>JAECXX010000029.1:0-132612 GCA_018153305.1 Drosophila kurseongensis
CTTTATCGTATTTTTAATCAAAAGCCTTGGAAATAATAGTCGAATGTTGGAATGGCATACCTCGTTGAAATCGTGACAACATTTCCAACAAAGTGGCATTGACAGAAAAAAAATATCAACTGAAAAAATTTTTCGAAAAAAAAATCATGAGCACCACCCCTTTGATAACGCCAAAATCCGAAGAAAATCACCTTGATTTTTCGGTTTTTTAATCAACACCCTTTTAAATAGTGGTCAAATGTTGGAATGGCATACCTCGTTAAATTCGTAACAACATTTCCAACAAAGTGGCATTTACAAAAATAAAATATCAACTGAAAACATTTTTCGAAAAAAATCATGACCCCCGCCCTTATGACATCGCCAAAATCCGAAGAAAATCACCTCGCTTTATCGTATTTTTAATCAAAAGCCGTGGAAATAATAGTCGAATGTTGGAATGGCATACCTCGTTGAATTCGTGACAACATTTACAACAAAGTGGCATTTACAGAAAAAAAATATCATTTAAAAAATTTTTTTTGTATCCATCATGACCCCCACCCTTAGGACAAGGCCCAAGTCCGGAGAAAATCACCACGATTTTTCAGTTTTTTAATCAAAACCTTGGAAATAGTGGTCGAATGTTGGAATGGCATATCTCGTTGAATTCGTTACAAGATTTCAAACAAAGTGGCATTTACAGAAATAAAATATCAATTGAAAACATTTTTCGAAAAAATGTATGACCCCCACCCTTATGACAACGCCAAAATCCGAAGAAAATCACCTCGATTTTTCGTATTTTTAATCAAAAGCCTTGGAAATAGTAGTCGGATGTTGGAATGGCATACCTCGTTGAATTCGTGACAACATTTCCAACAAAGTGGCATTTACAGAAATAAAATATCAATAAAAACAATTTTTCCAAAAAAAATCATGACCCCCACCTTTATGACGACGCCAAAATCCGAAGAAAATCACCTCGATTTTTCGTATTTTTATTCAAAAGCCTTGGAAATAGAAGTCGAATGTTGAAATGGCATACTTCGTTGAATTCGTGACAACATTTCCAACAAAGTGGCAATTACAAAAATAAAATATCAATTGAAAAAATTTTTTGAAAAAAAAATCATGACCCCCACCCTTATGACAACACCAAAATCCGAAGAAAATCACCTCGGTCAAAAGCCTTGGAAATTGTGATCGAATGTTGGATTGGCATACCTCATTGAATTTGTTACAACATTTCCAACAAATTAGTTTTCAAAAAAAAAAAAATATCAATTGAAAAAATTTTTCGAAAAAAATCATGACCCTCACCGTTATGACAACGCCAAAATCCGAAGAAAATCACCTCCATTTTTCGGTTTTTTAATCAAAACCCTTAGAAATAGTGGTCGAAAGTTGGAATGGCATACCTCTTTGAATTCGTTACAATATTTCCAGCAAAGTGGCATTTACAGAAATAAAATATCAATTGGAAAAATTGTTCGAAAAAAAATCATGACAACCATCCTTTTGACAACGCCAAAATCCGAAGAAAATCACCTAGATTTTTCGTATATTTAATCAAAAGCCATGGAAATTGTGATCGAATGTTGGAATGGCATACCTAGTTGAATTCGTTACAACATTTCCAACAAAGGTGCATTTGCAGAAATAAAATATCAATTAAAAAAATTTTTCAAATAAATCATGACCCCCACCTTTATGACAACGCCAAAATCCGAAGAAAATCACCTCGATTTTACATATTTGTAATCAAAAGCCTTGGAAATAGAAGTCGAATGTTGAAATGGCATACTTCGTTGAATTCGTGACAACATTTCCAACAAAGTGGCATTTACAGAAATAAAATATCAATTGAAAAAATTTTTCGAAAAAAAATCATGACCCCCACCCGTATGACAACACCAAAATCCGAAGAAAATCACCTCGATCAAAAGCCTTGGAAATTGTGATCGAATGTTGGAATGGCATACCTCGTTGAATTCGTTACAACATTTCCAACAAAGTGGAATTTACAAAAATAAAATAAAAATTAATTTTTTTGGGAAAAACATCATGACCCCCACCTTTAGGACAAGGCCCAAGTCCGGAGAAAATCACCTCGATTTTTCGGTTTTTTAATCAAAACCCTTGGAAATAGTGGTCGAATGTTGGAATGGCATACCTCGTTGAATTCGTTACAAAATTTCTAACAAAGTGGCATTTACAGAAATTAAATATCAATTGAAAACATTTTTCGAAAAAAATCATGACCCCCACCCTTATGACAACGCCAAAATCCGAAGAAAATCACCTCGATTTTTATTATTTTTAATCAAAAGCCTTGGAAATTGTGATCGAATGTTGGAATGGCATACCTCGTTGAATTCGTTACAACATTTCCAACAAAGTGGCATTTACAAAAATTAAATATCATACATTTTTTTTGGAAAAACATCATGACCCCCACCCTCAGGACAAGGCCCAAGTACGGAGAAAATCACCACGATTTTTCGGTTTTTTAATCAAAAACCTTGGAAATAGTGGTCCAATGTTGGAATGGCATACCTCGTTGAATTCGTTACAACATTTCCAACAAAGGTGCATTTACAGAAAGAAAATAACAATTGAAAAAATTTTTAGAAAAAAAAAATCATGAGCACCACCCCTATAATAACGCCAAAATCCGAAGAAAATCACCTTGATTTTTCGGTTTTTTAATCAAAACCCCTTTAAATAGTGGTCAAATGTTGGAATGGCATACCTCGTTAAATTCGTAACAACATTTTCAACAAAGTGGCATTTACTGAAATAAAAAATCAATTGAAAAAGTTTTTCCAAAAAAAATCATGACCCCCACCTTTATGACAACACCAAAATCCGAAGAAAATCACCTCGATTTTTCGGTTTTTTAATCAAAACCCTTGGAAATAGTGGTCGAATGTTGGAATGGCATACCTCGTTGAATTCGTGACAACATTTCCAACAAAGTGGCATTTACAAAAATAAAATATCAACTGAAAACATTTTTCGAAAAAAATCATGACCCCCGCCCTTATGACATCGCCAAAATCCGAAGAAAATCACCTCGCTTTTTCGTATTTTTAATCAAAAGCCTTGGAAATAATAGTCGAATGGCATACCTCGTTGAATTCGTGACATTATTTCCAACAAAGTGGCATTTACAAAAAAAAATATCATTTAAAAATTTTTTTTGTATCCATCATGACCCCCACCGGAGAAAATCACCACGATTTTTCAGTTTTTTAATCAAAACCTTGGAAATAGTGGTCGAATGTTGGAATGGCATATCATGTTGAATTCGTTACAAGATTTCAAACAAAGTGGCATTTACAGAAATAAAATATCAATTGAAAACATTTTTTGAAAAAATTCATGACCCCCACCCTTACGACAACGCCAAAATCCGAAGAAAATCACGTCGATTTTTCGTATTTTTAATCAAAAGCCTTGGAAATAGTAGTCGGATGTTGGAATGGCATACCTCGTTGAATTCGTGACAACATTTCCAACAAAGTGGCATTTACAGAAAAAAAATATCAATTAAAAAAATTTTCCAAAAAAAATCATGACCCCCACCTTTATGACGACGCCAAAATCCGAAGAAAATCACCTCGATTTTTCGTATTTTTATTCAAAAGCCTTGGAAATAGAAGTCGAATGTTGAAATGGCATACTTCGTTGAATTCGTGACAACATTTCCAACAAAGTGGCATTTACAGAAATAAAATATCAATTGAAAAAATTTTTTGAAAAAAAATCATGACCCCCACCCTTATGACAACACCAAAATCCGAAGAAAATCACCTCGGTCAAAAGCCTTGGAAATTGTGATCGAATGTTGGATTGGCATACCTCATTGAATTCGTTACAACATTTCCAACAAATTGGCTTTCAAAAAAAAAAAATCATCAATTGAAAAAATTTTTCGAAAAAAATCATGACCCTCACCGTTATGACAACGCCAAAATCCGAAGAAAATCACCCCCCTTTTTTGGTTTTTTAATCAAAACCCTTAGAAATAGTGGTCGAAAGTTGGAATGGCATACCTATTTGAATTCGTTACAATATTTCCAGCAAAGTGGCATTTACAGAAATAAAATATCAATTGGAAAAATTGTTCGAAAAAAAATCATGACCACCATCCTTATGACAACGCCAAAATCCAAAGAAAATCACCTAGATTTTTCGTATATTTAATCAAAAGCCTTGGAAATTGTGATCGAATGTTGGAATGGTATACCTCGTTGAATTCGTTACAACATTTCCAACAAAGGTGCATTTGCAGAAATAAAATATCAATTGAAAAAATTTTTCAAAAAAATCATGACCCCCACTTTTATGACAACGCCAAAATCCGAAGAAAATCACCTCGATTTTACATATTTTTAATCAAAAGCCTTGGACATAGAAGTCGAATGTTGAAATGGCATACTTCGTTGAATTCGTGACAACATTTCCAACAAAGTGGCATTTACAGAAATAAAATATCAATTGAAAAAATTTTTCCAAAAAAATCATGACCCCCACCCTTATGACAACGCCAAGATCCGATTCGATTTTTCGTATTTTTAATCAAAAGCCTTGGAAATAGTAGTCGAATGTTGTAATGGCATACCTCGTTGAATTCATAACAACACTTCCAACAAAGTGGCATTTACAAAAATAAAATATAATTTAAATTTTTTTTTGAAAAAACATCATAACCCCCACCCTTAGGACAAGGCCCAAGTCCAGAGAAAATCGCCTCGATTTAAAATATAAAATAAAATATCAATTGAAAAAATGGTTCGAAAAAAATTATGACCCCCACCTTTATGACAACGCCAAAATCCGAAAAAAAACCTCGATTTTTCGGTTTTTTAATCAAAACCCTTGGAAATAGTGGTCGAAAGTTGGAATGGCATACCTCGTTGAATTCCTTACAACATTTTCAACAAAGGTGCATTTACAGAAATAAAAAAACAATTGAAAAAATTTTTCGAAAAAAAATTATGACCATTATGACAACGCCAAAATCCGAAGAAAATCACCTCGATTTTTCGTATTTTTAATCAAAAGCCTTGGAAATAGAAGTCGAATGTTGAAATGGCATACTTCGTTGAATTCGTAACAACATTTCCAACAAAGTGGCATTTACAGAAATAAAATATAAATTGAAAAAATTTTTCGAAAAAAAATCATGACCCCCACCCTTATGACAACACCAAAATCCGAAGAAAATCACCTCGATCAAAAGCCTAGGAAATTGTGATCGAATGTTGGAATGGCATACCTCGTTGAATTCGTTACAACATTTCCAACAAAGTGGCATTTACAAAAATAAAAAAAACATTAAATTTTTTTGGGAAAAACATCATGACCCCCACCCTCAGGACAAGGCCCAAGTCCGGAGAAAATCACCTCGATTTTTCGTATTTTTAATCAAAAGCCTTGGAAATAGTAGTCGGATGTTGGAATGGCATACCTCGTTGAATTCGTAACAACATTTCCAACAAAGTGGCATTTACAGAAAAAAAATATCAATTGAAAAAATTTTTCCAAAAAAAATCATGACCCCCACCTTTATGACGACGCCAAAATCCGAAGAAAATCACCTCTATTTTTCGTATTTTTATTCAAAAGCCTTGGAAATAGAAGTCGAATGTTGAAATGGCATACTTCGTTGAATTCGTGACAACATTTCCAACAAAGTGGCAATTGCAGAAATAAAATATCAATTGAAAAAATTTTTCGAAAAAAATCATGACCCTCACCGTTATGACAACGCCAAAATCCGAAGAAAATCACCTCCATTTTTCGGTTTTTTAATCAAAACCCTTAGAAATAGTGGTCGAAAGTTGGAATGGAATACCTATTTGAATTCGTTACAATATTTCCAGCAAAGTGGCATTTACAGAAATAAAATATCAATTGGAAAAATTGTTCGAAAAAAAATCATGACCACCATCCTTATGACAACGCCAAAATCCGAAGAAAATCACCTAGATTTTTCGTATATTTAATCAAAAGCCATGGAAATTGTGATCGAATGTTGGAATGGCATACCTCGTTGAATTCGTTACAACATTTCCAACAAAGGTGCATTTGCAGAAATAAAATATCAATTGAAAAAATTTTTCAAAAAAATCATGACCCCCACCTTTATGACAACGCCAAAATCCGAAGAAAATCACCTCGATTTTACATATTTTTAATCAAAAGCCTTGGAAATAGAAGTCGAATGTTGTAATGGCATACCTCGTTGAATTCGTAACAACACTTCCAACAAAGTGGCATTTACAAAAATAAAATATAATTTAAAAATTTTTTTGAAAAAACATCATAACCCCCACCCTTAGGACAAGGCCCAAGTCCAGAGAAAATCGCCTCGATTTTTCGGTTTTTTAATCAAAACCCTTGGTAATAGTGGTCGAATTTTTGAATGGCATACCTCGTTGAATTCGTTACAAAATTTCCAACAAGGTGGCATAAACAAAAGTAAAATATCAATTGAAAAAATTGTTCGAAAAAAATCATGACCCCCATCCTTATGACAACGCCAAAGTCCGAAGAAAATCACATCGATTTTGCGGTTTTTTAATCAAAACCCTTGGAAATAGTGGTCGAATGTTGGCATACCTCGTTAAATTCGTCACAACACTTCCAACAAAGTGGCATTTACAAAAATAAAATATAATTTAAAAATTTTTTTGAAAAAACATCATAACCCCCACCCATAGGACAAGGCCCAAGTCCAGAGAAAATCGCCACGATTTTTCGGTTTTTTAATCAAAACCCTTGGTAATAGTGGTCGAATTTTGGAATGGCATACCTCGTTGAATTCGTTACAAAATTTCCAACAAAGTGGCATTAACAGAAATAAAATATCAATTGAAAAAATTGTTCGAAAAAAATTATGACCCCCACCTTTATGACAACGCCAAAATCCAAAAAAAAACCTCGATTTTTCGGTTTTTTAATCAAAACCCTTGGAAATAGTGGTCGAATGTTGTAATGGCCTACCTCGTTAAATTCGTAACAACACTTCCAACAAAGTGGCATTTACAAAAATAAAATTTAATTAAAAAATTTTTTTGAAAAAACATCATAACCCCCACCCTTAGGACAAGGCCCAAGTCCAGAGAAAATCGCCTCGATTTTTCGGTTTTTTAATCAAAACCCTTGGTAATAGTGGTCGAAGGTTGAAATAGCATACCTCGTTGAATTCGTTACAACATTTCCAACAAAGTGGCATTAACAGAAATAAAATATCAATTGAAAAAATTGAAACGCCAAAATCAAAAAAAAGTCGATTTTTCGGTTTTTTAATCAAAACCGTTGGAAATAGTGGTCGAAAGTTGGAATGGCATACCTCGTTGAATTCGTTACAACATTTCCAACAAAGGTGCATTTACAGAAATAAAATAACAATTAAACAAATTTTTCGAAAAAAAATTATGACCATTATGACGACGCCAAAATCCGAAGAAAATCACCTCGATTTTTCGTATTTTTATTCAAAAGCCTTGGAAATAAAAGTCGAATGTTGAAATGGCATACTTCGTTGAATTCGTGACAACATTTCCAACAAAGTGGCAATTGCAGAAATAAAATATCAATTGAAAAAATTTTTCGAAAAAAATCATGACCCTCACCGTTATGACAACGCCAAAATCCGAAGAAAATCACCTCGATTTTTCGGTTTTTTAATCAAAACCCTTGGAAATAGTGGTCGAATGTTGGAATGGCATACTTCGTTGAATTCGTGACAACATTTCCAACAAAGTGGCAAAAGCGAAAAAAAATCATGACCCCCACCCTTATGACAACGCCAAAATCCGAAGAAAATCACCACGATTTTTCGGTTTTTAATCAAATCCCTTGAAAATAATGGTCGAATGTTGGAATGGCATACCTCGTAGAATTCGTTACAACATTTCCAACAAAGTGTCATTTACAAAAATAAAATATCATTAAAAAAAATTTTTTGGAAAAACATTATGACCCCCATCCTTAGGACAAGGCCCAAATCTGGAGAAAATCACCACGATTTTTCGGTTTTTTAATCAAAAACCTTGGAAATAGTGGTCGAATGTTGGAATGGCATACTTCGTTGAATTCATTACAAAATGTCCAACTAAGCGGCATTTACAGAAATTAATTAACAACTGAAAAAAATTTTCGAAAAAAATCATGACCCCCACCCCTATGACAACGCCAAAATCCGAAGAAAATCACCACATTTTTCGGTTTTTTAATCAAAACCCTTTGAAATGGTGGTCGAATGTTGGAATGGCATACCTTGTTAAATTCGTTACAACATTTCCAAAAATAAGGCATTTTCAGAAGTAAAATATCATTTAAAACATTTTTTTGGAAAAACATCATGACCCCCAACCTTAGGAGAAGGCCCAAATCCGGATAAAATCACCTCGATTTTTCGGTTTTTTAATCAAAACCCTTGGAAATAGTGGTCGAATGTTGGAATGGCATACCTCGTTGAATTTGTTACAACTTTTCCAACAAAGTGGCACTTACAGAAGTAAAATAACAATCGAACAAATTTTCGAAAAAAAATCATGACCCCCACTCAACAACAACGCCAAAACCCGAAGAGAATCACCTTGATTTTTCGGTTTTTGAATCAAAAGCCTTGGAAATTGTGATCGAATGTTGGAATGGCATACCTCGTTGAATTCGTTACAACATTTCCAACAAAGTGGCATTTACAGAAATAAAATATCATTTAAAAAATTTTTTTTGTATCCATCATGACCCCCACCCTTAGGACAAGGCCCAAGTCCGGAGAATATCACCACGATTTTTCGGTTTTTTAATCAAAACCCTTGGAAATAGTGGTCGAATGTTGGAATGGCATACCTCGTTGAATCCGAAGAAAATCAATTCGATTTTTCGTATTTTTAATCAAAAGCCTTGGAAATAGAAGTCGAATGTTGGAATGACATACTTCGTTGAATTCGTGACAACATTTCCAACAAAGTGATATTTACAGAAATAAAATATCAATTAAAAACATTTTTCGAAAAAATATCTTGATCCCCACCCTTATGACAACACCAAAATTCGAAGAAAATCACCTCGATCAAAAGCCTTGGAAATTGTGATCGAAGGTTGGATTGGCATACCTCGTTGAATTCGTTAAAAAATTTCTAACAAAGTGGCATTTACAAAAAAAAAATATCAATTGAAAAAATTTTTCGAAAAAAAATCATGACCCCCACCCTTACGACAACACAAAAATACGAAGAAATTCACCTCGATTTTTCGTATTTTTAATCAAAACGCTTGGTAATAGTGGTCGAATGTTGGAATGGCATACCTCGTTGAATTCGTAACAAAATTTTCAACAAAGTGGCATTTACAGAAATAAAATATCAATTGACAAAATGTTTCAAAAAAGTCATGACCACCACTTTTATGACAACGCCAAAATCCGAAAAAAATCAGCTCGATTTTCGGTTTTTTAATCAAAAGCCTTGAAAATAGTGGTCGAAAAATGGTATACCTCTTTGAATTCGTGACAACATTTCCAACAAAAAGGCATTTACAGAAATAAAATATCAATTGAAAACATTTTTCGAAAAAAATCTTGATCCCCACCCTTATGACAACACCAAAATCCGAAGAAAATCACCTCGATCAAAAGCCTTGGAAATAGTGGTCGAAAGATGGAATGGCATACCTCGTTGAATTCGTGACAACATTTCCAACAAAGTGGCATTTACAGAAATAAAATATAAATTGAAAAAAATTTTCGAAAAAAAATCATGACCCCCACCTTTATGACAACACCAAAATCGATTTTTCGGTTTTTTAATCATAACCCTTGGAAATAGTGGTCGAATGTTGGAATGGCATACCTCGTTGAATTCGTGACAACAATTCCAACAAAGTGGCATTTACAGAAATAAAATATCAGTTGAAAAAATTTTTCGAAAAAATTCATGACCCCCACCTTTATGACAACACCAAAATCCGAAGAAATTCACCTCGATTTTTCGGTTTTTTAATCAAAACCCTTGGAAATAGTGGTCGAAAGTTGGAATGGCATACCTCTTTGAATTCGTTACAAGATATCCAACAAAGGTGAATTTACAGAAATAAAATATCAATTGAAAAAAGTTTTCGAAAAAAATCATGACGCCCACCCTTATGACAACACCAAAATCCGAAGAAAATCACCTCGATTTTTCGGTTTTTTAATCAAAACCATTGGAAATAGTGGTCTAAAGTTGACATGGCATACCTCGTTGAATTCATGACAACATTACCAACAAAGAGGCATTAACAAAAACTAAATATCATTAAAAAAATTTTTTTGGAAAAACATCATGACCCCCACCCTTAGGACAAGGCCCAGATCCGGATAAAATCGGTTTTTTAATCAAAATCCTTGGAAATAATGGTCGAAAGTTGGAATGGCATACCTCGTTGAATTCGTTACAACATTTCCAACAAAGGCGCACTTACAGAAAAAAAATATCAATTGAAAACATTTTTCGAAAAAAAATCATGACCCCCACCCTTATGACAACGCCAAAATCCGGAGAAAATCACCTCGATTTTTCGGTTTTTTAATCAAAACCCTTGGAAATAGTGGTCGAAAGTTGGAATGGCATACCTCTTTGAATTCGTTACAACATATCCAACAAAGGTGAATTTACAGAAATAAAATATCAATTGAAAACATTCTTCGAAAAAAGATCTTGATCCCCACCCTTATGACAACACCAAAATCCGAAGAAAATCACCTCGATCAAAAGCCTTGGAAATTGTGATCGAATGTTGGATTGGCATACCTCGTTGAATTCGTTACAACATTTCCAACAAAGTGGCATATACAGAAATAAAATACCAATTGAAAAAATTTTTCGAAAAAAATCATGACCCCCTCCCTTATGACAACGCCAAAATCCAAAGAAAATCACCTTGGTTTTTTCGGTTTTTTAATCAAAACCCTTGGAAATAGTGGTCGAAAGTTGGAATTGCATACATCTTTGAATTCGTTACAACATTTCCAACAAAGGCGCATTTACAGAAAAAAATATCAATTGAAAACATTTTTCGAAAACAAATCATGACCCCCACCCTTATGACAACGCCAAAATCCAAAGAAAATCACCTCGATGTTTGGGTTTTTTAATCAAAACCCTTGGAAATAGTGGTCGAAAGTTGGAATGGCATACCTCTTTGAATTCGTTACAACATATCCAACAAAGGTGAATTTACAGAAATAAAATATCAATTGAAAACATTCTTCGAAAAAAGATCTTGATCCCCACCCTTATGACAACACCAAAATCCGAAGAAAATCACCTCGATCAAAAGCCTTGGAAATTGTGATCGAATGTTGGATTGGCATACCTCGTTGAATTCGTTACAACATTTCCAACAAAGTGGCATATACAGAAATAAAATACCAATTGAAAAAATTTTTCGAAAAAAATCATGACCCCCTCCCTTATGACAACGCCAAAATCCAAAGAAAATCACCTCGATTTTTCGGTTTTTTAATCAAAACCCTTGGAAATAGTGGTCGAAAGTTGGAATTGCATACATCTTTGAATTCGTTACAAGATATCCAACAAAGGTGCATTTACAGAAATAAAATATCAATTGAAAAAATTTGTCGAACAAAATCATGACCCCCACCTTTATGACAACACCAAAATCCGGAGAAAATCACCTCGATTTTTCGGTTTTTTAATCAAAACCCTTGGAAATAGTGGTCGAAAGTTGGAATGGCATACCTCTTTAAATTCGTTACAACATATCTGACAGAGGTGCATTTACAGAAATAAAATAACAATTGAAAACATTCTTCGAAAAAAGATCTTGATCCCCACCCTTATGACAACACCAAAATCCGAAGAAAATCACCTCGATCAAAAGCCTTGGAAATTGTGATCGAATGTTGGATTGGCATACCTCGTTGTATTCGTGACAACATTTCCAACAAAGTGGCATTTACAGAAATAAAATATCAATTGAAAAAATTTTTCGAAAAAATTCATGACCCCCACCTTTATGACAACACCAAAATCCGAAGAAAATCACCTCGTTTTTTCGGTTTGTTAATCAAAACCCTTGGAAATAGTGGTCGAAAATTGGAATGACATACCTCTTAGAATTCGTTACAACATATCCAACAAAGGTGCATTTACAGAAATAAAATAAAAATTGAACAAATTTTTCGAAAAAAAATCATGACCCCCACCCTTATGACAACACCAAAATCCGAAGAAAATCACCTCGATTTTTCGGTTTTTTAAAAAAACCCTTGGAAATAGTGGTCGAATGTTGGAATGGCATACCTCGTTGAATTCATGACAACATTTCCAACAAAGTGGCATTTACAGAAATAAAATATCAATTGAAAAAATTTTTCGAAAAAATTCATGACCCCCACCTTTATGACAACACCAAAATCCGAAGAAAATCACCTCGATTTTTCGGTTTTTTAATCAAAACCCTTGGAAATAGTGGTCGAAAGTTGAAATGGACTACCTCGTTGAATTCGTTACAACATTTCCAACTAAGTGGCATTTACAAAAATAAAATATTATTTAAAAGTTTTTTTTGGAAAAACATCTTGACCCCCCCCCTTAGGACAAGGCCCAGGTCCGGTGAAAATCACCAAGATTTTTCGGTTTTTTAATTAAAATCCTTGGAAATAGTGGTCGAAAACTGGAATGGCATACCTCGTTGAATTCGTTACAACATTTCCAACAAAGGTGCATTTACAGAAATAAAATATCAATTAAAAAAATTTTTCGAAAAAATTCATGACCCCCACCTTTATGACAACACCAAAATCCGAAGAAAATCACCTCGATTTTTCGGTTTTTTAATCAAAACCCTTGGAAATAGTGGTCGAAAGTTGGAATGGCATACCTCTTTAAATTCGTTACAACATATCTGACAGAGGTGCATTTACAGAAATAAAATAACAATTGAAAACATTCTTCAAAAAAAGATCTTGATCCCCACCCTTATGACAACACCAAAATCCGAAGAAAATCACCTCGATCAAAAGCCTTGGAAATTGTGATCGAATGTTGGATTGGCATACCTCGTTGTATTCGTGACAACATTTCCAACAAAGTGGCATTTACAGAAATAAAATATCAATTGAAAAAATTTTTCGAAAAAATTCATGACCCCCACCTTTATGACAACACCAAAATCCGAAGAAAATCACCTCGTTTTTTCGGTTTGTTAATCAAAACCCTTGGAAATAGTGGTCGAAAATTGGAATGACATACCTCTTAGAATTCGTTACAACATATCCAACAAAGGTGCATTTACAGAAATAAAATAAAAATTGAACAAATTTTTCGAAAAAAAATCATGACCCCCACCCTTATGACAACACCAAAATCCGAAGAAAATCACCTCGATTTTTCGGTTTTTTAAAAAACCCTTGGAAATAGTGGTCGAATGTTGGAATGGCATACCTCGTTGAATTCATGACAACATTTCCAACAAAGTGGCATTTACAGAAATAAAATATCAATTGAAAAAATTTTTCGAAAAAATTCATGACCCCCACCTTTATGACAACACCAAAATCTGAAGAAAATCACCTCGATCAAAAGCCTTGGAAATTGTGATCGAATGTTGGATTGGCATACCTCGTTGTATTCGTGACAACATTTCCAACAAAGTGGCATTTACAGAAATAAAATATCAATTGAAAAAATTTTTCGAAAAAATTCATGACCCCCACCTTTAGACAACACCAAAATCCGAAGAAAATCACCTCGATTTTTCGGTTTTTTAATCAAAACCCTTGGAAATAGTGGTAGAAATTTGGAATGACATACCTCTTAGAATTCGTTACAACATATCCAACAAAGGTGCATTTACAGAAATAAAATAAAAATTGAACAAATTTTTCGAAAAAAAATCATGACCCCCACCCTTATGACAACACCAAAATCCGAAGAAAATCACCTCGATTTTTCGGCTTTTTAAAATAACCCTTGGAAATAGTGGTCGAATGTTGGAATGGCATACCTCGTTGAATTCATGACAACATTTCCAACAAAGTGGCATTTACAGAAATAAAATATCAATTGAAAAAATTTTTCGAAAAAATTCATGACCCCCACTTTATGACAACACCAAAATCCGAAGAAAATCACCTCGATTTTTCGGTTTTTTAATCAAAACCCTTGGAAATAGTGGTCGAAAGTTGAAATGGAATACCTCGTTGAATTCGTTACAACATTTCCAACTAAGTGGCATTTACAAAAATAAAATATTATTTAAAAGTTTTTTTGGAAAAACATCTTGACCCCCCTTAGGACAAGGCCCAGGTCCGGTGAAAATCACCAAGATTTTTCGGTTTTTTAATTAAAATCCTTGGAAATAGTGGTCGAAAACTGGAATGGCATACCTCGTTGAATTCGTTACAACATTTCCAACAAAGGTGCATTTACAGAAATTAAATATCAATTGAAAACATTTTTCGAAAAAATCATCACCCCCACCCTTATGACAACGCCAAAATCCGAAGAAAATCACCTCGATTTTTCGGTTTTTTAATCAAAACCCTTGGAAATAGTGGTCGAAAGTTGAAATGGAATAGCTCGTTGAATTCGTTACAACATTTCCAACTAAGTGGCATTTACAAAAATAAAATATTATTTAAAAGTTTTTTTGGAAAAACATCATGACCCCCACCCTTAGGACAAGGCCCAAATCCGGAGAAAATCACCTCGATTTTTCGGTTTTTTAATCAAAACCCTTGGAAATAGTGGTCGAAAGTTGGAATGGCATACCTCTTTAAATTCGTTACAACATATCTGACAGAGGTGCATTTACAGAAATAAAATAACAATTGAAAACATTCTTCAAAAAAAGATCTTGATCCCCACCCTTATGACAACACCAAAATCCGAAGAAAATCACCTCGATCAAAAGCCTTGGAAATTGTGATCGAATGTTGGATTGGCATACCTCGTTGTATTCGTGACAACATTTCCAACAAAGTGGCATTTACAGAAAAAAATATCAATTAAAAAAATTTTCCAAAAAAAATCATGACCCCCACCCTTAGGACGAGGCCCAAGTCCGGAGAAAACCACCACGATTTTTCGGTTTTTTAATCAAAATCCTTGGAAATAGTGGTCGAAAGTTGGAATGGCATACCTCGTTGAATTCGTTACAATGTTTCCAACAAAGTGGCATTACAGAAATAGAATATCAATTGAAAAAATTGTTCGAAAAAAATCATGACCCCCACCTTTATTACAACACCAAAATCCGAAGAAAATCACCTCGATCAAAAGCCTTGGAAATTGTGATCGAATGTTGGATTGGCATACCTCGTTGTATTCGTGACAACATTTCCAACAAAATGGCATTTACAAAAATATCCTTTAAAAAATTTTTTTGTATCCATCATGACCCCCACCCGAAGGACGGGGCCCAAGTCCGGAGAAAATTACCACGAATTTTCGGTTTTTTAATCAAAACTCTTGGAAACAGTGGTCAAATGTTGGAATGGCATACCTCGTTGAATTGGTTACAAAATTTCCAACAAAGTGGCATTTACAGAAATAAAATATCAATTGAAAACATTTTTCGAAAAAAATCATGACCCCCACCCATATGACAACGCCAAAATCCGAAGAAAATCACCTCGATTTTTCGTATTTTTAATCAAAAGCCTTGGAAATAGTAGTCGAATGTTGGAATGGCATACCTCGTTGAATTCTTGACAACATTTCCAACAAAGAGGCATTTACAGAAAAAAATATCAATTGAAAAAATTTTTCGAAAAAAAATCATGACCCCCACCCTTATGACAACACCAAAATCCGGAGAAAATCACCTCGATTTTTCGGTTGTTTAATCAAAACCCTTGGTAATAGTGGTCGAATGTTAGAATGGCATACCTCGTTGAATTCGTTACAACATTTCCAACAAAGGTGCATTTACAGAAATAAAATAGCAATTGAAAAAATCTTTCGAAAAAAAATCATGACCCCCACCCTTATGACAACACCAAAATCCGGAGAAAATCACCTCGATTTTTCGGTTGTTTAATCAAAACCCTTGGAAATAGTGGTCGAATGTTGGAATGGCATACCTCGTTGAATTCATGACAACATTTCCAACAAAGTGGCATTTACAGAAATAAAATATCAATTGAAAAAATTTTTCGAAAAAAATTCATGACCCCCACCTTTATGACAACACCAAAATCTGAAGAAAATCACCTCGATCAAAAGCCTTGGAAATTGTGATCGAATGTTGGATTGGCATACCTCGTTGTATTCGTGACAACATTTCCAACAAAGTGGCATTTACAGAAATAAAATATCAATTGAAAAAATTTTTCGAAAAAATTCATGACCCCCACCTTTAGACAACACCAAAATCCGAAGAAAATCACCTCGATTTTTCGGTTTTTTAATCAAAACCCTTGGAAATAGTGGTAGAAATTTGGAATGACATACCTCTTAGAATTCGTTACAACATATCCAACAAAGGTGCATTTACAGAAATAAAATAAAATTGAACAAATTTTTCGAAAAAAAATCATGACCCCCACCCTTATGACAACACCAAAATCCGAAGAAAATCACCTCGATTTTTCGGCTTTTTAAAATAACCCTTGGAAATAGTGGTCGAATGTTGGAATGGCATACCTCGTTGAATTCATGACAACATTTCCAACAAAGTGGCATTTACAGAAATAAAATATCAATTGAAAAAATTTTTCGAAAAAATTCATGACCCCCACCTTTATGACAACACCAAAATCCGAAGAAAATCACCTCGATTTTTCGGTTTTTTAATCAAAACCCTTGGAAATAGTGGTCGAAAGTTGAAATGGAATACCTCGTTGAATTCGTTACAACATTTCCAACTAAGTGGCATTTACAAAAATAAAATATTATTTAAAAGTTTTTTTTGAAAAACATCTTGACCCCCCTTAGGACAAGGCCCAGGTCCGGTGAAAATCACCAAGATTTTTCGGTTTTTTAATTAAAATCCTTGGAAATAGTGGTCGAAAACTGGAATGGCATACCTCGTTGAATTCGTTACAACATTTCCAACAAAGGTGCATTTACAGAAATTAAATATCAATTGAAAACATTTTTCGAAAAAAATCATCACCCCCACCCTTATGACAACGCCAAAATCCGAAGAAAATCACCTCGATTTTTCGGTTTTTTAATCAAAACCCTTGGAAATAGTGGTCGAAAGTTGAAATGGAATAGCTCGTTGAATTCGTTACAACATTTCCAACTAAGTGGCATTTACAAAAATAAAATATTATTTAAAAGTTTTTTTTGGAAAAACATCATGACCCCCACCCTTAGGACAAGGCCCAAATCCGGAGAAAATCACCTCGATTTTTCGGTTTTTTAATCAAAACCCTTGGAAATAGTGGTCGAAAGTTGGAATGGCATACCTCTTTAAATTCGTTACAACATATCTGACAGAGGTGCATTTACAGAAATAAAATAACAATTGAAAACATTCTTCAAAAAAAGATCTTGATCCCCACCCTTATGACAACACCAAAATCCGAAGAAAATCACCTCGATCAAAAGCCTTGGAAATTGTGATCGAATGTTGGATTGGCATACCTCGTTGTATTCGTGACAACATTTCCAACAAAGTGGCATTTACAGAAAAAAAATATCAATTAAAAAAATTTTCCAAAAAAAATCATGACCCCCACCCTTAGGACGAGGCCCAAGTCCGGAGAAAACCACCACGATTTTTCGGTTTTTTAATCAAAATCCTTGGAAATAGTGGTCGAAAGTTGGAATGGCATACCTCGTTGAATTCGTTACAATATTTCCAACAAAGTGGCATTACAGAAATAGAATATCAATTGAAAAAATTGTTCGAAAAAAATCATGACCCCCACCTTTATTACAACACCAAAATCCGAAGAAAATCACCTCGATCAAAAGCCTTGGAAATTGTGATCGAATGTTGGATTGGCATACCTCGTTGTATTCGTGACAACATTTCCAACAAAATGGCATTTACAAAAATATCCTTTAAAAAATTTTTTTGTATCCATCATGACCCCCACCCTAAGGACGGGGCCCAAGTCCGGAGAAAATTACCACGAATTTTCGGTTTTTTAATCAAAACTCTTGGAAACAGTGGTCAAATGTTGGAATGGCATACCTCGTTGAATTGGTTACAAAATTTCCAACAAAGTGGCATTTACAGAAATAAAATATCAATTGAAAACATTTTTCGAAAAAAATCATGACCCCCACCCATATGACAACGCCAAAATCCGAAGAAAATCACCTCGATTTTTCGTATTTTTAATCAAAAGCCTTGGAAATAGTAGTCGAATGTTGGAATGGCATACCTCGTTGAATTCTTGACAACATTTCCAACAAAGAGGCATTTACAGAAAAAAATATCAATTGAAAAAATTTTTCGAAAAAAATCATGACCCCCACCCTTATGACAACACCAAAATCCGGAGAAAATCACCTCGATTTTTCGGTTGTTTAATCAAAACCCTTGGTAATAGTGGTCGAATGTTAGAATGGCATACCTCGTTGAATTCGTTACAACATTTCCAACAAAGGTGCATTTACAGAAATAAAATAGCAATTGAAAAAATCTTTCGAAAAAAAATCATGACCCCCACCCTTATGACAACACCAAAATCCGGAGAAAATCACCTCGATTTTTCGGTTGTTTAATCAAAACCCTTGGAAATAGTGGTCGAATGTTGGAACATTTCCAACAAAGTGGCATTTACAGAAATAAAATATCAATTGAAAAAGTTTGTCGAAAAAAATCATGACCCCCACTTTTATGACAACACCAAAATCCGAAGAAACTCACCTCGATTTTTCGTATTTTTAATCAAAAGCCTTGGAAATAGAAGTCGTATGTTGGAATGGCGTACTTCGTTGAATTCGTGACAACATTTCCAACAAAGTGGCATTAGCAAAGAAAATAGACGCGATGCTTTAAATGTGTTTTTAAATTTATAATTTTGCAATAAACGAGCTCATATCACTTAATCCAACATTAAGACAAGCAAAGAGCCTTGTCTTGTGCCCTTTATATTTTGGCAATCGCGAAGAAATCGCGCTCTGACTATCGGAAATCTTGGAGATATGGAAAACGCCGATGCGACTTCGCATTCGGATGCCCAAATCGACTACAAAACCCCAAAGAAGACCAACTCGCAGTTGCTGGACAAGATTAACATCCTCACCACCAAGCCGGAAAATCACTCCCAAAATGCAAAACTTTCCACTATCAAGGATTTCGTCATTATCAAGCCCATTAGCCGTGGCGCCTTCGGAAAGGTGTTCCTGGGTTACAAGAACAACGACGCAAAGCGACTGTTCGCTATCAAGGTGATGCGCAAGTCGGAGATGATCAACAAGAACATGGTATCCCAGGTGATCACCGAGCGGAACGCCCTGGCTCTGTCCCGATCCCAGTTCTGCGTTAGTCTCTTTTACTCGCTGCAATCGGTGTCTTACGTCTACCTGGTGATGGAGTACATGGTGGGCGGCGATCTCAAGTCCCTGCTGGCTATGTTTGGGTATTTTGACGAGCCCACTTCCCGGTTCTACGTGGCCGAGATGGTTATGGCGCTGCAGTATCTGCATCAGCACGGAATTGTCCATCGCGACATCAAACCAGACAACATGTTGCTCACGGCCACTGGCCATGTGAAGCTTACAGACTTTGGGCTGAGCAAGATCGATATGCGAAGAGATTTGGAGATATCTGACCTTATAAACTGCTCGCCGAATTTGAATGCCCGCACGCCGGGTCAGCTTTTGTCGCTCACATCTCATTTGTCTTTTGGCTCCGAGAAGAAGCTGCATGATTTTGGTTCCGCCTCAACTGGTCTAACAACCGGAACGTGCCAGGTAGCCACGGGCATCAATAAACACAGTCTGATCATGGAGCTGTCGGACAGCGAGGGCGACACTTCGCTCAACGATGCTGAAAAGACGAGCGACAGCAAGATCTCCGGGGTGTCGCCATTTTTCTCCGCCGAGGAGGCAAATGAATCCATCACCCACACGTGCACCACCAACATTAATCCTCAGGATAGCAGCTCTTCTTGCTCTTTTCACACTTGTAATTCGGCTGATCTGAGTAAGTGTTCGCCACCACTGGATTCTGCTAAAGATAGTGCTGCTGCAGCGGAGGTAATTCCCAGCAAGCGACGCGTGGAATTTGCCTTGGAAACGGTAATCTGTCAGGGATGCAAGCTGGCCGAGCAGGACAGCGGCAACATCGCCACCAATGGAAGCAAACATTTGCCAAAACTGGAAAATGCAAGCGAGGCTTTATTTGAGTTTTCCATGGTGCGCAGGCGATCAGTCGACGAGCGTAACCGTACATCGAAGGGGCAGGAGGATTCGGGCGTGTCGAGTCGCAAAGGCGATGATTACTCCAGTTGTCATTTGAATCTGAACAGTGAGAGCACAGCTTCGTCGATTGAGAAGAATGCGGAAAACCTGAGCAATTCCAAGGAGGATTACAGCTGCTCGAATTACTCGCGCAGCTACAACATGACCAATGGCAATGAGATAAGCGGGATCCACATGAATTCGACATTTCGCAATCTATCCAAGCACTTTAAGCGCCCGGACTTCCTGCGCGGCATGAAGCGGAAGATCAACCTGGTCAACCGCTCCGACAACATGTCCAGCATGGAAGCCGACGGCTCTAGTTCGGGCAACGGCAGCGCCAACACCGGACTTACCCAGGAAATCGAGATCCTCAACATTGGTAGT
Source organism: Drosophila kurseongensis (assembly GCA_018153305.1). Classification (NCBI taxonomy): domain Eukaryota; kingdom Metazoa; phylum Arthropoda; class Insecta; order Diptera; family Drosophilidae; genus Drosophila; species Drosophila kurseongensis. The sequence continues at coordinate 20,766 of JAECXX010000029.1, forward strand.
AGCACGCCGAAGAAGCGCAAGGCTCGCTCATCGCCGATCCGAGGAGTGCTCAAGGTGCGCTCTTTATCCGACGACGAGCTGCCCATGAACCATCTGCTTGGACCAGAGGCGAACGTGGCCAATGTTGTCTTCTCTACTCCAGTCTCTTCGCAGAAGCTTCCACGTCGCGATGGCGGCCTGCTGGGAAAGCTGAAGGCCACCCGATTTGCTTTGCCCCTGTCCATCGAAAACAAAAAAAAGGGAGCATGCTGCCGCCGATAAGATGTCGGGAGTACAGTACCACCTGAAACTGTCTGACGATCCTACAATGTCGCCCATTAACCATGGGACCGGCATCCTGCCAAAGACGCCGAAAAATGTGAACATCAATACACCATTCCGCACCCCAAAGTCAAGGCGGGGGGGTCGGGTGTCCAACGAACGCATTTTGGGCACGCCTGATTATCTGGCACCAGAGCTGCTGCTGAAGCAAGGACATGGTCCAGCTGTCGACTGGTGGGCGTTGGGAGTCTGCTTCTATGAGTTCATGACCGGCATTCCGCCATTCAACGACGAGACGCCTCATAAAGTATTTGACAACATTCTGAACAAAAACATTGAATAGCCAGAAGGCGATGAGGCGTTATCCGTCGAATCCATGGAAGCTGTGGAACTGCTCCTGACCATGGATCCTAACGAGCGACCCGCCGCCAAGGAGGTGCAGCAGATGCGACACTTTGCATGCATCGAGTGGGAGAATATCGGCAACACAGAGCCACCTTTTGTGCCAACACCAGACAATCCCACGGATACGGGATATTTCGGTGCACGGAACAACCTTCAGCACCTGCAGCTGTCCAACTTTGCCGTGGAAGACTGACTGCCCGTTCGGAGCCCGGCTGCCTCCGTTTTAGCTCGTTCGTCCCGAGCACTGTCCTATCGTTATTTATATTTTCATGTAGCAATACCTAAGAGTAGACTTTTAATGTTCACTTGTTATCGTTCGTCTAGCCCTACTTATTTATATTTTGTTTAAATTTCATTCAATTGTATCATTAAATTCTTTGTACAGTCGATTGTTGCTGTCATGATCGTCAATTATCCTGATCAGCGTTAAATTTAAAAATTATCGGTACTGATTTCGAGTTTGTTATTTAACTACGCTTCAAGAAAAAAGCTTCAAGTATGCACCATTGAGATATATCCAACAGAAATAAAATATCAATTGAAAAAATTTTTCGAAAAAAATCATGACCCCCACCCTTATGACAACACCAAAATCCGAAGAAAATCACCTCGATTTTTCGGTTTTTTAATCAAAACCCTTGGAAATAGTGGTCGAATGCTGGAATGGCATACCTCGTTGAATTCGTGACAACATTACCAACAAAGTGGCATTTACAAAAATAAAATATCATTTTAAAATTTTTTTTGGAAAAACATCATGACCCCCACCCTTAGGACAAGGCCCAGATCCGGAGAAAATCACCTAGATTGTTCGGTTTTTTAATCAAAATCCTTGGAAATAGTGGTTGAAAGTTTGAATGGCATACCTCGTTGAATTCGTTACAACATTTCCAACAGAGGTGCATTTACAGAAATAAAATATCAATTTTGAAAAAAATCATGACCCCCACCCTTATGACAACGCCAAAATCCGAAGAAAATCACCTCGATTTTTCGGTTTTTTAATCAAAAGCCTTGGAAATTGTGATCGAATGTTGGAATGGCATACCTCGTTGAATTCGTTACAACATTTCCACCAAAGTGGCATTTACAAAAATAAAATATCATTTAAACATTTTTTTTGGAAAAACATCATGACTCCCACCCTTAGGCCAAGGCCCAATTCCGGAGAAAATCACCTCGATTTTTCGGTTTTTTAATCAAAACCCTTGGAAATAGTGGTCGAATGTTGGAATGGCTTACCTCGTTGAATTCGTTACAAAATTTCCAACAAAGTGGCATTTACAGAAATAAAATATCAATTGAAAACATTTTTCAAAAAAAATCATGACCCCCAACCTTATGACAACGCCAAAATCCGAAGAAAATCACCTCGATTTTTTGTATTTTTAATCAAAAGCCTAGGAAATAGTGGTCGAATTTTGGAATGGCATACCTCGTTGAATTCGTGACAACATTTCCAACAAAGTGGCATTTACAAAAATAAAATATAATTTAAAAATTTTTGGAAAAACATCATGACCCCCACCCTTAGGACAAGGCCCAAGCCCGAAAATCACCTCGATTTTTCGGTTTTTAAATCAAAACCCTAGGAAATAGTGGTCGAATGTTGGAATGGCATACCTCGTTGAATTCGTTACAATATTTCCATTAAAGTGGCATTTACAGAAATAGAATATCAATTGAAAAAATTGTTCGGAAAAAATCATGACCCCCACCCTTATGACAACACCGAAATCCGAAGAAAATCAAATCGATTTTTCGGTTTTTTAATCAAAAGGCTTGGAAATTCTGATCGATTGTTGGAATGGCATACATCGTTGAATTCGTTACAACATTTCCAACAAAGTGGCATTTACAAAAATAAAATATCATTTTAAAATTTTTTTGTATCCATTATGACCCCCACCCTTAGGACGAGGCCCAAGTCCGGAGAAAACCACCACGATTTTTCGGTTTTTTAATCAAAACCCTTGGAAATAGTGGTCGAATGTTGGAATGGCATACCTCGTTGAATTCGTTACAAAATTTCCAACAAAGTGGCATTTACAGAAATAAAATATCAATTGAACTTATTTTTCGAAAAAAATAATGACCCCCACTCTTATGACAAAGCCAAAATCTGAAGAAAATCACCTCGATTTTTCGGTTTTTTAATCAAAACCCTTGGAAATAGTGGCCGAATGTTGGAATGGCATACCTCGTTGAATTCGTGAAAACATTTCCAACAAAGTGGCATTTACAGAAAAAAATATCATTAAAAAAAATTTTTCGAAAAAAAATCATGACCCCCACCCTTATGACAACACCAAAATCCGAAGAAATTCACCTCGATTTTTCGGTTTTTTAATCAAAACCCTTGGAAATAGTGGACGAATGTTGGAATGGCATACCTCGTTGAATTCGTGACAACATTTCCAACAAAGTGGCATTTACAAAAATAAAATATAATTTAAAAATTTTTTTTGGAAAAACATCATGACCCCCACCCTTAGGACAAGGCCCGAACCCCGAGAAAATCACCTCGATTTTTCGGTTTTTTAATCAAAACCCTTGGAAATAGTGGTCGAATGTTGGAATGGCATACCTCGTTGAATTCGTTACAATATTTCCAACAAAGTGGCATTTACAGAAATAGAATATCAATTGAAAAAATTGTTCGAAAAAAATCATGACCCCCACCCTTATGACAACACCAAAATCCGAAGAAAATCACCTCGATTTTTCGGTTTTTTAATAAAAAGCTTTGGAAATTCTGATCGAATGTTGGAATGGCATACCTCGTTGAATTCGTTACAACATTTCAAACAAAGTGGCATTTACAAAAATAAAATATCATTTAAAAAATTTTTTTGTATCCATCATGACCCCCACCCTTAGGACGAGGCCCAAGTCCGGAGAAAACCACCACGATTTTTCGGTTTTTTAATCAAAACCCTTGGAAATAGTGGTCGAATGTTGGAATGGCATACCTCGTTGAATTCGTTACAAAATTTCCAACAAAGTGGCATTTACAGGAATAAAATATCAATTGAAAACATTTTTCGAAAAAAATCATGACCCCCACCCTTATGAGAAAGCCAAAATCTGAAGAAAATCACCTCGATTTTTCGGTTTTTTAATCAAAACCCTTGGAAATAGTGGTCGAATGTTGGAAAGGCATACCTCGTTGAATTCGTTAGAAAATTTCCAACAAAGTGGCATTTACAGAAATAATGTTGGAATTGTTCGTAAAAAATCATGACCCCACCCTTAAGACAACACCAAAATCCGAAGAAAATCACCTCGATTTTTCGGTTTTTTAATTAAAAGCCTTGGAAATTGTGATCGAATGTTGGAATGGCATACCTCGTTGAATTCGTTAACACATTTCGAACAAAGTGGCATTTACAAAAATAAAATATCATTTACAAAATTTTTTTGTATCCATCATGACCCCCAACCCTTAGGACAAGGCCCAAGTCCGGAGAAAATCACCACGATTTTTCGGTTTTTTAATCAAAACCCTTGGAAATAGTGGTCGAATGTTGGAATGGCATACCTCGTTGAATTCGTTAGAAAATTTCCAACAAAGTAGCAATTACAGAAATAAAATATCAATTGAAAAAATTGTTCGAATAAATTCATGACCCCCACCCTTATGACAACACCAAAATCCGAAGAAAATCACCTCGATTTTTCGGTTTTTTAATCAAAAGCCTTGGAAATTGTGATCGAATGTTGGAATCACCTCGTTGAATTCGTTAACACATTTCCAACAAAGTGGCATTTACAAAAATAAAATATCATTTAAAAAATTATTTTGTATCCATCATGTCCTCCACCCTTAGGACAAGGCCCAAGTCCGGAGAAAATCACCACGATTTTTCGGTTTTTTAATCAAAACCCTTGGAAATAGTGGTCGAATGTTGGAATGGCATACCTCGTTGAATTCGTTACAAAATTTCCAACAAAGTGGCATTTACAGAAATAAAATATCAATTGAAAAATTTTTCGAAAAAAATCAAGACCCCCACCTTTATGACAACACAAAAATCCGAAGAAACTCACCTCGATTTTTCGTATTCTTAATTACAAGCCTTGGAAATAGAAGTCGAATGTTGGAATGGCATACTTCGTTGAATTCGTGACAACATTTCCAACAAAGTGGCATTTACAGAAATGAGGGTATAAAAATATCAATTGAAAAAATTTATCGAAAAAAATCATGACCCCTACCCTTATGACAACACCAAAATCCGAAGAAATTCACCTCGATTTTTTGGTTTTTAATCAAAACCCTTGGAAATAGTGGACGAATGTTGGAATGGCATACCTCGTTGAATTCGTTAGAAAATTTCCAACAAAGTGGCATTTACAGAAATAAAAAATCAATTAAAAAAAAATTGTTCGTAAAAAATCATGACCCCACCCTTAAGACAACACCAAAATCCGAAGAAAATCACCTCGATTTTTCGGTTTTTTAATCAAAAGCCTTGGAAATTGTGATCGAATGTTGGAATGGCATACCTCGTTGAATTCGTTAACACATTTCGAACAAAGTGGCATTTACAAAAATAAAAATATCATTTACAAAATTTTTTTGTATCCATCATGACCCCCAACCCTTAGGACAAGTCCCAAGTCCGGAGAAAATCACCACGATTTTTCGGTTTTTTAATCAAAACCCTTGGAAATAGTGGTCGAATGTTGGAATGGCATACCTCGTTGAATTCGTTAGAAAGTTTCCAACAAAGTAGCAATTACAGAAATAAAATATCAATTGAAAAAATTGTTCGAATAAATTCATGACCCCACCCTTATGACAACACCAAAATCCGAAGAAAATCACCTCGATTTTTCGGTTTTTTAATCAAAAGCCTTGGAAATTGTGATCGAATGTTGGAATCACCTCGTTGAATTCGTTAACACATTTCCAACAAAGTGGCATTTACAAAAATAAAATATCATTTAAAAAATTATTTTGTATCCATCATGTCCTCCACCCTTAGGACAAGGCCCAAGTCCGGAGAAAATCACCACGATTTTTCGGTTTTTTAATCACAACCCTTGGAAATAGTGGTCGAATGTTGGAATGGCATACCTCGTTGAATTCGTTACAAAATTTCCAACAAAGTGGCATTTACAGAAATAAAATATCAATTGAAAAATTTTTCGAAAAAAATCAAGACCCCCACCTTTATGACAACACAAAAATCCGAAGAAACTCACCTCGATTTTTCGTATTCTTAATTACAAGCCTTGGAAATAGAAGTCGAATGTTGGAATGGCATACTTCGTTGAATTCGTGACAACATTTCCAACAAAGTGGCATTTACAGAAATGAGGGTATAAAAATATCAATTGAAAAAATTTATCGAAAAAAAATCATGACCCCTACCCTTATGACAACACCAAAATCCGAAGAAATTCACCTCGATTTTTTGGTTTTTTAATAAAAACCCTTGGAAATAGTGGACGAATGTTGGAATGGCAGACCTAGTTGAATTCGTTACAAAATTTTCAACAAAGTGGCACTTACAAAAATAAAAAATAAATTGAAACAATTTTTCGAAAAAAATCTTGACCCCCACCCTTATGGCAACGCCAAAATCCGAAGAATATCACATAGTGGTCGAAAGTTGGAATGGCATACCTCTTTGAATTCGTTACAACATTTCCAACAAAGTGGCATTTACAGAAATAAAATATCAATTGAAAAAATTTTTCGACAAAAAATCATAACCCCCACCCTTATGACAACGCCAAATCCGAAGAAAATCACCTCGATTTTTCTGTTTTTTAATCAAAACCCTTGCAAATAGTGGTCGCATGTTGGAATGGCATACCTCGTTGAATTTGTGACAAACATTTCTAACAAAGTGGCATTTACAGAAATAAAATATCAATTGTAAAAATTTTTCCAAAAATTCATAACCCCCACCTTTATGACAACACCAAAATCCGAAGAAAATCACATAGATTTTTCGGTTTTTTAATCAAAACCTTTAAAAATAGTGGTCGAATGTTGGAATGGCATACCTCGTTGAATTCGTGACGACATTTCCAACAAAGTGGCATTTACAGAAATTAAATATCAATTGAAAAAATTTTTAAAAAAAAGTCATGACCCCCACCCTTATGACAACACCAAAATCCGAAGAAAGTCACCTCGATTTTTCGGTTTTTTAATCAAAACCCTTGAAAATAGTTTTCGAATGTTGGAATGGCATAACTCGTTAAATTCGAGACAACATTTCGAACAAAGTGGCATTTACAGAAATAATGTTGGAATTGTTCGTAAAAAATCATGACCCCACCCTTAAGACAACACCAAAATCCTAAGAAAATCACCTCGATTTTTCGGTTTTTTAATCAAAAGCCTTGGAAATTGTGATCGAATGTTGGAATGGCATACCTCGTTGAATTCGTTAACACATTTCGAACAAAGTGGCATTTACAAAAATAAAATATCATTTACAAAATTTTTTTGTATCCATCATGACCCCCAACCCTTAGGACAAGGCCCAAGTCCGAGAAAATCACCACGATTTTTCGGTTTTTTAATCAAAACCCTTGGAAATAGTGGTCGAATGTTGGAATGGCATACCTCGTTGAATTCGTTAGAAAATTTCCAACAAAGTAGCAATTACAGAAATAAAATATCAATTGAAAAAATTGTTCGAATAAATTCATGACCCCCACCCTTAAGACAACACCAAAATCCGAAGAAAATCACCTCGATTTTTCGGTTTTTTAATCAAAAGCCTTGGAAATTGTGATCGAATGTTGGAATCACCTCGTTGAATTCGTTAACACATTTCCAACAAAGTGGCATTTACAAAAATAAAATATCATTTAAAAAATTATTTTGTATCCATCATGTCCTCCACCCTTAGGACAAGGCCCAAGTCCGGAGAAAATCACCACGATTTTTCGGTTTTTTAATCACAACCCTTGGAAATAGTGGTCGAATGTTGGAATGGCATACCTCGTTGAATTCGTTACAAAATTTCCAACAAAGTGGCATTTACAGAAATAAAATATCAATTGAAAAATTTTTCGAAAAAAATCAAGACCCCCACCTTTATGACAACACAAAAATCCGAAGAAACTCACCTCGATTTTTCGTATTCTTAATTACAAGCCTTGGAAATAGAAGTCGAATGTTGGAATGGCATACTTCGTTGAATTCGTGACAACATTTCCAACAAAGTGGCATTTACAGAAATGAGGGTATAAAAATATCAATTGAAAAAATTTATCGAAAAAAATCATGACCCCTACCCTTATGACAACACCAAAATCCGAAGAAATTCACCTCGATTTTTTGGTTTTTTAATCAAAACCCTTGGAAATAGTGGACGAATGTTGGAATGGCATACCTCGTTGAATTCGTTAGAAAATTTCCAACAAAGTGGCATTTACAGAAATAAAATATCAATTAAAAAAAAATTGTTCGTAAAAAATCATGACCCCACCCTTAAGACAAGACCAAAATCCGAAGAAAATCACCTCGATTTTTCGGTTTTTTAATCAAAAGCCTTGGAAATTGTGATCGAATGTTGGAATGGCATACCTCGTTGAATTCGTTAACACATTTCGAACAAAGTGGCATTTACAAAAATAAAATATCATTTACAAAATTTTTTTGTATCCATCATGACCCCCAACCCTTAGGACAAGTCCCAAGTCCGGAGAAAATCACCACGATTTTTCGGCTTTTTAATCAAAACCCTTGGAAATAGTGGTCGAATGTTGGAATGGCATACCTCGTTGAATTCGTTACAAAATTTTCAACAAAGTGGCACTTACAAAAATAAAAAATAAATTGAAACAATTTTTCGAAAAAAATCTTGACCCCCACCCTTATGGCAACGCCAAAATCCGAAGAATATCACATAGTGGTCGAAAGTTGGAATGGCATACCTCTTTGAATTCGTTACAACATTTCCAACAAAGTGGCATTTACAGAAATAAAATATCAATTGAAAAAATTTTTCGACAAAAAATCATAACCCCCACCCTTATGACAACGCCAAAATCCGAAGAAAATCACCTCGATTTTTCTGTTTTTTAATCAAAACCCTTGCAAATAGTGGTCGCATGTTGGAATGGCATACCTCGTTGAATTTGTGACAAACATTTCTAACAAAGTGGCATTTACAGAAATAAAATATCAATTGTAAAAATTTTTCCAAAAAATTCATAACCCCCACCTTTATGACAACACCAAAATCCGAAGAAAATCACATAGATTTTTCGGTTTTTTAATCAAAACCTTTAAAAATAGTGGTCGAATGTTGGAATGGCATACCTCGTTGAATTCGTGACGACATTTCCAACAAAGTGGCATTTACAGAAATTAAATATCAATTGAAAAAATTAAAAAAAAAAAAAGTCATGACCCCCACCCTTATGACAACACCAAAATCCGAAGAAAGTCACCTCGATTTTTCGGTTTTTTAATCAAAACCCTTGAAAATAGTTTTCGAATGTTGGAATGGCATAACTCGTTAAATTCGAGACAACATTTCGAACAAAGTGACATTTACAGAAATAAAATATCAATTGAAAACATTTTTCGAAAAAATGCATGACCCCCACCCTTATGACAACGCCAAAATCCGAAGAAAATCACCTCTATTTTTCGGTTTTTTAATCAAAACCCTTGAAAATAGTGGTCGAAAGTTGAAATGGCATACCTCGTTGAATTCGTTTCAACATTTCCAACAAAGGTGCATTTACAGAAATAAAATATCAATTGAAAAAATTTTTCTAAAAAAATAAAGACCCCCACCCTTATGACAACGCAAAAATGCGAAGAAAATCACCTCGATTTTTCGGTTTTTTAATCAAAAGCCTTGAAAATAGTGGTCGAATGTTGGAATGGCATACTTCGTTGAATTCGTTACAACATTACCAACAAAGTGGCATTTACAAAAATAAAATATAACTTAAAAGTTTTTTTTGGAAAAACATCATGACCCCCACCCTTAGGACAAGGCCCAAATCCGGAGAAAATCACCTCGATTTTTCGGTTTTTTAATCAAAGCCCTTGGAAATAGTGGTCGAATGTTGGAATGGCATACCTCGTTGAATTCGTTACAATATTTCCAACCAAATGGCATTTACAGAAATAAAATATCAATTGAAAAAATTGGTCGAAAAAAAACATGACCCCCACCCTTATAACAACACCAAAATCCGAAGAAAATCACCTCGATTTTTCGGTTTTTTAATCAAAACCCTTGGAAATAGTGGTCGAATGTTGGAATGGCATACCTCGTTAAATTCGTGACAACTTTTCCAACAAAGTGGCATTTACAGAAATAAAATATCAATTGAAAAAATTTTTCTAAAAATTCATGACCCCCACCTTTATGACAACACCAAAATCCGAAGAAAATCACCTCGATTTTTCGGTTTTTTAATCAAAACCCTTGAAAATGGTGGTGGGAGTCATGATTTTTTTTCGAAAAATTTTTTCAATTGATATTTTATTTCTGTAAATGCCACTTTGTTGGAAATGTTGTCACGAATTCAACGAGGTATGCCATTCCAACTTTCTACCACTAATTCCAAGGATTTTGATTAAAAAACCGAAAAATCGAGGTGATTTTCTTCGGATTTTGACGTTGTCATAAGGAAGGGGTCATGATTTTTTGCGAAGAATTTTTTTAATTGATATTTTATTTCTGAATATGCGTTTTTGTTGGAAATGTTGTAACGAATTCAACGAGGTATGCCATTCCAACTTTCAACCACCATTTTCAAGGGTTTTGATTAAAAAACCGAAAAATCGAGGTGATTTTCTTCGGATTTTTGCGTTGTCATAAGGGTAGGGGTCATGTTTTTTTTCGTAAAATGTTTTCAATTGATATTTTATTTCTGTAAATGCCACTTTTTTGGAAATGTTGTAACGAAATCAACGAGGTATGCCATTCCAACATTCGACTACTATTTCCAAGGCTTTTGATTAAAAATACGAAAAATCTAGGTGATTTTCTTTGGATTTTGGCGTTGTCATAAGGGTGTCATGCTATTTTATTTCTGTAAATGCACCTTTGTTGGAAATGTTGTAACGAATTCAACAAGGTATGCCATTCCAACTTTTGACCATTATTTCCAAGGGTTTTGATTAAAAAACCGAAAAATCGAGGTGGTTTTTTTTCGGATTTTGGCGTTGTCATAAGGATGGGGGTCATGATTTATTTTCTAACAATTTTTTTAATTGATATTTTAGATTTGTAAATGCCACTTTGTTGGAAATGTTGTAACGAATTCAACGAGGTATGCGATTCTAACATTCGATCACAATTTCCAAGGCTTTTGATTAGAAAACCGAAAAATCGAGGTGATTTTCTTCGGGTTTTGGTGTTGTCATAAGGGTGGGAGTCATGATTTTTTTCGAAAAAATTTTTTCAATTGATATTTTATTTCTGTAAATGCCACTTTGTTGGAAATGTTGTCACGAATTCAACGAGGTATGCCATTCCAACATTCGACTACAATTTCCAAGGCTTTTGATTAAAAATACGAAAAATCGAGGTGATTTTCTTCGGATTTTGGCGTTGTCATAAGGGGGGTCATGATTTTTTTTCGAAGAATTTTTTAATTGATATTTTATTTCTGAATATGCGTTTTTGTTGGATATGTTGTAACGAATTTAACGAGGTATGCCATTCCAACTTTCAACCACCATTTTCAAGGGTTTTGATTAAAAAACCGAAAAATCGAGGTGATTTTCTTCGGATTTTTGCGTTGTCATAAGGGTAGGGGTCATGTTTTTTTCGTAAAATGTTTTCAATTGATATTTTATTTCTGTAAATGCCACTTTTTTTGGAAATGTTGTAACGAAATCAACGAGGTATGCCATTCCAACATTCGACTACTATTTCCAAGGCTTTTGATTAAAAATACGAAAAATCTAGGTGATTTTCTTTGGATTTTGGCGTTGTCATAAGGGTGTCATGCTATTTTATTTCTGTAAATGCACCTTTGTTGGAAATGTTGTAACGAATTCAACAAGGTATGCCATTCCAACTTTTGACCATTATTTCCAAGGGTTTTGATTAAAAAACCGAAAAATCGAGGTGGTTTTTTTTCGGATTTTGGCGTTGTCATAAGGATGGGGGTCATGATTTATTTTCTAACAATTTTTTTAATTGATATTTTAGATTTGTAAATGCCACTTTGTTGGAAATGTTGTAACGAATTCAACGAGGTATGCGATTCTAACATTCGATCACAATTTCCAAGGCTTTGAATTAGAAAACCGAAAAATCGAGGTGATTTTCTTCGGGTTTTGGTGTTGTCATAAGGGTGGGAGTCATGATTTTTTTCGAAAAAATTTTTTCAATTGATATTTTATTTCTGTAAATGCCACTTTGTTGGAAATGTTGTCACGAATTCAATGAGGTATGCCATTCCAACATTCGACTACAATTTCCAAGGCTTTTGATTAAAAATACGAAAAATCGAGGTGATTTTCTTCGGATTTTGGCGTTGTCATAAGGGGGGATCATGATTTTTTTTCGAAAAATTTTTTCAATTGTTATTTTATTTCTTTAAATGCACCTTTGTTGGAAATGTTGTAACGAATTCAACGAGGTGTGCCATTCCAACTTTCGACCACTACCTACAAGGGTTTTGATTAAAAAACCGAAAAATCGAGGTGATTTTCTTCGGATTTTGGCGTTGTCCTAAGGGTGGGGGTCATGAGGTTTTTCGAAAAATTTTTTCAATTGATATTTTATTTCTGTAAATGCCACTTTGTTGGAAATGTTGTCACGAATTCTACGAGGTAGGGGTTTTGATTAAAAAACCGAAAAATCGTGGTGACTTTCTCCGGATTTGGGCCTTGTCCTAAGGGTTGGGGTCATGATGTTTTTCCAAAAAAAATTTGTAAATGATATTTTGTTTTGTAAATGCCATTCCAACTTTCGACCATTATTTCCAAGGCTTTTGATTAGAAAACCGAAAAATCGAGGTGATTTTCTTCGGGTTTTGGTGTTGTGGGAGTCATGATTTTTTTCGAAAAAATTTTTTCAATTGATATTTTATTTCTGTAAATGCACCTTTGTTGGATATGTTGTAACGAATTCAAAGAGGTATGCCATTCCAACTTTCGACCCATATTTCCATTGGAAATTGGAAATGTTGTCACGAATTTAACGAGGTATTCCATTCCAACATTCGACCACTATTTCCAAGGGTTTTGATTAAAAATTGAGGTGATTTTCTTCGGATTTTGGCGATGTCATAAGGGTGGGGGTCATAATTTTTTTCGAAAAATTTTTTCAATTTTTTTTTTATTTCTGTAAATGCACCTTTGTTGGATATGTTGTATTTTTGTAAATGCCAATTTGTTGGAAATGTTGTAACGAATTCAACGAGGTATGCCAATCCAACATTCGATCACAATTTCCAAGGCTTTTCTTCGGATTTTGGCGTTGTCATAAGGGTGGGGATCAAAATTTTTTTTGGAAAAATTTTTTCAATTGGTATTTTAATTCTGTAAATACACCTTTGTTGGATATGTTGTAACGAATTCAAAGAGGTACGCCATTCCAACTATCGACCACTATTTCCAAGGGTTTTGATTAAAAAACCGAAAAATCGAGGTGATTTTCTTCGGATTTTGGTGTTGTCATAAAGGTGGGGGTCATGAATTTTTTCGAAAAATGTTTTCAATTGATATTTTATTTCTGTAAATGCCACTTTGTTGGAAATGTTGTCACGAATTCAACGAGGTATGCCATTCCAACTATCGACCACTATTTCCAAGGGTTTTGATTAAAAAACCGAAAAATCGAGGAGATTTTCTTCGGGTTTTGGTGTTGTGGGAGTCATGATTTTTTCGAAAAAATTTTTTCAATTGATATTTTATTTCTGTAAATGCACCTTTGTTGGATAACAAAAAAACCCGAAGAAAATCACCTCGATTTTTCAATTGATATTTTATTTCTGTAAATGCACCTTTGTTGGATAACAAAGGTGCATTTACAGAATTAAAATACCAATTGAAAAAATGTTTCCAAAAAAATTTTGATCCCCACCCTTATGACAACGCCAAAATCCGAAGAAAAGCCTTGGAAATTGTGATCGAATGTTGGATTGGCATACCTCGTTGAATTCGTTACAACATTTCCAACAAATTGGCATTTACAAAAATACAACATATCCAACAAAGGTGCATTTACAGAAATAAAAAAAAAATTGAAAAAATTTTTCGAAAAAAATCATGACCCCCACCCTTATGACATCGCCAAAATCCGAAGAAAATCACCTCGATTTTTTAATCAAAACCCTTGGAAATAGTGGTCGAATGTTGGAATGGAATACCTCGTTAAATTCGTGACAACATTTCCAATTTCCAATGGAAATATGGGTCGAAAGTTGGAATGGCATACCTCTTTGAATTCGTTACAACATATCCAACAAAGGTGCATTTACAGAAATAAAATATCAATTGAAAAAATTTTTTCGAAAAAAATCATGACTCCCACAACACCAAAACCCGAAGAAAATCACCTCGATTTTTCGGTTTTCTAATCAAAAGCCTTGGAAATAATGGTCGAAAGTTGGAATGGCATTTACAAAACAAAATATCATTTACAAATTTTTTTGGAAAAACATCATGACCCCAAACCTTAGGACAAGGCCCAAATCCGGAGAAAGTCACCACGATTTTTCGGTTTTTTAATCAAAACCCCTACCTCGTAAAATTCGTTGAAAAATTTCAAACAAAGTAGCATTTACAGAAATAAAATATCAATTGAAAAAATTTTTCGAAAAACCTCATGACCCCCACCCTTAGGACAACGCCAAAATCCGAAGAAATTCACCTCGATTTTTCGGTTTTTTAATCAAAACCCTTGAAAGTAGTGGTCGAAAGTTGGAATGGCATACCTCGTTGAATTCGTGACAACATTTCCAACAAAGTGGCATTTACAGAAATAAAATATCAATTGAAAAAATTTTTCGCAAAAAAATCATGACCCCCCCTTATGACAACGCCAAAATCCGAAGAAAATCACCTCGATTTTTCGTATTTTTAATCAAAAGCCTTGGAAATAGTAGTCGAATGTTGGAATGGCATACCTCGTTGATTTCGTTACAACATTTCCAAAAAAGTGGCATTTACAGAAATAAAATATCAATTGAAAACATTTTACGAAAAAAAAACATGACCCCTACCCTTATGACAACGCAAAAATCCGAAGAAAATCACGTCGATTTTTCGGTTTTTTAATCAAAACCCTTGAAAATGGTGGTTGAAAGTTGGAATGGCATACCTCGTTAAATTCGTTACAACATATCCAACAAAAACGCATATTCAGAAATAAAATATCAATTAAAAAAATTCTTCGAAAAAATCATGACCCCTTCCTTATGACAACGCCAAAATCCGAAGAAAATCACCTCGATTTTTCGGTTTTTTAATCAAAATCCTTGGAATTAGTGGTAGAAAGTTGGAATGGCATACCTCGTTGAATTCGTGACAACATTTCCAACAAAGTGGCATTTACAGAAATAAAATATCAATTGAAAAAATTTTTTCGAAAAAAATCATGACTCCCATCCATATGACAACACCAAAACCCGAAGAAAATCACCTCGATTTTTTGGTTTTCTAATCAAATGCCTTGGAAATTGTGATCGAATGTTGGAATCCCATACCTCGTTGAATTCGTTACAACATTTCCAACAAAGTGGCATTAACAAATCTAAAATATCAATTAAAAAAATTGTTAGAAAATAAATCATGACCCCCATCCTTATGACAACGCCAAGATCCGAAAAAAAACCACCTCGATTTTTCGGTTTTTTAATCAAAACCCTTGGAAATAATGGTCGAAAGTTGGAATGGCATACCTTGTTGAATTCGTTACAACATTTCCAACAAAGGTGCATTTACAGAATTAAAATAGCATGACACCCTTATGACAACGCCAAAATCCAAAGAAAATCACCTAGATTTTTCGTATTTTTAATCAAAAGCCTTGGAAATAGTAGTCAATGTTGGAATGGCATACCTCGTTGATTTCGTTACAACATTTCCAAAAAAGTGGCATTTACAGAAATAAAATATCAATTGAAAACATTTTACGAAAAAAAATCATGACCCCTACCCTTATGACAACGCAAAAATCCGAAGAAAATCACCTCGATTTTTCGATTTTTTAATCAAAACCCTTGGAAATAATGGTCGAAAGTTGGAATGGCATTTACAAAACAAAATATCATTTACAAATTTTTTTTGGAAAATCATCGTGACCCCAACCCTTAGCACGAGGCCCAAATCCGGAGAAAGTCACCACGATTTTTCGGTTTTTTAATCAAAACCCTTACCTCGTAAAATTCGTTGCAAAATTTCAAACAAAGTGGCATTTACAGAAATAAAATAACAATTGAAAAAATTTTTCGAAAAAAAATCATGACCTCCATCCATATGACAACGCCAAAATGCGAAGAAAATCAACTCGATTTTTCGGTTTTTTAATCAAAAGCCTTGGAAATTGTGATCGAATGTTGGAATGGCATACCTCGTTGAATTCGTTACAACATTTCCAACAAAGTGGCATTTACAGAAATATAATATCAATTTAAAAAATTCATCGAAAAAAATCATGACCCCCACCCTCATGACAACGCCAAAATCCGAAAAAAACCATCTCGATTTTTCGGTTTTTTAATCAAAACCCTTGGAAATAATGGTCGAAAGTTGGAATGGCATTTACAAAACAAAATATCATTTACAAATTTTTTTTGGAAAAACATCGTGACCCCAACCCTTAGGACAAGGCCCAAATCCGGAGAAAGTCACCACGATTTTTCGGTTTTTTAATCAAAACCCTTACCTCGTAAAATTCGTTGCAAAATTTCCAACAAAGTGGCATTTACAGAAATAAAATAACAATTGAAAAAATATTTCGAAAAAAAGTCATGACCCCCCCTTGTGAAAACGCCAAAATCCGAAGAAATTCACCTCGATTTTTCGTATTTTTAATCAAAAGCCTTGGAAATAGTAGTCGAATGTTGGAATGGCATACCTCGTTGAATTCGTGACAACATTTCCAACAAAGTGGCATTTACAGAAATAAAATATCAATTGCAAAAATTTTTTCGAAAAAAAATCATGACTCCCACCCTTATGACAACACCAAAATCCGAAGAAAATCACCTCGATTTTTCGGTTTTCTAATCAAAAGCCTTGGAAATTGTGATCGAATGTTGAATTCGCATACCTCGTTGAATTCGTTACAACATTTCCAACAAATGTGCATTTAAAGAAATAAAATAACAATTGAAAAAATGTTTCGAAAACAAGTCATGACCCCCCCTTATGACAACGCCAAAATCCGAAGAAATTCACCTCGATTTTTCGTATTTTTAATCAAAAGCCTTGGAAATAGTAGTCGAATGTTGGAATGGCATACCTCGTTGAATTCGTTACAACATTTCCAACAAAGTGGCAATTACAGAAATAAAATATCATTAAACAAAATTTTTTGGAAAAAAATCATGACCGCCACCCTTAGGACAAGGCCCAAATCCAAAGAAAATTACCTCTATTTTTCGCTTTTTTAATCAAAACCCTTGGAAATAGTGGTCGAAAGTTGGAATGGCATACCTCGTTGAATTCGTTACAACATTTCCAACAAAGTGTCATTTACAGAAAAAAAATATCATTTAAAAAATTTTTTTGGAAAAACATCATGACCCCCACCCTTATGACAACGCCAAAATCCGAAGAAAATCACATCGATTTTTCGTATTTTTAATCAAAAGCCTTGGAAATTGTGATCGAATGTTGGAATGGCATACCTCGTTGAATTCTTGACAACATTTCCAACAAAGTGGCATTTACAGAAATAAAATATCAATTGAAAAAATTTTTCGAAAAAAATCATGACCTTCATCCTTATGACAACGCCAAAATGCGAAGAAAATCAACTCGATTTTACGGTTTTTTAATCAAAAGCCTTGGAAATTGTGATCGAATGTTGGAATGGCATACCTCGTTGAATTCGTTACAACATTTCCAAAAAAGTGGCATTTACAGAAATAAAATATCAATTTAAAAAATTCATCGAAAAAAATCATGACCCCCACCCTTATGACAACGCCAAAATCCGAAAAAAACCATCTCGATTTTTCGGTTTTTTAATCAAAACCCTTGGAAATAATGGTCGAAAGTTGGAATGGCATTTACAAAACAAAATATCATTTACAAATTTTTTTTGGAAAATCATCGCGACCCCAACCCTTAGCACGAGGCCCAAATCCGGAGAAAGTCACCACGATTTTTCGGTTTTTTAATCAAAACCCTTACCTCGTAAAATTCGTTGCAAAATTGCAAACAAAGTGGCATTTACAGAAATAAAATAACAATTGAAAAAATGTTTCGAAAAAAAGTCATGACCTCCATCCTTATGACAACGCCAAAATGCGAAGAAAATCAACTTGATTTTTCGGTTTTTTAGTCAAAAGCCTTGGAAATTGTGATCGAAAGTTGGAATGGCATACCTCGTTGAATTCGTTACAACATTTCCACCAAAGTGGCATTTACAAATATAAAAAATCAATTGAAAAAATTGTTCGAAAAAAATCATGACCCCCACCCTTATGAAAACGCCAAAATCCGAAGAAATTCACCTCGATTTTTCGTATTTTTAATCAAAAGCCTTGGAAATAGTAGTCGAATGTTGGAATGGCATACCTCGTTGAATTCGTGACAACATTTCCAACAAAGTGGCATTTACAGAAATAAAATATCAATTGCAAACATTTTTTCGAAAAAAAATCATGACTCCCACCCTTATGACAACACCAAAATCCAAAGAAAATCACCTCGATCACGACAAATATTTAATCAAAACCCTTGAAAATAGTGGTCGAAAGTTGGAATGGCACACCTCGTTGAATTCGTTACAACATTTCCAACAAAGGTGCATTTAAAGAAATAAAATAACAATTGAAAGAATGTTTCGAAAACAAGTCATTACCCCCCTTAAGACAACGCCAAAATCCGAAGAAATTCACCTCGATTTTTCGTATTTTTAATCAATAGCCTTGGAAATAGTAGTCGAATGTTGGAATTCGTTGAATTCGTGACAACATTTCCAACAAAGTGGCATTTACAGAAATAAAATATCAATTGAAAACATTTTTCGAAGAAAAAATCATGACCCCCACCCTTCTGACAACGCCGAAATCCGAAGAAAACCACCTCGATTTTTCGGTTTTTTTATCAAAACCCTTGGAAATGGTGGTTGAAAGTTGGAATGGAATACCTCGTTGAATTCGTTACAACATATCCAACAAAAACGCATATTCAGAAATAAAATAACAATTGAAAAAATTTTTCGAAAAAGATCATGACCCCCACCCTTATAACAACGCCAAAACCCGAAGAAAATCACCTCGATTTTTCGGTTTTTTAATCAAAACCCTTGGAAATGGTGGTTGAAAGTTGGAATGGCATACCTCGTTGAATTCGTTACAACATATCCAACAAAAACGAAAATTCAGAAATAAAATCTCAATTACAAAAATTCTTCGAAAAAATCATGACCCCTTCCTTATGACAACGCCAAAACCCGAAGAAAATCACCTCGATTTTTCGGTTTTCTAATCAAAAGCCTTGGTCGAATGTTGGAATCGCATACCTCGTTGAATTCGTTACAACATTTCCAACAAAGTGGCATTTACAAATCTAAAATATCAATTAAAAAAATTGTTAGAAAATAAATCATGACCCCCATCCTTATGACAACGCCAAAATCCGATAAAAAAACCACCTCGATTTTTCGGTTTTTTAATCAAAACCCTTGGAAATAATGGTCGAAAGTTGGAATGGCATACCTTGTTGAATTCGTTACAACATTTCCAACAAAGGTGCATTTACAGAAATAAAATAGCATGACACCCTTATGAAAACGCCAAAATCCACAGAAAATCACCTAGATTTTTCGTATTTTTAATCAAAAGCCTTGGAAATAGTAGTCGAATGTTGGAATGGCATACCTCGTTGATTTCGTTACAACATTTCCAAAAAGTGGCATTTACAGAAATAAAATATCAATAGAAAAAATTTTCGAAAAAAATCATGACCCCTACCCTTATGACAACGCAAAAATCCGAAGAAAATCACCTCGATTTTTCGGTTTTTTAATCAAAATCCTTGGAATTAGTGGTAAAAAGTTGGAATGGCATACCTCGTTGAATTCGTGACAACATTTCCAACAAAGTGGCATTTACAGAAATAAAATATCAATTGAAAAATTTTTTCGATAAAAATCATGACTCCCACCCTTATGACAACACCAAAACCCGAAGAAAATCACCTCGATTTTTCGGTTTTCTAATCAAAAGCCTTGGAAATTGTGATCGAATGTTGGAATCGCATACCTCGTTGAATTCTTTACAACATTTCCAACAAAGTGGCATTTACAAATCTAAAATATCAATTAAAAAATTTTTAGAAAATAAATCATGACCCCCATCCTTATGCCAACGCCAAAATCCGAAAAAAAAACCACCTCGATTTTTCGGTTTTTTAATAAAAACCCTTGGAAATAATGGTCGAAAGTTGGAATGGCATACCTTGTTGAATTCGTTACAACATTTCCAACAAAGGTGCATTTACAGAAATAAAATAGCATGACACCCTTATGACAACGCCAAAATCCAAAGAAAATCACCTAGATTTTTCGTATTTTTAATCAAAAGCCTTGGAAATAGTAGTCGAATGTTGGAATGGCATACCTCGTTGATTTCGTTACAACATTTCCAAAAAAGTGGCATTTACAGAAATAAAATATCAATTGAAAAAATTTTCGAAAAAAAATCATGACCCCTACCCTTATGACAACGCAAAAATCCGAAGAAAATCACCTCGATTTTTCGGTTTTTTAATCAAAATCCTTGGAATTAGTGGTAGAAAGTTGGAATGGCATACCTCGTTGAATTCGTGACAACATTTCCAAAAAAGTGGCATTTACAGAAATAATATATCAATTGAAAAAATTTTTTCGAAAAAAAATCATGACTCCCACCCTTATGACAACACCAAAATCCGAAGAAAATCACCTCGATTTGTCGTATTTTTAATCAAAAGCCTTGGAAATTGTGATCGAATGTGGGAATGGCATACCTCGTTGAATTCGTGACAACATTTCCAACAAAATGGCAATTACAGAAATAAAATATCAATTGAAAAAATTTTTCAAAAAAAGAAATCATGGAGGTCCCTATGACAACGCCAAAATGCGAAGAAAATCACCTCGATTTTCCGGTTTTTTAATCAAAAGCCTTGTAAATTGTGATCGAATGTTGGAATCGCATACCTCGTTGAATTCGTTACAACATTTCCACCAAAGTGGCATTTACAAATATAAAATATCAATTAAAAAAATTTTTCGAAAAACCCTTATGACAACGCCAAAATCCGAAAAAAAACCACCTCGATTTTTCGGTTTTTTAGTCATAACCCTTGGAAATAGTGATCGAATGTTTACCTCGTAAAATGCGTTACAAAATTTCAAACAAAGTGGCATTTACAGAAATAAAATATAAATTGAAAAAAATTTTTCGAAAAACATCATGACCCCCACCCTTAGGACAACGCCAAAATCCGAAGAAAATCACCTCGATTTTTCGGTTTTTTAATCAAAACCCTTGAAAATAGTGGTCGAAAGTTGGAATGGCACACCTCGTTGAATTCGTTACAACATTTCCAACAAAGGTGCATTTAAAGAAATAAAATAACAATTGAAAAAATTTTTCGAAAAAAAATCATGACCCCCCCCTTATGACAATGCCAAAATCCGAAGAAAATCACCTCGATTTTTCGTATTTCTAATCAAAAGCCTTGGAAATTGTGATCGAATGTTGGAATCGCATACCTCGTTGAATTCGTTACAACATTTCCAACAAAGTGGCATTTACAAATATAAAATATCAATTAAAAAAATTTTTCGAATACAAATCATGACCCCCACCCTTATGACAACGCCAAAATCCGAAAAACATTTCCAACAAAGGTGCATTTACAGAAATAAAATAACATGACCCTCACACTTATGACAACGCCAAAATCCAAAGAAAATCACCTAGATTTTTCGTATTTTTAATCAAAAGCCTTGGAAATAGTAGTCGAATGTTGGAATGGCATACCTCGTTGAATTCGTTACAACATATCCAAAAAAAACGCATATTCAGAAATAAAATATCAATTAAAAAAATTCTTCGAAAAAAATTATGACCCCTTACTTATGACAACGCCAAAATCCGAAGTGAATCACCTCGATTTTTCGGTTTTTTAATCAAAATCCTTGGAATTAGTGGTAGAATGTTGGAATGGCATACCTCGTTGAATTCGTTACAACATTTCCAAAAAGTGGCATTTACAGAAATAAAATATCATAAAAAAAATTTTTTTGGAAGAACATCATGACCGCCACCATTAGGACAAGGCCCAAATCCAAAGAAAATTACCTCTATTTTTCGGTTTTTTAATCAAAACCCTTGGAAATTGTGGTCGAAAGTTGGAATGGCATACCTCGTTGAATTCGTTACAACATTTCCAACAAAGTGTCATTTACAGAAAAAAAATATCATTAAAAAAATTTTTTTGAAAAAACATCATGACCCAACCCTTAGGACAAGGCCCAAGTCTGGATAAATTTACCTCGATTTTTCGGTTTTTTAATCAAAACCCTTGGAAATAGTGGTCGAATGTTGGAATGGCATACCTCGTTGAATTGGTTACAACATTTCCAACAAAAAGGCATTTAAAGAAATAAAATATCATTTTAAAATTTTTTTTGGAAAAACATCATGACCCATGCCTTAGGACAAGGCTCAAGTCTGGATAAATTTACCTCGATTTTTCGGTTTTTAATCAAAACCCTTGGAAATAGTGGTCGAATGTTGGAATGGCATACCTCGTTGAATTCGTTACAACATTTCCAACAAAGTGGCATTTACTGAAATAAAATATCATTTCAAAATTTTTTTTGGAAAAAAATCATGAACCCCACCCTTAGGACAAGGCCCAAATCCGGAGAAAATTACCTCGATTTTTCGGTTCTTTAATCAAAACCCTTGGAAATAGTGGTCGAATGTTGGAATAGCATACTTCGTTGAATTCATTACAACATTTCCAACAAAGTGGCATTTACAGAAATAAAATATCAATTGAAAAAATTGCTCGAAAAAATCATGACTCCCACCCTTATGACAACACCAAAATCTGAAGAAAATCAACTCGATTTTTCGGTTTTTTAATCAAAACCCTTGGAAATAGAGGTCGAATGTTGGAATGGCATACGTCGTTGATTTCGTTACAACATTTCCAACAAAGTGGCATTTACAGAAATTAAATATCAAATGAAAAAAATTTTCGAAAAAAAATCATGACCCCCACCCTTATGACAACGCCAAAATCCGAAGAAAATCACCTCGATTTTTCGTATTTTTAATCAAGAGCCTTGTAAATTGTGATCAAATGTTGGAATGGCATACCTCGTTGAATTCGTAACAACATTTCCATCAAAGTGACATTTACAGAAATAAAATATCAATTGAAAAAATTTTTTCGAAAAAAATCATGACTCCCACTCTTATGACAACACCAAAATCACCTCGATTTTTCGGATTTCTAATCAAAAGCCTTGGAAATTGTGATCGAATGTTGGAATGGCATACCTCGTTGAATTCGTTACAACATTTCCAACAAACTGGCATTTACAAAAATAAAATATTGTTCAGAGGAGAATCCCGACCGCCCGAGTGTACATTAAATAAGGAAGCGTTGGTTTTTAATTAATAAAATGATTATTTATTAATCGCGACTGATTTAATGCGCGGTGATCTACTTGCGATGGCTAGGTTTACCCGACTCCCGGAGTGTAACATAACAGCTTGTTCTCTCAAAGTTCGCTCCTCAGATGTTATTCTTATATTTTGTTATGTACATATGTTAATATACGGGAACATTGGAACTAATTTCAACACCTCTCCTCAATGTTACCATGTTTATATTTCTTGGTACAATATTTACATTATATTCATAAGTTTAACAAATTTTTAGTTAACAAATCAGCTATCATATCGTTGGTTGATACATACTTCAATTTTACATCGCCTTGCTGGATAACTTCGCTAACAAAATGATACCCTGATATCAATATGCTTCGAACGTGCATGATAAACTGGATTTCTTGCCAAATTCTGTGCGGTAAGATTGTCTCCGTAGATAATTGTGGGTGTATCCTCTCGTCCACAACCGATCTCGATAAATACATGGCGCTGACGACAGCGCCATGTATTCAGCCTCCGTGCTGCTCAAGGCAACACTGTCTTGCTTCTCCGACTTCCAAGAAATGGGTCCTCCTGCCATAAGGAAAACAAATCCTGTATACGACCGTCGGTGGCTGACGTCGCACATTAATTCTCCTATCGCTGACTGATATGCAGTTGGATCCTGAGCAACACAACGCTCGTCGTTGCATACCACCTGAAATCCTGCGTCTAACGATGTTTTCGTCTGCCTCCAGACTGCTCCAGACCATGTCGCTGCAGCATATCCTTGATGTACAACGTCTGGTTCATCGTTAACTGCCCAACTCGCCTTCACGTTCAATCTGCATGCCCAAAAACATATTCAGATGGCCTTTGTCCACGCATTCAAATCTCGAAGCTATCATCGATTTGATCTGCACTAGGTCCGCTTTGTTTTGACACGCTACAAGAAGATCGTCGACATAAATTAGTACAAGACACAAGTTACCGTTTATGTCATGCTTATACAAGCATGCTTCATATTGACAGGGCACGAATCCAATCTCTCGAAGTGCTGCATCCAAACTCTCGGCCTGCCTGTTTCAGACCATATATCGCCTTGTTGAGCCTTAGCACCTTGTCCATGCACGCTTCGTCCTCGAAACCTTTCGGCTGCTTCTTGTACACACACTCGCTCAAATCACTATTGAGATAAGCTGTGCACACATCCATCTGGTGTCGGTACATCTTTAGCTCCACTGACAGCGCCAAAACTAGACGGATTGTCTCATATCGGCACACTGGTGAGAAAGTTTCTCCATAATTAACTCCGAATTTTTGGGAGCAACCCTTTGCTACCAAACGGGACTTATATCGCTCTGGATTCCCTTCGCTGTCTCTTTTTATGGTAAAAACCCATCGGCATCCTATCGCCTTCTGTCTCTTGGGCAACTCGGTAAGGGTCCATGTATTATTTGCCACGAGCGAGTCATACTCCGACTTCATGGCTGCCTTCCAAAATGTAACCTGCTGGCTACTTAGCGCTTCAGTACAGCTTTGCGGGAGTTGAATTTCTGCTTTGGTCATTGCGTTGATCACGTTAAATTCCTTCCTTGGTCGCCCTGACTTGCCGCTCCGAATAATTCTAGGCCTCCCTGGCCCAATTCTGACGGCCTCTCCTTCAGGGTGCGCCGGCTCCTCATCCTGCTGATCACGATCTGTGTCTCCTTCAGATTCGTCCTGCTGCTCATCTCTATCGCGCTGCAACTCTGCTTTGAGTACATTTGTTGGTTCCCTCGACGACGCTTGTGCTACTGGGAATTCAAAAATCTTAGGCTCATCTTGCTGTATCTCATTAAATAGTACGTCGCGTTTCACAACGACCTGTTGTGTCACCGGATCGTACAACCCGTACCCTTTGGACTCCAGTGAATACCCGACGAACCGATACTCCTTGCCTTTGGCCTTGAATTTACCGCGGTGACATTTGTTTAGTCCTACGGCTGACGATCCAAAAACACGCAAGTGGCTCACATTGGGTTTTTTCCCACTCCAAGCCTCATACGGAGTGATTCCAACAAGAGCTGCTGTGGGTGATCGATTTCTGATGTAACTAGCTATCATCCCCGCCTCTGCCCATAGACTCTCTGGCATTCCTGAGTGTATAAGCAAACTCCTGGCCATTTCCACAAGCGTTCTGTTGGCTCGCTCTGCCACGCCGTTTTGCTGCGGACTATATGGCACAGTCAACTGCCGTATAATGCCATTTTCCTGGAACAATTTGTCAAAACGTTTATTAACAAACTCACGCCCATTATCACTGCGTACTGCTTTTATCTTGTGTCCAAGCTGACTCTCTGCCATGTTTTTAAACAGAAGAAATTTGTCGTATACTTCATCTTTGGATTTTATAAAATAAACAAACACACGGCGGGTCATTTCGTCAATAAATGTGACAAAATATGATGCTCCTCCAATAGACTTTTTTTCCATTGGCCCGCACACATCTGTATGGATCAGCTCCAGCTGATGTTTGGCTCTGTTCTCGGACACTGGATACGGCTGTGTGTGTATCTTGCTCTTCATACATGACAGGCACTGGCTTCTTTCTGCAAAATTTACACCATTAATGCCTTGAACCATTGAATGTCTTACCAAATCGTTTAAACTCGAATAGTTTAAATGTCCATATCGGTTATGACATAGACTCGCACTAGTCTGCATGGCGCCGAAACAAGTATTTCTTTTGCTCTCAAAAAAAAAAAATTTGTTTTGTAGCCCCACTATCATGACACTAGCTAGAAACTTCTAACTCTTGTACGTCACTTGCAGGTACTACTGTATACGATCTGTTCTTGTACTGTTGTGGCTCCTTTGCCAATTCGTTCTTGCCTTGCTTTTTACACCGATTCTTATAGTAGCCTCGCTGTCCGCAATTATAGCACTCCACGTTGGATTTGTCTTTTCTCTTATTCCTTGTGTTCTCCGGCTGCGACTTTGCATGAAAAGCTAACTGTTCATATTCTGCTCTTTCTTTGACTTCGCTGCTTCTTCTTTCTCCTTCTGCAAGAAGTTTAGCCTTCAACCCATCCAACAAGGGCAAAGTATCCCGCGTTTCCATGGCTATGACGAAATTCTCGAACTCTTTGCTTAAACTCGACAATAATATTATTGCTGTTAGTTCGTCACCTAGCTTAATATCAACTTCGCTAAGTTTGTCCACTGTCGAGCAGAACGCATTTATGTGCGTTACTATTTCGTCACCTTCTGCCATACGCATCCCAAGTAACTTTTTGTAAAGAGAGACTTTACGCACTGGCCCGCTTGGCTGGTGAACATCTTTAAGTTTTTGACAAGCGCTGCTGGCCGTTGCACAGCTTTTAAGGTAACCCAATTGAGTTTGCTTCACGCTCAACGTAATCATAGCTAAAGCGTTTTGATCGAGTCCGTCCCATGTTACGTCATCTCCATCTGGCCGCTGTCCCTGGATCACCTTCCAGACCTCTGCATGGACCAGCACACTGCGCATTTGGATGATCCAGGTGTCATAATTTCCTGTGTCCAGTTTATCTATCTGGTATTCCACGTAACTCCCGTTATCCCGCGGTGTAGACCGAACTACCTTTTTTTTAATGCACTTTACGCAGCAAAACTATGCTCTGGGCCCATAACCTGTTCAGAGGAGAATTCCGACTTTACTCGACTCCCGGAGTGTAACATAACAGCTTATTCTCTAAAAAGTTCGCTCCTTTTAAGTCAAAACCCTTGGAAATAGTGATCGAGTGTTGGAATGGCATACCTCGTTGAATTCGTTACAAAATTTCAAACAAAGTGGTATTTACAGAAATAAATTATCAATTGAAAAAATTTTTCGAAAAAAATCATGACCCCCACCCCTTATGACAACGCCAAAATCCGAAGAAAATCACCACGATTTTTCGTATTTTTAATCAAAAGCCTTGGAAATAGTGGTCGAATGTTGGAATGGCATACCTCGTTGAATTCGTGACAACATTTCCAACAAAGTGGCACTTACAAAAACTAAATATCAATTGAAAAAATTGTTCGAAAAAAATCATGACTCCCACCCTTATGACAACACCAAAATCCGAAGAAAATCACCACGATTTTTCGGTTTTTTAATCAAAAGCCTTGGAAATTGTGTTCGAATGTTGGAATGGCATACCTTGTTGAATTCGTGACAACATTTCCAACAATGTGGCATTCACAGAAATAAAATATCAATTGCAAAATTTTTCGAATAAAAATCATGACTCCCACCCTTATGACAACGCCAAAGTCCGAAGAAAATCACCGCGATTTTTCGGTTTTTTAATCAAAACCCTTGGAAATGGTGGTCGAAAGTTGGAATGGCATACCTCGTTGAATTCGTTACAACATATCCAACAAAAAGGCAAATTCAGAAATAAAATAACAATTGAAAAAATTTTTCGAAAAAAGATCATGACCCCCACCACAAATATCATTTGAAAATTTTTTTAAAAAAATTTCGTGACAGGGCCCAAGTCCGTAGAAAATCACCACGATTTTTCGGTTTTTAAGTCACAACCCTTGGAAATAGTGATCGAATGTTGGAATGGCATACCTCGTTGAATTCGTTACAAAATTTCAAACAAAGTGGTATTTACAGAAATAAATTATCAATTAAAAAAATTCGAAAAAAATCATGACCCCCACCCTTATGACAACGCCAAAACCCCAAGAAAATCACCTCGAATTTTCGGTTTTTTAATCAAAACCCTTGGAAATAGTGGTCGAATATTGGAATGGCATACCTCGTTGAATTCGTTACAACATTTCCAACAAAAAGACATTTTCAGAAATAAAATAACAATTGAAAAAATTTTTCGAAAAAGAACCATACCCCCCCCCCTATAAAAACCCCAAAAACCAAAAAAAAAACACCAATTTTTTTTTTTTTTTTAAAAAAAAAAAAAAAAAAAAAAAAAAAAAAAAAAAAGAAAAAAAAAAAAAAAAAAAAAAAAAAAAAAAAAAAAAAAAAAAAAAAAAAAAAAAAAAAAAAAAAAACATAAATTTTAAAAAATAAAAAAAAAAAAAAAAAAAAAAAATTTTTTTTTTTTTTAAAAGTCCTTGGAAATAGTAGTCGAATGTTGGAATGTTTTACCTTATTTAATTTGTGACAATATTTCCAACAAAAGTGACATTTACAGAAATAAAAACAATTATCAAAAAAGATTTTTAAAAAATAACATGACCCCACCCTTTTTGACAATCAGCCCAAAATCCGAAGAAAATCACCTCGATTTTTCGGTTTTTAATAATCAAAACCCTTGGAAATAGTGGTCGAATGTTGGTTTTAATGGCATACCTCGTTGAATTCGTGACAATGACAACATTTCCAACAAAGTGGCATTTACAGAAATAAAATATCAATTAAAAAATTATTCGAAATAAAATCATGACCCCAACCCTTATGACAACGCAAAAATCCGAAGAAAATCACCTCGATTTTTCGGGTTTTTAATAAAAAACCCTTGGAAATAGAGGTCGAATATTGGAATGGCATACCCCGTTGATTTCGTTACAACATTTCCAACAAAGTGGCATTTACAGAAACAAAAAATCAATTGAAAAAATTTTCCGAAAAAAATCATGACCCCCACCCTTCTGACAACGCCGAAATCCGAAGAAAATCAACTCGATTTTTCGGTTTTTTAATCAAAACCCTTGGAAATGGTGGTCGAAAGTTGGAATGGCATACCTCGTTGAATTCGTGACAACATTTCCAACAAAGTGGCATTTACAGAAATAAAATATCAATTGAAAAAATTTTTTCGAAAAAAAATCATGACTCCCACCCTTATGACAACACCAAAATCCGAAGAAAATCACCTCGATTTTTCGGTTTTTTAATTAAAACCCTTGGAAATGGTGGTCGAATGTTGGAATGGCATACCTCGTTGAATTCGTTACAACATTTCCAACAAAGTGGCATTTACAGAAATAAAATATCATTTAAATAAATTTTTTTGGAAAAAACATCACCCAACCCCCACCGTTAGGAGGCACGGCCCAAGTCTGGATAAATTTACCTCGATTTTTCGGTTTTTGAATCAAAACCCTTGGAAATAGTGGTCGAAAGTTGGAATGGCATACCTCGTTGAATTCGTGACAATATTTCCAACAAAGTGGCATTTACAGAAATAAAATATCAATTGAAAAAATTTTTGAAAAAAATCATGACACCAAAATCCGAAGAAAATCACCTCGATTTTTCGGTTTTTTAATCAAAACCCTTGGAAATAGTGGTCGAAAGTTGGAATGGCATACCTCGTTGAATTCATTACAACATTTCAAACAAAGTGGCATTTACAAAAATAAAATATCAATTGAAAAATTTTTCGAAAAAAATCATGACCCCCACCCTTATGACAACGCCAAAATCCGAAGAAAATCTCCTCGATTTTTCGGTTTCTTAATCAAAACCCTTGGAAATAGTGATCGAATGTTCGAATGGCATACCTCGTTAAATTCGTTACAAAATTTCAAACAAAGTGGCATTTACAGAAATAAAATATCAATTGAAAAAATTGTTCGAAAAAAATCATGACCCCCACCCTTATGACAACGCCAAAATCCGAAGAAAATCACCTCGATTTTTCGGTTTTTTAATCAAAACCCTTGGAAATAGTGGTCGAAAGTTGGAATGGCATACCTCGTTGAATTCGTTACAACATTTCCAACAAAGGTGCATTTACAGAAATAAAATAACAATTGAAAAAATTTTTCGAAACAAAATCATGACCCCCTCTTATGACAACGCCAAAATCCGAAGAAATTCACCTCGATTTTTCGGCTTTTTAATCAAAACCCTTGGAAATAGTGGTCGAATGTTGGAATGGCATACCTCGTTGATTTCGTTACAACATTTCCAACAAAGTGGCATTTACAGAAATTAAATATCAATAGAAAAAATTTTTCGAAAAAAAATCATGACCCCCACCCATATGACAACACCAAAATCCGAAGAAAATCACCTCGATTTTTCGGTTTTTAATCAAAAGCCTTGGAAATTTTGATCGAGTGTTGGAATGGCATACCTCGTTGAATTCGTTACAATATTTCAAACAATGTGGCATTTACAGAAATAAAATATCAATTGAAAAAATTTTTCGAAAAAAATCATGTCATCCACCCATATGACAACGCCAAAATCCGAAGAGAATCAAATCGATTTTTCGTATTTTAATTCAAAAGCCTTGGAAATAGTAGTCGAATGTTGGAATGGCATACCTCGTTGAATTCGTGACAACATTTCCAACAAAGTGGCATTTACAGAAACAAAATATCAATTGAAAAAAAATTTTCGAAAAAAAAACATGACTCCCACCCTTATGACAACACCAAAACCCGAAGAAAATCACCTCGATTTTTCGGTTTTTTAATCAAAACCCTTGGAAATAGTGGTCGAATGTTGAAAAGGCATACCTCGTTGAATTCGTGACAACATTTCAAACAAATTGGCACTTACAAAAATTAAATATCAATTGAAAAAATTGTTCGAAAAAAAATCATGACCCCCACCCTTATGACAACGCCAAAATGCAAAGAAAATCACCTCGATTTTTCGGCTTTTTAATCAAAAGCCTTGGAAATTGTGATCGAATGTTGAAATGGCATACCTCGTTGAATTCGTTACAACATTTCCAACAAAGTGGCATTTACAAAAACATTTTGGAAAAACATCATGACCCCCACCCTTAGGACAAGGTCCAAATCCGGAGAAAATCACCACGATTTTTCGGTTTTTTAATCAAAACCCTTGGAAATTGTGGTCGAATGTTGGAATGGCATACCTCGTTGAATTAGTTACAACCTTTTCAACAAACTGGCATTTACAGAAATAAAATATCAATTGAAAACATTTTTCGAAAAAAAATCATGACCCCCACCCTTATGCCAACGCCAAAATCCGAAGAAAATCACCTCGATTTTTCGTATTTTAATCCAAAAGCATACCTCGTTGAATTCGTGACAACATTTCCAACAAAGTGGCATTTACAGAAATAAAATATCAATTGAAAAAAAATTTTCGAAAAAAAATCATGACTCCCACCCTTATGACTACACCAAAACCCGAAAAAAATCACCTCGATTTTTCGGGTTTTTAATCAAAACCCTTGGTAATTGTGATCGAATGTTCTAATGGCATACCTCGTTGAATTCGTTACAACATTTTCAACAAAGTGGCACTTTCAAAAATTAAATATCAATTGAAAAAATTTTTCGAAAAAAAATCATGACCCCCACCCTTATGACAGCGCCAAAATACGAAGAAAATCACCTCGATTTTTCGGTTTTCTAATCAAAAGCCTTGGAAATTGTGATCGAATGTTGGAATGGCATACCTCGTTGAATTCGTTACAACATTTCCAACAAAGTGGCACTTACAAAAATTAAATATCAATTGAAAAAATGTTTCGAAAAAAAAATCATGACCTCCACCCAGCACCAAAATCCGAAGAAAATCACCTCGATTTGTCGTATTTTTAATCAAAAGCCTTGGAAATTGTGATCGAGTGTTGGAATGGCATAACTTTTTGAATTCGTTACAATATTTCCAACAAAGGTGCATTTACAGAAATAAAACACCAATTGGAAAAATTTTTCGAAAAAAAATCATGACCCCCTCTTATGACAACGCCAAAATCCGAAAAAAATCACCTCGATTTTTCGTATTTTTAATCAAAAGCCTTGGAAATAGTGGTCGAATGTTGGAATGGCATAACTCGTTGAATTCGTTACAACATTTCCAACAAAGTGGCATTTACAGAAATAAAATATCAATTGAAAAAAAATTTTCCAAAAAAAATCATGACTCCCACCCTTATGACAACACCAATGGAATGGCATACCTCGTTGAATTCGTTACAACATTTTCAACAAAGTGGCATTTACAAAAATAAAATATCATTTACAAATTTTTTTTGGAAAAAACTTCATGACCCCCACCCTTGATTTTTCGTATTTTAATCCAAAAGCATACCTCGTTGAATTCGTGACAACATTTCCAACAAAGTGGCATTTACAGAAATAAAATATCAATTGAAAAAAAAATTTTCGAAAAAAAAATCATGACTCCCACCCTTATGACAACACCAAAACCCGAAGAAAATCACCTCGATTTTTCGGTTTTTTAATCAAAACCCTTGGAAATAGTGATCGAATGTTGGAATGGCATACCTCGTTGAATTCGTTACAAAATTTCCAAGAAAGTGGCATTTACAGATTTAAAATATCAATTGAAAAAAATATTCGAAAAAAATCATGACCCCCTCTTATGACAACGCCAAAATCCGAAGAAAATCACCTCGATTTTTCGTATTTTTAATCAAAAGCCTTGGAAATAGTGGTCGAATGTTGGAATGGCATACCTCGTTGAATTCGTGACAACATTTCCAACAAAATGGCATTAACAGAAATAAAATATCAATTGAAAAAATTTTTCGAAAAAAAATCATGACCCCCACTTTTAGGACAACGCCAAAATGCGAAGATAATCACCTCGATTTTTCGGTTTTTTAATCAAAAGCCTTGGAAATTGTGATCGAATGTTGAAATAGCATACCTCCTTGAATTCGTTACAACATTTCCAACAAAGTGGCATTTACAAAAATAAAATATCATTTACAAATTTTTTTGGAAAAACATCATGACCCCCACCCTTAGGACAAGGCCCAAATCCGGAGAAAATCACCACGATTTTTCGGTTTTTTAATCAAAACCCTTGGAAATAGTGATCGAATGTTCGAATGGCATACCTCGTTAAATTCGTTACAACATTTCAAACAAAGTGGCATTTACAGAAATAAAATATCAATTGAAAACATTTTTCGAAAAAAATCATGACCCCCACCCTTATGACAACGCCAAAATCCGAAGAAAATCACCTCGATTTTTCGGTTTTTTAATCAAAACCCTTGGAAATAGTGATCGAATGTTCGAATGGCATACCTCGTTAAATTCGTTACAACATTTCAAACAAAGTGGCACTTACAGAAATAAAATATCAATTGAAAACATTTTTCGAAAAAAATCATGACCCCCACCCTTATGCCAACGCCAAAATCCGAAGAAAATCACCTCGATTTTTCGTATTTTAATCCAAAAGCATACCTCGTTGAATTCGTGACAACATTTCCAACAAAGTGGCATTTACAGAAATAAAATATCAATTGAAAAAAAATTTTCGAAAAAAAATCATGACTCCCACCCTTATGACAACACCAAATCCCCAAGAAAATCACCTCGATTTTTCGGCTTTTTAATCAAAACCCTTGGAAATAGTGATCGAATGTTGGAATGGCATACCTCGTTGAATTCGTTACAAAATTTCAAACAAAGTGGCATTTACAGATTTAAAATATCAATTGAAAAAATTATTCGAAAAAATTTATGACCCCCACCGTTATGACAACGCCAAAATCCGAAGAAAATCACCTCGATTTTTCGGTTTTTTAATCAAAACCCTTGGAAATAGTGGTCGAAAGTTGGAATGGCATACCTCGTTGAATTCCTTACAACATTTCCAACAAAGGTGCATTTACAGAAATAAAATAACAATTGAAAAAATTTTTCGAAAAAAAATCATGACCCCCCCCTTATGACAACGCCAAAATCCGAAGAAAATCACCTCGATTTGTCGTATTTTTAAACAAAAGCCTTGAAAATAGTAGTCGAATGTTGGAAAGGCATACCTCGTTGAATCCGTGACAACATTTCCAACAAAGTGGCATTTACAGAAATGAAACATAAACTGAAAATTTTTTCGAAAAAAAATCATGACCCCCACCCTTATGAAAACACCAAAATCCGAAGAAAATAACCTCGACTTTTCGGTTTTTAATCAAAACCCTTGGAAATTGTGGTCGAAAGTTGGAATGGCACACCTCGTTGAATTCGTTTCAACAATTCCAACAAAGTTTCATTTACAGAAATAAAATATCAATTGAAACAATTTTTTGAAAAAAAATCATGACTCCCACCCTTATGACAACACCAAAATCCGAAGAAAATCACCTCGATTTTTCGGGTTTTTATCAAAACCCTTGGAAATAGTGGTCGAATGTTGGAATGGCATACCTCGTTGAATTCGTTACAACATTTCCAACAAAGGTGCATTTACAGAAATAAAACACCAATTGAAAAAATTTTTCGAAAAAATAATGACCCCCCTTATGACAACGCCAAAATCCGAAGAATATCACCTCGATTTTTCGTATTTTGAATCAAAAGCTTTGGAAATAGTAGTCGAATGTTGGAATGGCATACCTCGTTGAATTCGTGACAATATTGGCAATATATGACACTTACAAAAATTAAATATCAATTTAAAAAATTTTTCGAAAAAAATCATGACCCCCACCCTTATGACAACGCCAAAATAAGAAGAAAATCAGCTCGATTTTTCGGTTTTTTAATCAAAAGCCTTGGAAATTGTGATCGAGTGTTGGAATGGCATAACTTTTTGAATTCGTTACAACATTTCCAACAAAGGTGCATTTACAGAAATAAAACACCAATTGAAAAAATTTTTCGAAAAAAAATCATGACCTCCACCCTTATGACAACGCCAAAATGCGAAGAAAATCACCTCGATTTTTCGGTTTTTTAATCAAAAGCCTTGCAAATGGTGGTCGAAAGTTGGAATGGCAGCCCTCGTTGAATTCGTTACAAAATTTCAAATAAAGTGGCATTTACAGAGTTAAAATATCAATTGAAAAAATTATTCGAAAAAAATTATGACCCCCACCCTTATGACAACGCCAAAATCCGAAGAAAATCACCTCGATTTTTCGGTTTTTTAATCAAAACCCTTGGAAATAGTGATCGAATGTTGGAATGGCATACCTCGTTGAATTCGTTACAAAATTTCAAATAAAGTGGCATTTACAGAATTAAAATATCAATTGAAAAAATTATTCGAAAAAAAATCATGACCCCCCTTATGACAACGCCAAAATCCGAAGAAAATCACCTCGATTTTTCGGTTTTTTAATCAAAAGCCTTGAAAATGGTGGTCGAAAGTTGGAATGGCATACCTCGTTGAATTCGTTACAACATTTTTAACAAAGTGGCATTTACAAAAATAAAATATCATTTACAAATTTTTGTTTGGAAAAACTTCATGACCCCCACCCTTAGGACAAGCCCAAATCCGGAGAAAATCACCACGATTTTTCGGTTTTTTAATCAAAACCCTTGGAAATAGTGATCGAATGTTGGAATGGCATACCTCGTTGAATTCGTTACAAAATTTCAAACAAAGTGGCATTTACAGATTTAAAATATCAATTGAAAAAATTATTCGAAAAAAATTATGACCCCCACCCTTATGCCAACGCCAAAATCCGAAGAAAATCACCTCGATTTTTCGTATTTTAATCCAAAAGCATACCTCGTTGAATTCGTGACAACATTTCCAACAAAGTGGCATTTACAGAAATAAAATATCAATTGAAAAAAAAATTTTCGAAAAAAAATCATGACTCCCACCCTTATGACAACACCAAAACCCGAAGAAAATCACCTCGATTTTTCGGTTTTTTAATCAAAACCCTTGGAAATAGTGATCGAATGTTGGAATGGCATACCTTGTTGAATTCGTTACAAAATTTCATACAAAGTGGCATTTACAGATTTAAAATATCAATTGAAAAAATTATTCGAAAAAATTTATGACCCCCACCGTTATGACAACGCCAAAATCCGAAGAAAATCACCTCGATTTTTCGGTTTTTTAATCAAAACCCTTGGAAATAGTGATCGAATGTTCGAAGGGCATACCTCGTTAAATTCGTTACAACATTTCAAACAAAGTGGAAATTACAGAAATTAAATATCAATTGAAAACATTTTTCGAAAAAAATCATGACCCCCCCCTTATGACAACGCCAAAATCCGAAGAAAATCTCCTCGATTTTTCGTATTTTTAATCAAAAGCCTTGAAAATAGTAGTCGAATGTTGGAAAGGCATACCTCGTTGAATCCGTGACAACATTTCCAACAAAGTGACATTTACAGAAATGAAACATAAACTGAAAAAATTTTTCGAAAAAAAATCATGACCCCCACCCTTATGAAAACACCAAAATCCGAAGAAAATAACCTCGACTTTTCGGTTTTTTAATCAAAACCCTTGGAAATTGTGGTCGAAAGTTGGAATGGCACACCTCGTTGAATTCGTTTCAACAATTCCAACAAAGTGGCATTTACAGAAATAAAATATCAATTGAAACAATTTTTTGAAAAAAATCATGACTCCCACCCTTATGACAACACCAAAATCCGAAGAAAATCACCTCGATTTTTCGGTTTTTTATCAAAACCCTTGAAAATAGTAGTCGAATGGTGGAAAGGCATACCTCGTTGAATCCGTGACAACATTTCCAACAAAGTGGCATTTACAGAAATGAAACATAAACTGAAAAAATTTTTCGAAAAAAAATCATGACCCCCACCCTTATGACAACGCCAAAATAAGAAGAAAATCAGCTCGATTTTTCGGTTTTTTAATCAAAAGCCTTGGAAATTGTGATCGAGTGTTGGAATGGCATAACTTTTTGAATTCGTTACAACATTTCCAACAAAGGTGCATTTACAGAAATAAAACACCAATTGAAAAAATTTTTCGAAAAAAAATCATGACCCCCACCCTTATGACAACGCCAAAATGCGAAGAAAATCACCTCGATTTTTCGGTTTTTTAATCAAAAGCCTTGGAAATGGTGGTCGAAAGTTGGAATGGCACACCTCGTTGAATTCGTTACAAAATTTCAAATAAAGTGGCATTTACAGAGTTAAAATATCAATTGAAAAAATTATTCGAAAAAAATTATGACCCCCACCCTTATGACAACGCCAAAATCCGAAGAAAATCACCTCGATTTTTCGGTTTTTTAATCAAAACCCTTGGAAATAGTGATCGAATGTTGGAATGGCATACCTCGTTGAATTCGTTACAAAATTTCAAATAAAGTGGCATTTACAGAATTAAAATATCAATTGAAAAAATTATTCGAAAAAAATCATGACCCCCCTTATGACAACGCCAAAATCCGAAGAAAATCACCTCGATTTTTCGGTTTTTTAATCAAAAGCCTTGAAAATGGTGGTCGAAAGTTGGAATGGCATACCTCGTTGAATTCGTTACAACATTTTTAACAAAGTGGCATTTACAAAAATAAAATATCATTTACAAATTTTTGTTTGGAAAAAACTTCATGACCCCCACCCTTAGGACAAGCCCAAATCCGGAGAAAATCACCACGATTTTTCGGTTTTTTAATCAAAACCCTTGGAAATAGTGATCGAATGTTGGAATGGCATACCTCGTTGAATTCGTTACAAAATTTCAAACAAAGTGGCATTTACAGATTTAAAATATCAATTGAAAAAATTATTCGAAAAAAATTATGACCCCCACCCTTATGACAACGCCAAAATCCGAAGAAAATCACCTCGATTTTTCGGTTTTTTAATCAAAACCCTTGGAAATAGTGATCGAATGTTCGAAGGGCATACCTCGTTAAATTCGTTACAACATTTCAAACAAAGTGGCAATTACAGAAATTAAATATCAATTGAAAACATTTTTCGAAAAAAATCATGACCCCCACCCTTATGCCAACGCCAAAATCCGAAGAAAATCACCTCGATTTTTCGTATTTTAATCCAAAAGCATACCTCGTTGAATTCGTGACAACATTTCCAACAAAGTGGCATTTACAGAAATAAAATATCAATTGAAAAAAAATTTTCGAAAAAAAATCATGACTCCCACCCTTATGACAACACCAAAACCCGAAGAAAATCACCTCGATTTTTCGGTTTTTTAATCAAAACCCTTGGAAATAGTGATCGAATGTTGGAATGGCATACCTTGTTGAATTCGTTACAAAATTTCATACAAAGTGGCATTTACAGATTTAAAATATCAATTGAAAAAATTATTCGAAAAAATTTATGACCCCCACCGTTATGACAACGCCAAAATCCGAAGAAAATCACCTCGATTTTTCGGTTTTTTAATCAAAACCCTTGGAAATAGTGGTCGAAA
Source organism: Drosophila kurseongensis (assembly GCA_018153305.1). NCBI lineage: Eukaryota > Metazoa > Arthropoda > Insecta > Diptera > Drosophilidae > Drosophila > Drosophila kurseongensis. The sequence goes on from JAECXX010000029.1 coordinate 59,305, forward strand.
GTTGGAATGGCATACCTCGTTGAATTCCTTACAACATTTCCAACAAAGGTGCATTGACAGAAATAAAATAACAATTGAAAAAATTTTTCGAAAAAAATCATGACCCCCCCTTATGACAACGCCAAAATTCGAAGAAAATCTCCTCGATTTTTCGTATTTTTAATCAAAAGCCTTGAAAATAGTAGTCGAATGTTGGAAAGGCATACCTCGTTGAATCCGTGACAACATTTCCAACAAAGTGACATTTACAGAAATGAAACATAAACTGAAAAAATTTTTCGAAAAAAAATCATGACCCCCACCCTTATGAAAACACCAAAATCCGAAGAAAATAACCTCGACTTTTCGGTTTTTTAATCAAAACCCTTGGAAATTGTGGTCGAAAGTTGGAATGGCACACCTCGTTGAATTCGTTTCAACAATTCCAACAAAGTGGCATTTACAGAAATAAAATATCAATTGAAACAATTTTTTGAAAAAAAATCATGACTCCCACCCTTATGACAACACCAAAATCCGAAGAAAATCACCTCGATTTTTCGGTTTTTTATCAAAACCCTTGAAAATAGTAGTCGAATGGTGGAAAGGCATACCTCGTTGAATCCGTGACAACATTTCCAACAAAGTGGCATTTACAGAAATGAAACATAAACTGAAAAAATTTTTCGAAAAAAATCATGACCCCCACCCTTATGAAAACACCAAAATCCGAAGAAAATAACCTCGACTTTTCGGTTTTTTAATCAAAACCCTTGGAAATTGTGGTCGAAAGTTGGAATGGCATACCTCGTTGATTTCGTTACAACATTTCCAACAAAGTGGCATTTACAGAAATTAAATATCAATTGAAAAAATTTTTCGAAAAAGAATCATGACCCCCACCCATATGACAACGCCAAAATCCGAAGAGAATCAAATCGATTTTTCGTATTTTAATTCGAAAGCCTTGGAAATAGTAGTCGAATGTTGGAATGGCATACCTCGTTGAATTCGTGACAACATTTCCAACAAAGTGGCATTTACAGAAACAAAATATCAATTGAAAAAAAATTTTCGAAAAAAAAACATGACTCCCACCCTTATGACAACACCAAAACCCGAAGAAAATCACCTCGATTTTTCGGTTTTTTAATCAAAACCCTTGGAAATAGTGGTCGAATGTTGAAATGGCATACCTCGTTGAATTCGTGACAACATTTCAAACAAATTGGCACTTACAAAAATTAAATATCAATTGAAAAAATTGTTCGAAAAAAATCATGACCCCCACCCTTATGACAACGCCAAAATGCAAAGAAAATCACCTCGATTTTTCGGCTTTTTAATCAAAAGCCTTGGAAATTGTGATCGAATGTTGAAATGGCATACCTCGTTGAATTCGTTACAACATTTCCAACAAAGTGGCATTTACAAAAACATTTTGGAAAAACATCATGACCCCCACCCTTAGGACAAGGTCCAAATCCGGAGAAAATCACCACGATTTTTCGGTTTTTTAATCAAAACCCTTGGAAATAGTGATCGAATGTTGGAATGGCATACCTCGTTAAATTCGTTACAACATTTCAAACAAAGTGGCATTTACAGAAATAAAATATCAATTGAAAAAAAATTTTCGAAAAAAAATCATGACTCCCACCCTTATGACTACACCAAAACCCGAAGAAAATCACCTCGATTTTTCGGGTTTTTAATCAAAACCCTTGGAAATTGTGATCGAATGTTGGAATGGCATACCTCGTTGAATTCGTTACAACATTTTCAACAAAGTGGCACTTTCAAAAATTAAATATCAATTGAAAAAATTTTTCGAAAAAAAATCATGACCCCCACCCTTATGACAGCGCCAAAATACGAAGAAAATCACCTCGATTTTTCGGTTTTCTAATCAAAAGCCTTGGAAATTGTGATCGAATGTTGGAATGGCATACCTCGTTGAATTCGTTACAACATTTCCAACAAAGTGGCACTTACAAAAATTTAATATCAATTGAAAAAATGTTTCGAAAAAAAAATCATGACCTCCACCCAGCACCAAAATCCGAAGAAAATCACCTCGATTTGTCGTATTTTTAATCAAAAGCCTTGGAAATTGTGATCGAGTGTTGGAATGGCATAACTTTTTGAATTCGTTACAATATTTCCAACAAAGGTGCATTTACAGAAATAAAACACCAATTGGAAAAATTTTTCGAAAAAAATCATGACCCCCTCTTATGACAACGCCAAAATCCGAAAAAATCACCTCGATTTTTCGTATTTTTAATCAAAAGCCTTGGAAATAGTGGTCGAATGTTGGAATGGCGTAACTCGTTGAATTCGTTACAACATTTCCAACAAAGTGGCATTTACAGAAATAAAATATCAATTGAAAAAAAATTTTCCAAAAAAAATCATGACTCCCACCCTTATGACAACACCAATGGAATGGCATACCTCGTTGAATTCGTTACAACATTTTCAACAAAGTGGCATTTACAAAAATAAAATATCATTTACAAATTTTTTTTGGAAAAAACTTCATGACCCCCACCCTTGATTTTTCGTATTTTAATCCAAAAGCATACCTCGTTGAATTCGTGACAACATTTCCAACAAAGTGGCATTTACAGAAATAAAATATCAATTGAAAAAAAATTTTCGAAAAAAATCATGACTCCCACCCTTATGACAACACCAAAACCCGAAGAAAATCACCTCGATTTTTCGGTTTTTTAATCAAAACCCTTGGAAATAGTGATCGAATGTTGGAATGGCATACCTCGTTGAATTCGTTACAAAATTTCAAAGAAAGTGGCATTTACAGATTTAAAATATCAATTGAAAAAAATATTCGAAAAAATCATGACCCCCTCTTATGACAACGCCAAAATCCGAAGAAAATCACCTCGATTTTTCGTATTTTTAATCAAAAGCCTTGGAAATAGTGGTCGAATGTTGGAATGGCATACCTCGTTGAATTCGTGACAACATTTCCAACAAAATGGCATTAACAGAAATAAAATATCAATTGAAAAAATTTTTCGAAAAAAAATCATGACCCCCACTTTTAGGACAACGCCAAAATGCGAAGATAATCACCTCGATTTTTCGGTTTTTTAATCAAAAGCCTTGGAAATTGTGATCGAATGTTGAAATAGCATACCTCCTTGAATTCGTTACAACATTTCCAACAAAGTGGCATTTACAAAAATAAAATATCATTTACAAATTTTTTTTGGAAAAACATCATGACCCCCACCCTTAGGACAAGGCCCAAATCCGGAGAAAATCACCACGATTTTTCGGTTTTTTAATCAAAACCCTTGGAAATAGTGATCGAATGTTCGAATGGCATACCTCGTTAAATTCGTTACAACATTTCAAACAAAGTGGCATTTACAGAAATAAAATATCAATTGAAAACATTTTTCGAAAAAAATCATGACCCCCACCCTTATGACAACGCCAAAATCCGAAGAAAATCACCTCGATTTTTCGGTTTTTTAATCAAAACCCTTGGAAATAGTGATCGAATGTTCGAATGGCATACCTCGTTAAATTCGTTACAACATTTCAAACAAAGTGGCACTTACAGAAATAAAATATCAATTGAAAACATTTTTCGAAAAAAATCATGACCCCCACCCTTATGCCAACGCCAAAATCCGAAGAAAATCACCTCGATTTTTCGTATTTTAATCCAAAAGCATACCTCGTTGAATTCGTGACAACATTTCCAACAAAGTGGCATTTACAGAAATAAAATATCAATTGAAAAAAAATTTTTCGAAAAAAAATCATGACTCCCACCCTTATGACAACACCAAAACCCGAAGAAAATCACCTCGATTTTTCGGTTTTTTAATCAAAACCCTTGGAAATAGTTATCGAATGTTGGAATGGCATACCTCGTTGAATTCGTTACAAAATTTCAAACAAAGTGGCATTTACAGATTTAAAATATCAATTGAAAAAATTATTCGAAAAAATTTATGACCCCCACCGTTATGACAACGCCAAAATCCGAAGAAAATCACCTCGATTTTTCGGTTTTTTAATCAAAACCCTTGGAAATAGTGGTCGAAAGTTGGAATGGCATACCTCGTTGAATTCCTTACAACATTTCCAACAAAGGTGCATTTACAGAAATAAAATAACAATTGAAAAAATTTTTCGAAAAAAAATCATGACCCCCCCCTTATGACAACGCCAAAGTCCGAAGAAAATCACCTCGATTTTTCGTATTTTTAAACAAAAGCCTTGAAAATAGTAGTCGAATGTTGGAAAGGCATACCTCGTTGAATCCGTGACAACATTTCCAACAAAGTGGCATTTACAGAAATGAAACATAAACTGAAAAATTTTTTCGAAAAAAAATCATGACCCCCACCCCTATGAAAACACCAAAATCCGAAGAAAATAACCTCGACTTTTCGGTTTTTTAATCAAAACCCTTGGAAATTGTGGTCGAAAGTTGGAATGGCACACCTCGTTGAATTCGTTTCAACAATTCCAACAAAGTGGCATTTACAGAAATAAAATATCAATTGAAACAATTTTTTGAAAAAAATCATGACTCCCACCCTTATGACAACACCAAAATCCGAAGAAAATCACCTCCATTTTTCGGGTTTTTATCAAAACCCTTGGAAATAGTGGTCGAATGTTGGAATGGCATACCTCGTTGAATTCGTTACAACATTTCCAACAAAGGTGCATTTACAGAAATAAAACACCAATTGAAAAAATTTTTCGAAAAAAATAATGACCCCCCCTTATGACAACGCCAAAATCCGAAGAATATCACCTCGATTTTTCGTATTTTGAATCAAAAGCTTTGGAAATAGTAGTCGAATGTTGGAATGGCATACCTCGTTGAATTCGTGACAATATTGGCAATATATGGCACTTACAAAAATTAAATATCAATTGAAAAAATTTTTCGAAAAAAAATCATGACCCCCACCCTTATGACAACGCCAAAATAAGAAGAAAATCAGCTCGATTTTTCGGTTTTTTAATCAAAAGCCTTGGAAATTGTGATCGAGTGTTGGAATGGCATAACTTTTTGAATTCGTTACAACATTTCCAACAAAGGTGCATTTACAGAAATAAAACACCAATTGAAAAAATTTTTCGAAAAAAATCATGACCCCCACCCTTATGACAACGCCAAAATGCGAAGAAAATCACCTCGATTTTTCGGTTTTTTAATCAAAACCCTTGGAAATAGTGATCGAATGTTGGAATGGCATACCTCGTTGAATTCGTTACAAAATTTCAAATAAAGTGGCATTTACAGAATTAAAATATCAATTGAAAAAATTATTCGAAAAAAAATCATGACCCCCCCTTATGACAACGCCAAAATCCGAAGAAAATCACCTCGATTTTTCGGTTTTTTAATCAAAAGCCTTGAAAATGGTGGTCGAAAGTTGGAATGGCATACCTCGTTGAATTCGTTACAACATTTTTAACAAAGTGGCATTTACAAAAATAAAATATCATTTACAAATTTTTGTTTGGAAAAAACTTCATGACCCCCACCCTTAGGACAAGCCCAAATCCGGAGAAAATCACCACGATTTTTCGGTTTTTTAATCAAAACCCTTGGAAATAGTGATCGAATGTTGGAATGGCATACCTCGTTGAATTCGTTACAAAATTTCAAACAAAGTGGCATTTACAGATTTAAAATATCAATTGAAAAAATTATTCGAAAAAATTATGACCCCCACCCTTATGACAACGCCAAAATCCGAAGAAAATCACCTCGATTTTTCGGTTTTTTAATCAAAACCCTTGGAAATAGTGATCGAATGTTCGAAGGGCATACCTCGTTAAATTCGTTACAACATTTCAAACAAAGTGGCAATTACAGAAATTAAATATCAATTGAAAACATTTTTCGAAAAAAATCATGACCCCCACCCTTATGCCAACGCCAAAATCCGAAGAAAATCACCTCGATTTTTCGTATTTTAATCCAAAAGCATACCTCGTTGAATTCGTGACAACATTTCCAACAAAGTGGCATTTACAGAAATAAAATATCAATTGAAAAAAATTTTCGAAAAAAATCATGACTCCCACCCTTATGACAACACCAAAACCCGAAGAAAATCACCTCGATTTTTCGGTTTTTTAATCAAAACCCTTGGAAATAGTGATCGAATGTTGGAATGGCATACCTTGTTGAATTCGTTACAAAATTTCAAACAAAGTGGCATTTACAGATTTAAAATATCAATTGAAAAAATTATTCGAAAAAATTTATGACCCCCACCGTTATGACAACGCCAAAATCCGAAGAAAATCACCTCGATTTTTCGGATTTTTAATCAAAACCCTTGGAAATAGTGGTCGAAAGTTGGAATGGCATACCTCGTTGAATTCCTTACAACATTTCCAACAAAGGTGCATTTACAGAAATAAAATAACAATTGAAAAAATTTTTCGAAAAAAATCATGACCCCCCCTTATGACAACGCCAAAATCCGAAGAAAATCACCTCGATTTTTCGTATTTTTAATCAAAAGCCTTGAAAATAGTAGTCGAATGTTGGAAAGGCATACCTCGTTGAATCCGTGACAACATTTCCAACAAAGTGGCATTTACAGAAATGAAACATAAACTGAAAAAATTTTTCGAAAAAAAATCATGACCCCCACCCTTATGAAAACACCAAAATCCGAAGAAAATAACCTCGACTTTTCGGTTTTTTAATCAAAACCCTTGGAAATTGTGGTCGAAAGTTGGAATGGCACACCTCGTTGAATTCGTTTCAACAATTCCAACAAAGTGGCATTTACAGAAATAAAATATCAATTGAAACAATTTTTTGGAAAAAATCATGACTCCCACCCTTATGACAACACCAAAATCCGAAGAAAATCACCTCGATTTTTCGGTTTTTTATCAAAACCCTTGAAAATAGTAGTCGAATGGTGGAAAGGCATACCTCGTTGAATCCGTGACAACATTTCCAACAAAGTGGCATTTACAGAAATGAAACATAAACTGAAAAAATTTTTCGAAAAAAATCATGACCCCCACCCTTATGAAAACACCAAAATCCGAAGAAAATAACCTCGACTTTTCGGTTTTTTAATCAAAACCCTTGGAAATTGTGGTCGAAAGTTGGAATGGCACACCTCGTTGAATTCGTTTCAACAATTCCAACAAAGTGGCATTTACAGAAATAAAATATCAATTGAAACAATTTTTTGAAAAATAATCATGACTCCCACCCTTATGACAACACCAAAATCCGAAGAAAATCACCTCGATTTTTCGGTTTTTTATCAAAACCCTTGGAAATAGTGGTCGAATGTTGGAATGGCATACCTCGTTGAATTCGTTACAACATATCCAACAAAGGTGCATTTACAGAAATAAAACACCAATTGAAAAAATTTTTCGAAAAAAATAATGACCCCCCCTTATGACAACGCCAAAATCCGAAGAATATCACCTCGATTTTTCGTATTTTTAATCAAAAGCTTTGGACATAGTAGTCGAATGTTGGAATGGCATACCTCGTTGAATTCGTGACAATATTGGCAATATATGGCACTTACAAAACTTAAATATCAATTGAAAAAATTTTTCGAAAAAAAATCATGACCCCCACCCATATGACAACGCCAAAATACGAAGAAAATCAGCTCGATTTTTCGGTTTTTTAATCAAAAGCCTTGGAAATTGTGATCGAGTGTTGGAATGGCATAACTTTTTGAATTCGTTACAACATTTCCAACAAAGGTGCATTTACAGAAATAAAACACCAATTGAAAAAATTTTTCGAAAAAAAATCATGACCCCCACCCTTATGACAACGCCAAAATGCGAAGAAAATCACCTCGATTTTTCGGTTTTTTAATCAAAAGCCTTGGAAATGGTGGTCAAAAGTTGAAATGGCACACCTCGTTGAATTCGTTACAACATTTTCAACAAAGTGGCAATTACAAAAATAAAATATCATTTACAAATTTTTTTTTGGAAAAAAGCTTCATGACCCCCACCCTTAGGACAAGCCCAAATCCGGAGAAAATCACCACGATTTTTCGGTTTTTTAATCAAAACCCTTGGAAATAGTGATCGAATGTTGGAATGGCATACCTCGTTGAATTCGTTACAAAATTTCAAATAAAGTGGCATTTACAGAGTTAAAATATCAATTGAAAAAATTATTCGAAAAAAATTATGACCCCCACCCTTATGACAACGCCAAAATCCGAAGAAAATCACCTCGATTTTTCGGTTTTTTAATCAAAACCCTTGAAAATAGTGATCGAATGTTGGAATGGCATACATCGTTGAATTCGTTACAAAATTTCAAAAAAAGTGGCATTTACAGAATTAAAATATCAATTGAAAAAATTATTCGAAAAAAAATCATCACCCCCCCTTATGACAACGCCAAAATCCGAAGAAAATCACCTCGATTTTTCGGTTTTTTAATCAAAAGCCTTGGAAATGGTGGTCGAAAGTTGGAATGGCATACCTCGTTGAATTCGTTACAACATTTTTAACAAAGTGGCATTTACAAAAATAAAATATCATTTACAAATTTTTTTTTGGAAAAAACTTCATGACCCCCACCCTTAGGACAAGCCCAAATCCGGAGAAAATCACCACGATTTTTCGGTTTTTAATCAAAACCCTTGGAAATAGTGATCGAATGTTGGAATGGCATACCTCGTTGAATTCGTTACAAAATTTCAAAAAAAGTGGCATTTACAGATTTAAAATATCAATTGAAAAAATTATTCGAAAAAAATTATGACCCCCACCCTTATGACAACGCCAAAATCCGAAGAAAATCACCTCGATTTTTCGGTTTTTTAATCAAAACCCTTGGAAATAGTGGTCGAAAGTTGTAATGGCATACCTCGTTGAATTCGTTACAACATTTCCAACAAAGGTGCATTTACAGAAATAAAATAACAATTGAAAAAATTTTTCGAAAAAAAATCATGACCCCCCTTATGACAACGCCAAAATCCGAAGAAAATCACCTCGATTTTTCGTATTTTTAATGAAAAGCCTTGAAAATAGTAGTCGAATGTTGGAATGGCATACCTAGTTGAATCCGCGACAACATTTCCAACAAAGTGGCATTTACAGAAATGAAATATCAATTGAAACAATTTTTTGAAAAAAAATCATGACTCCCACCCTTATGAAAACACCAAAATCCGAAGAAAATAACCTCGACTTTTCGGTATTTTAATCAAAACCCTTGGAAATACTGGTCGAATGTTGGAATGGCATACCTCGTTGAATTCGTTACAACATTTCCAACAAAGGTGCATTTACAGAAATAAAACACCAATTGAAAAAATTTTTCGAAAAAAAATAATGACCCCCCTATGACAACGCCAAAATCCGAAGAATATCACCTCGATTTTTCGTATTTTTAATCAAAAGCTTTGGAAATAGTAGTCGAATGTTGGAATGGCATACCTCGTTGAATTCGTGACAATATTGGCAATATATGGCACTTACAAAAATTAAATATCAATTGAAAAAATTTGTCGAAAAAAAATCATGGTCCCCACCCTTATGAAAACACCAAAATCCGAAGAAAATAACCTCGACTTTTCGGTTTTTTAATCAAAACCCTTGGAAATTGGGTCGAAAGTTGGAATGGCACACCTCGTTGAATTCGTTACAACAATTCCAACAAAGTGGCATTTACAGAAATAAAATATCAATTGAAACAATTTTTTGAAAAAAATCATGACTCCCACCCTTATGACAACACCAAAATCCGAAGAAAATCACCTCGACTTTTCGGGTTTTTATCAAAACCCTTGGAAATAGTGGTCGAATGTTGGAATGGCATACCTCGTTAAATTCGTTACAACATTTCCAACAAAGGTGCATTTACAGAAATAAAACACCAATTGAAAAAATTTTTCGAAAAAAAATAATGACCCCCCCTTATGACAACGCCAAAATCCGAAGAATATCACCTCGATTTTTCGTATTTTTAATCAAAAGCTTTGGAAATAGTAGTCGAATGTTGGAATGGCATAGCTCGTTGAATTCGTGACAATATTGGCAATATATGGCACTTACAAAAATTAAATATCAATTGAAAAAATTTTTCGAAAAAAAATCATGGTCCCCACCCTTATGAAAACACCAAAATCCGAAGAAAATAACCTCGACTTTTCGGTTTTTTAATCAAAACCCTTGGAAATTGGGTCGAAAGTTGGAATGGCACACCTCGTTGAATTCGTTACAACAATTCCAACAAAGTGGCATTTACAGAAATAAAATATCAATTGAAACAATTTTTTGAAAAAAAATCATGACTCCCACCCTTATGACAACACCAAAATCCGAAGAAAATCACCTCGACTTTTCGGGTTTTTATCAAAACCCTTGGAAATAGTGGTCGAATGTTGGAATGGCATACCTCGTTAAATTCGTTACAACATTTCCAACAAAGGTGCATTTACAGAAATAAAACACCAATTGAAAAAATTTTTCGAAAAAAATAATGACCCCCCCTTATGACAACGCCAAAATCCGAAGAATATCACCTCGATTTTTCGTATTTTTAATCAAAAGCTTTGGAAATAGTAGTCGAATGTTGGAATGGCATACCTCGTTGAATTCGTGACAATATTGGCAATATATGGCACTTACAAAAATTAAATATCAATTGAAAAAAATTTTCGATAAAAAATCATGACCACCACCCTTATGACAACGCCAAAATACGAAGAAAATCACCTCGATTTTTCGGTTTTTTAATCAAAAGCCTTGGAAATTGTGATCGAGTGTTGGAATGGCATAACTTTTTGAATTCGTTACATTATTTCCAACAAAGGTGCATTTGAAGAAATAAAACACCAATTGAAAAAATTTTTCGAAAAAAAATCATGACCCCCTCTTATGACAACGCCAAAATCCGAAGAAAATCACCTCGATTTTTCGTATTTTTAATCAAAAGTATTGGAAATAGTGGTCGAATGTTGGAATGGCATACCTCGTTGAATTCGTTACAACATTTCCAACAAAGTGGCACTTACAAAAATTAAATTTCAATTGAAAAAATTTTTCGAAAAAAAATCATGACCCCCACCCTTATGACAGCGCCAAAATACGAAGAAAATCACCTCGATTTTTCGGTTTTTTAATCAAAAGCCTTGGAAATGGTGGTCGAAAGTTGGAATGGCATACCTCGTTGAATTCGTTACAACATTTTCAACAAAGTGGCATTTACAAAAATAAAATATCATTTAGAAATTTTTTTGGAAAAAACTTCATGACCCCCACCCTTAGGACAAGCCCAAATCCGGAGAAACTCACCACGATTTTTCGGTTTTTTAATCAAAACCCTTGGAAATAGTGATCGAATGTTGGAATGGCATACCTCGTTGAATTCGTTACAAAATTTCAAACAAAGTGGCCTTTACAGAATTAAAATATCAATTGAAAAAATTATTCGAAAAAAATTATGACCCCCTCCCTTATGACAACGCCAAAATCCGAAGAAAATCACCTCGATTTTTCGGTTTTTTAATCAAATCCCTTGGAAATAGTGGTCGAAAGTTGGAATGGCATACCTCGTTGAATTCGTTACAACATTTCCAACAAAGGTGCATTTACAGGAATAAAATAACAATTGAAAAAATTTTTCGAAAAAAAATCATGACCCCCCCTTATGGCAACGCCAAAATCCGAAGAAAATCACCTCGATTTTTCGTATTTTTAATCAAAAGCCTTGAGAATAGTAGTCGAATGTTGGAATGGCATACCTCGTTGAATCCGTGACAACATTTCCAACAAAGTGTCATTTACAGAAATGAAATATAAACTGAAAAAATTTTTCGAAAAAAAATCATAACCCCCACCCTTATGAAAACACCAAAATCCGAAGAAAATCACCTCGACTTTTCGGTTTTTTAATCAAAACCCTTGGAAATAGTGGTCGAATGTTGGAATGGCATACCTCGTTGAATTCGTTACAACAATTCCAACAAAGTGGCATTTACAGAAATAAAATATCAATTGAAACAATTTTTCGAAAAAAAATCATGACCCCCACCCTTATGACAACACCAAAATCCGAAGAAAATCACCTCGATTTTTCGGTTTTTTATCAAAACCCTTGGAAATAGTGGTCGAATGTTGGAATGGCATACCTCGTTGAATTCGTTACAACATTTCCAACAAAGGTGCATTTATAGAAATAAAACACCAATTGAAAAAATTTTTTGAAAAAAAATCATGACCCCCCCCTTATGACAACGCCAAAATCCGAAGAAAATCACCTCGATTTTTCGTATTTTTATTCAAAAGCCTTGAAAATAGTAGTCGAATGTTGGAATGGCATACCTCGTTGAATTCGTGACAACATTTCCAACAAAGTGGCATTTACAAAAATAAAATATCATTTACAAATTTTTTGTGGAAAAACATCATGACCCCCACCCTTAGGACAAGGCCCAAATCCGGAGAAAATCACCACGATTTTTCGGTTTTTTAATCAAAACCCTTGGAAATAGTGATCGAATGTTGGAATGGCATACCTCGTTAAATTCGTTACAACATTTCAAACAAAGTAGCATTTACAGAAATAAAATATCATTTACAAATTTTTTTTGGAAAAACATCATGACCCCCACCCTTAGGACAAGGCCCAAATCCGGTAAAAATCACCACGATTTTTCGGTTTTTTCATCAAAACCCTTGGAAATAGTGATCGAATGTTGGAATGGCATACCTCGTTAAATTCGTTACAAAATTTCAAACAAAGTGGCATTTACAGAAATAAAATATCAATTGAAAAAATTTTTAGAAAAAAATCATGACCCCCACCCTTATGACAACGCCAAAATCCGTAGAAAATCACCTCGATTTTTCGGTTTTTTAATCAAAACCCTTGGAAATAGTGATCGAATGTTGGAATGGCATACCTCGTTAAATTCGTTACAACATTTCAAACAAAGTAGCATTTACAAAAATAAAATATCATTTACAAATTTTTTGTGGAAAAACATCATGACCCCCACCCTTAGGACAAGGCCCAAATCCGGAGAAAATCACCACGATTTTTCGGTTTTTTAATCAAAACCCTTGGAAATAGTGATCGAATGTTGGAATGGCATACCTCGTTAAATTCGTTACAACATTTCAAACAAAGTAGCATTTACAGAAATAAAATATCATTTACAAATTTTTTTTGGAAAAACATCATGACCCCCACCCTTAGGACAAGGCCCAAATCCGGTAAAAATCACCACGATTTTTCGGTTTTTTCATCAAAACCCTTGGAAATAGTGATCGAATGTTGGAATGGCATACCTCGTTAAATTCGTTACAAAATTTCAAACAAAGTGGCATTTACAGAAATAAAATATCAATTGAAAAATTTTTAGAAAAAAATCATGACCACCACCCTTATGACAACGCCAAAATCCGAAGAAAATCACCTCGATTTTTCGGTTTTTTAATCAAAAGCCTTGGAAATTGTGATCGAATGTTGAAATGGCAGACCTCGTTGAATTCTTTACTACATTTCCAACAAAGTGCCATTTACAAAAATTAAATATCATTTACAAATTTTTTTTGGAAAAACATCATGACCCCCACCCTTAGGACAAGGTCCAAATCCGGAGAAAATCACCACGATTTTTCGGTTTTTTAATCAAAACCCTTGGAAATAGTGATCGAATGTTGGAATGGCATACCTCGTTAAATTCGTTACAACATTTCAAACAAAGTAGCATTTACAGAAATAAAATATCATTTACAAATTTTTTTTGGAAAAACATCATGACCCCCACCCTTAGGACAAGGCCCAAATCCGGTAAAAATCACCACGATTTTTCGGTTTTTTAATCAAAACCCTTGGAAATAGTGGTCGAATGTTGAAATGGCATACCTCGTTGAATTCGTTACAACATTTCCAACAAAGTGGCATTTACAAAAATAAAATATCATTTACAATTTTTTTTTTGGAAAAAACTTCATGACCCCCACCCTTAGGACAAGGCCCAAATCCGGAGAAAATCACCAAGATTTTTCGGTTTTTTAATCAAAACCCTTGGAAATAGTGATCGAATGTTGGAATGGCATACCTCGTTAAATTCGTTACAAAATTTCAAACAAAGTGGCATTTTCAGAAATAAAATATCAATTGAAAAAATTGTTCGAAAAAAATCATGACCCCCACCCTTATGACAACGCCAAAATCCGAAGAAAATCACTTCGATTTTTCGGTTTTTTAATCAAAACCCTTGGAATAAGTGGTCGAAAGTTGGAATGGCATACCTCGTTGAATTCGTTACAACATTTCCAACAGAGGTGCATTTACAGAAATAAAATAACAATTGAAAAATTTTTTCGAAAAAAAATCATAACCCCCCCTGATGACAACGCCAAAATCCGAAGAAAATCACCTCGATTTTTCGTATTTTCAATCAAAAGCCTTGGAAATAGTGATCGAATGTTGGAATGGCATACCTCGTTGAATTCGTTACAAAATTTAAAACAAAATGGCATTTACAAAAATAAAATATCACTAAAATTTTTTTTTTGGAAAAATATCATGACCCCCACTCTTAGGACAAGGCCCAAGTCCGGAGAAAATCACCACGATTTTTCGGTTTTTTAATCAAAACCCTTGGAAATAGTGATCGAATGTGGGAATGGCATACCTCGTTGAATTCGTTACAAAATTTCAAACAAAGTGGCATTTACAGAAATAAAATATCAATTGAAAAAATTTTTCGAAAAAAATCAATATCCCCACCCTTATGACAACGCCAAAATCCGAAGAAAATCACCTCGATTTTTCGTATTTTCAATCAAAAGCCTTGGAAATAGTAGTCAAATGTTGAAATGGCATACCTCGTTGAATTCGTGACAACGTTTCCAAAAAAGTGGCATTTACAGAAATAAAATATCAATTGAAAAAATTTTTCGAAAAAAATCATGACTCCCACCCTTATGACAACACCAAAACCCGAAGAAAATCACCTCGATTTTTCGGTTTTTTAATCAAAACCCTTGGAAATAGTGGTCGAATATTGGAATGGCATACCTCGTTGAATTCGTTACAAAATTTCCAACTAAGTGGCATTTACAGAAATAAAATATCATTTCAAATTTTTTTTGGGAAAAACATCATAACCCCCACCCTTAGGACAAGGCCCAAGTCCGGAGAAAATCACCACGATTTTTCGGTTTTTTAATCAAAACCCTTGGAAATAGTGATCGAATGTGGGAATGGCATACCTCGTTGAATTCGTTACAACATTTCCAACAAAGGTGCATTTACAGAAGTAAAATAACAATTGAAAAAGTTTTTCGAAAAAAAATCATGACCCCCCCCTTATGACAACGCCAAAATCCGAAGAAAATCACCTCGATTTTTCGTATTTTTAATCAAAAGCCTTGAAAATAGTAGTCGAATGTTGGAATGGCATACCTCGTTGAATTCGTGACAACATTTCCAACAAAGTAGCATTTACAGAAATAAAATATCATTTACAAATTTTTTTTGGAAAAACATCATGACCCCCACCCTTAGGACAAGGCCCAAATCCGGTAAAAATCACCACGATTTTTCGGTTTTTTCATCAAAACCCTTGGAAATAGTGATCGAATGTTGGAATGGCATACCTCGTTAAATTCGTTACAAAATTTCAAACAAAGTGGCATTTACAGAAATAAAATATCAATTGAAAAAATTTTTAGAAAAAAATCATGACCACCACCCTTATGACAACGCCAAAATCCGAAGAAAATCACCTCGATTTTTCGGTTTTTTAATCAAAAGCCTTGGAAATTGTGATCGAATGTTGAAATGGCAGACCTCGTTGAATTCTTTACAACATTTCCAACAAAGTGCCATTTACAAAAATTAAATATCATTTACAAATTTTTTTTGAAAAACATCATGATCCCCACCCTTAGGACAAGGTCCAAATCCGGAGAAAATCACCACGATTTTTCGGTTTTTTAATCAAAACCCTTGGAAATAGTGATCGAATGTTGGAATGGCATACCTCGTTAAATTCGTTACAACATTTCAAACAAAGTAGCATTTACAGAAATAAAATATCATTTACAAATTTTTTTGGAAAAACATCATGACCCCCACCCTTAGGACAAGGCCCAAATCCGGTAAAAATCACCACGATTTTTCGGTTTTTTAATCAAAACCCTTGGAAATAGTGGTCGAATGTTGAAATGGCATACCTCGTTGAATTCGTTACAACATTTCCAACAAAGTGGCATTTACAAAAATAAAATATCATTTACAATTTTTTTTTGGAAAAAACTTCATGACCCCCACCCTTAGGACAAGGCCCAAATACGGAGAAAATCACCAAGATTTTTCGGTTTTTTAATCAAAACCCTTGGAAATAGTGATCGAATGTTGGAATGGCATACCTCGTTAAATTCGTTACAAAATTTCAAACAAAGTGGCATTTACAGAAATAAAATATCAATTGAAAAAATTGTTCGAAAAAAATCATGACCCCCACCCTTATGACAACGCCAAAATCCGAAGAAAATCACTTCGATTTTTCGGTTTTTTAATCAAAACCCTTGGAATTAGTGGTCGAAAGTTGGAATGGCATACCTCGTTGAATTCGTTACAACATTTCCAACAGAGGTGCATTTACAGAAATAAAATAACAATTGAAAAATTTTTTCGAAAAAAAATCATAACCCCCCCTGATGACAACGCCAAAATCCGAAGAAAATCACCTCGATTTTTCGTATTTTAATTTAAAAGCCTTGGAAATAGTAGTCAAATGTTGAAATGGCATACCTCGTTGAATTCGTGACAACGTTTCCAAAAAAGTGGCATTTACAGAAATAAAATATCAATTGAAAAAATTTTTCGAAAAAAATCATGACTCCCACCCTTATGACAACACCAAAACCCGAAGAAAATCACCTCGATTTTTCGGTTTTTTAATCAAAACCCTTGGAAATAGTGGTCGAATGTTGGAATGGCATACCTCGTTGAATTCGTTACAAAATTTCCAACAAAGTGGCATTTACAGAAATAAAATATCAATTGAAAAAATTCTTTGAAAAAAATCATGACCCCCACCCTTAGGACAAGGCCAAAATGCGAAGAAAATCACCTCGATTTTTCGGTTTTTTAATCAAAAGCTTTGGAAATTGTGATCGAATGTTGGAATGGCATACCTCGTTGAATTCGTGACAACATTTCCAACAAAATGGCATTAACAGAAATAAAATATCAATTGAAAAAATTGTTCGAAAAAAATCATGACCCGCACCCTTATGACAACGCCTAAGTCCGAAGAAAATCAACACGATTTTTCGGTTTTTTAATCAAAACCCTTGGAAATAGTGATCGAATGTTGGAATGGCATACCTCGTTGAATTCGTTACAAAATTTCAAACAAAGTGGCATTTGCAGAAATAAAATATCAATTAAAAAAATTTTTCGAAAAAAATCATGACCCTACCTTTATGACAACGCCAAAATCCGAAGAAAATCACTTTGGTTTTTCGTATTTTAATTCAATTCAAAAAAAAATCGTGACTCCCACCCTTATGACAACACCAAAATCCTCGATTTATCGGTTTTTTAATTAAAAGCCTTGGAAATTGTGATCGAATGTTGGAATGGTATACCTCGTGGAATTCGTTACAACATTTCCACCAAAGTGGCACTAACAAAAATTAAATATCAATTGAAAAAATTTTTCGAAAAAATATCATGACCCCCACCCTTATGACAACGCCAAAATCCGAAGAAAATCACCTCGATTTTTCGGTTTTTAATCAAAACCCTTGGAAATAATGGTCGAATGTTAGAAAGGCATACCTTGTTGATTTCGTGACAACATTTCCAACAAAATGGCATTTACATAAATAAAATATCAATTGAAAAAATTTTTCGAAAAATTTTTTTGGAAAAACATCATACCCCTACCCCTAGGACAAGGCACAAATCCAGAGAAAATTATCTCGATTTTTCGGTTTTTTAATCAAAACCCTTGGAAATCCGAAGAAAATCACTTCGATTTTTCGGTTTTTTAATCAAAACCCTTGGAATTAGTGGTCGAAAGTTGGAATGGCATACCTCGTTGAATTCGTTACAACATTTCCAACAGAGGTGCATTTACAGAAATAAAATATCAATTGAAAAGATTTTTCGAAAAAAATCATGACCCCCACCCTAATGACAACGCCAAAATGCGAAGAAAATCACCTCGATTTTTCGGTTTTTTAATCAAAAGGCTTGGAAATTGTGATCGAATGTTGGAATGGCATACCTCGTTGAATTCGTTACAACATTTCCAACAAAGTGTCACTTACAAAAATTAAATATCAATTGAAAAAATTTTTCGAAAAAAATCATGGCCCCACCCTTATGCCAATGCCAAAATCCGAAGAAAATCACCTCGATTTTTCGGTTTTTTAATAAAAGCCCTTGGAAATAGTGGTCGAATGTTGAAATGGCATACCTCGTTGAATTCGTAACAACATTTCCAACAAAGTGGCATTTACAAAAATAAAATATCATTTACAATTTTTTTTGGGAAAAACATCATAACCCCCACCCTTAGGACAAGGCCCAAATCTGGAGAAAATCACCTAGATTTTTCGGTTTTTTAATCAAAACCCTTGGAAATAGTGGTCGAATGTTGGAATGGCATACCTCGTTGAATTCGTTACAAAATTTCCAACAAAGTGGCATTTACAGAAATAAAACATCAATTGAAAAAATTCTTTGAAAAAAATCATGACCCCCACCCTTAGGACAAGGCCAAAATGCGAAGAAAATCACCTCGATTTTTCGGTTTTTTAATCAAAAGCCTTGGAAATTGTGATCGAATGTTGGAATGGCATACCTCGTTGAATTCGTGACAACATTTCCAACATAATGGCATTAACAGAAATAAAATATCAATTGAAAAAATTGTTCGAAAAAAATCATGACCCGCACCCTTATGACAACGCCTAAGTCCGAAAAAATCAACACGATTTTTCGGTTTTTTAATCAAAACCCTTGGAAATAGTGATCGAATGTTGGAATGGCATACCTCGTTGAATTCGTTACAAAATTTCAAACAAAGTGGCATTTGCAGAAATAAAATATCAATTAAAAAAATTTTTCGAAAAAATCATGACCCTACCTTTATGACAACGCCAAAATCCGAAGAAAATCACTTCGGTTTTTCGTATTTTAATTCAATTCAAAAAAAAATCGTGACTCCCACCCTTATGACAACACCAAAATCCTCGATTTATCGGTTTTTTAATTAAAAGCCTTGGAAATTGTGATCGAATGTTGGAATGGTATACCTCGTGGAATTCGTTACAACATTTCCACCAAAGTGGCACTAACAAAAATTAAATATCAATTGAAAAAATTTTTCGAAAAAATATCATGACCCCCACCCTTATGACAACGCCAAAATCCGAAGAAAATCACCTCGATTTTTCGGTTTTTAATCAAAACCCTTGGAAATAATGGTCGAATGTTAGAAAGGCATACCTTGTTGATTTCGTGACAACATTTCCAACAAAATGGCATTTACATAAATAAAATATCAATTGAAAAAATTTTTCGAAAAATTTTTTTGGAAAAACATCATACCCCTACCCTTAGGACAAGGCCCAAATCCAGAGAAAATTATCTCGATTTTTCGGTTTTTTAATCAAAACCCTTGGAAATAGTGGCCGAAAGTTGGAATGGCATACCTCGTTAAATTCGTTACAACATTTCCAACAAAGTATCATTTACAGAAATTAAATATCAATTGAAAAAATTTTTCGAAAAGAAATCATGACCCCCACCCTCATGACAACGCCAAAATGCGAGGACAATCACCACTATTTTTCGGTTTTTAAATCAAAAGCCTTGGAAATAGTGGTCGAAAGTTGGAATGGCATACCTCGTTGAATTCGTGACAACATTTCCAACAAAATGTCATATACAGAAATAAAATATCAATTGAAAAAACTTTGTGAGAATTTGTGGAATTCCTTGCGTGGATTACCCCCCAGTAAATCTGTTCCGAAATAATGACGCCACGAGTGAACGTTAAGTTCATAGGAAATTATAACTATATTTTCTTATAAGCCGTGTCTCTTCTTTTCACGGTGAAATACAAAGTCGAAGTCTTTTAGTGTGAGTGATGTGACCAGTTTGTTACTTTGTAAATAATACTCCAAATTACAACACGCGCCCTCAAAGTAACCAAATATAAATTAATTGATATAAGTGATGCCTAGCCAAGAAATATAATTCGAATGCTTTAAACTATTAAGCCCTTTGGTCATGATATCAGCTGGCATCTTATCGGTTTGCATATACTGTATATCGATGTCACCACTCTTGTACATATCCTGTATAAAATGATGACGTACGTCTATGTGTTTCGTGCGTGGATGGAAACCGAAACCTTTGACCAATCTCTGAGCGCTTTGGTTGTCGTTAAAAATTTTGACAGTCTCGCAGGTCCAGCCAAGACTATTTAGAAGTGGCTTTAAATACTCAGCTTCCTTGGCTGCGCTAGACATTGCCAGATATTCAGACTCCGTGCTGGATAGTGCCACGGTCCTTTGCTTGCGTGCCTCCCAGCTCACAGCCGCACCTGCTAGGATGAACGCCTGGCCTGAGTATGAGCGCCGATCGGTTAAGTTTGCGCCCCAGTCTGCGTCGACAACGCCATACAAATCTTTGCCTGAGCCATGAAAAAGTAGTCCTAGGTTTCTCGATCCGCTTAGATATCGAAGAACTCGCTTAGCTGCTTTCCAGTGGTTAGCATCGTAGCTCGAGTTGAACTGACTTAAGAAGTTCACTGCGTAGGCGATGTCTGGTCGAGTCATAACTGAAATAAACATTAAAGTGCCTATTAAACTTTGATATGGATACCTTTCCATTTCATTTTCGTTGGGTTTTTCCGGTCGTTTAAGTGAGCACTTCGCCTCGATTGGAGTTGCAGCAGGTTTGCAATCAACCATTCCGAATCTCTTCAAAATTATATCAATGTACTTTTGCTGTGACATTGAAACAGTACGCTTTTGCAAGTTTTGATCAAATGCGATAC
This sequence comes from Drosophila kurseongensis, assembly GCA_018153305.1. Taxonomy (NCBI): domain Eukaryota; kingdom Metazoa; phylum Arthropoda; class Insecta; order Diptera; family Drosophilidae; genus Drosophila; species Drosophila kurseongensis. The sequence goes on from JAECXX010000029.1 coordinate 80,364, forward strand.
CCAAACAGTCTTTAACAGGACCAATATCCTTCATTTCAAACGCCTTGCTTAAATGATCTTTCACTTGAATAAGCCATTTTGGATGATTAGTGGCTAACAATAAATCGTCGACATAAATAGTGATAAACAAAATTTTCTGCCCTTCTCTCTTTGCGAAAAAGCATGGATCCTGTTTCGTTGGCTCGCATCCAATTTCTTTAAGTTTTTCGGTGAGCTTGCAGTACCAGCGCAAACCTGATTGCCGTAATCCATAAAGCGCCTTTTTGATTAGGCATGTGGGATTTTTGGCTCTCTTTTCTCCTGCGGTCATCTCATTTGCCATAGCCACAATTTTGGGATCAGCTGCAATCTGTTTGGATCCGATGGGTTCACCTGCTTTTAATCGCCGCGCAAATTCCATGAAGTCATCGGGAACACTCATGTACACCTTTTCTTCTAGCTCGCCGTTGAGGTAAGCAGTGACGACGTCCATCTGATGGATTTGCATGTCAAATTCTGCTGCTAGAGCTGTCAATAGCCTTATTGACGTAGATCGCACCACCGGGGAAAATGATTCCTGAAAATCCTCTCCAGGACGCTGAGAGCAGCCTTTGGCTACAAGTCGAACTTTCTTCTTTCCTGTATTGGAGCCATCGTCCTTGGTTCGAAACACTAATTTGTTTCCGATAACCTTTCTGTCACTTGGCCGTTCAACTATCTCCCACGTTTTGTTGATAATGTGGGCCATGTATTCGTCCTCTATTGCCTGGGACCAGCCGATAGAATCAACGGAGCTCTTCGCTTCGTCAAGGGTTTCCGGATCATCCGTGATGGCTACGTAAGCACTTTCGCATTCCTCAAATGCGTCTTTCGGTGGCAAATCGGCATCTTTAACTATTTCTTTCTGCGTTGGATGATACATTTTCCGCGGTCTACCGGGTTTCCCATTTCTTTCTATTTTGGGACGTCCTCTACCATGTTTCGGCGCATTTGGTTGCAACATTTCGTCGCTTGATGAATCATCATCGTGGTCTTCCGGATGACTTAGATCGGCTTCTTGGTTTGTTTGGATTTCAACGCTGATTTCTTGCTCGTCATCGTAGAACTCGGAGTAAACGCTGTTAAATCCTGGAATATTCAAAAATTTAACGTCTTTGCTTACGAAAGTCACTCGCCTCTTCGGCGAATACAAACGATACGCTTTGGACTCTAAGTCATATCCAACCAGAATGCACTCTTCAGACCTTGATTCGAACTTGCCTTGATTTTTGTCTTTAACAAGTGCATATGCTTTTGTACCGAAAATACGCAGATGCCATACAGTCGGTATTTTACCTGTCCACTGGGTATAAGGAATTCCGCCATCTAAAGCCTTTGTCGGACATCTGTTTCGGATGTAGCTTGCCGTGTTTACCGCTTCTGCCCAAAACGATGGCGGCGCCCCAGACTGCCTCATCATGCATCGGGCCATTTCGATTAACGTACGGTTGTGCCGCTCCGCAATCCCATTTTGTTGCGGCGTGTGCGGTGTAGTTAGTCGTCTCCTTATTCCATGTGTCTTTAAAAAATTCTCCATTGCCTTATTGCAATACTCGGTGCCGTTGTCCGATTGAAGAGCCTTAATCTTCCTACCTGTAAAGTTTTCCGCCGAGGCTTTATAGGCCTTGAAAGCCTCGAATACATCAGATTTCTGTTTAAGAAAATGTGTCTCACAATAGTGGCTGTAATCTCTATATATAAAACTGTTCATTGAAAACTAAGAATCAACGCACAGCCTAAACTAATTAAATGACCCTATTAAAATTTTTTACCATTCAATTCTTATAACACTAAACTGATTTGCTAAGATTTATTTTGGCCACAAACATGCCCCCATTTTCTTCCAGTGGCAAAAAACCCCCAATTTCTATAAAAAAATCTGGACGCTAAGCGCGTTAATCAATCGATGCGATTTTTGGCCAAAATTCAGTCCTCTACATAATAAAGTTTCTATTTAATTTAATATTCGATATTTTAATGTTTACTATTTTTTATCGATCTTTGAAAATCTAAGAATCTTCCTCATTTTTTCCTAACGGCAAAAAAACACTGATCTAAGTCAATTAGCAATATGAAAATTTTTCGAGGGAATCCTGATACTTTAAGGATTCATATGGTGGTTTTACTGAAGTTCTAGGTCAATTCTAAAAAAAGTTACATTAGCCTAAAGTAGGAATAATAATTCCAACAAATTATACACAAGCATTGAACACCGAATGCATTCTCTCGCACTGTCTCGCTCTCTCTCTCTCTCTCTGACTCTGTGTAGTACAATATTTCTGCGGCGGCTGATCTTGATTTCTTTTTAAAACTTAAAATTAAAAACTTAAAACTAAATTAAACTTAACAATAAATTAACAATAAATTAAAATTAAATTATACCAGCAACACACACGAATAAACCCAGTCAAAGCGTTCAAGCCGCTGGGCTTTGCGAAAAGGGCAGGGGGGCAGTCATCTCTATATATAAAACTGTTCATTGAAAACTAAGAATCAACGCACAGCCTAAACTAATTAAATGACCCTATTTAAATTTTTTACCATTCAATTCTTATAACACTAAACTGATTTGCTAAGATTTATTTTGGCCACAAACATGCCCCCATTTTCTTCCAGTGGCAAAAAACCCCCAATTTCTATAAAAAAATCTGGACGCTAAACGCGTTAATCAATCGATGCGATTTTTGGCCAAAATTTAGTCCTCTACATAATAAAGTTTCTATTTAATTTAATATTCGATATTTTAATGTTTACTATTTTTTATCGATCTTTGAAAATCTAAGAATCTTCCTCATTTTTTCCTAACGGCAAAAAAACACTGATCTAAGTCAATTAGCAATATGAAAATTTTTCGAGGGAATCCTGATACTTTAAGGATTCATATGGTGGTTTTACTGAAGTTCTAGGTCAATTCTAAAAAAAGTTACATTAGCCTAAAGTAGGAATAATAATTCCAACAAATTATACACAAGCATTGAACACCGAATGCATTCTCTCGCACTGTCTCGCTCTCTCTCTCTCTCTCTGACTCTGTGTAGTACAATATTTCTGCGGCGGCTGATCTTGATTTCTTTTTAAAACTTAAAATTAAAAACTTAAAACTAAATTAAACTTAACAATAAATTAACAATAAATTAAAATTAAATTATACCAGCAACACACACGAATAAACCCAGTCAAAGCGTTCAAGCCGCTGGGCTTTGCGAAAAGGGCAGGGGGGCAGTCATCTCTATATATAAAACTGTTCATTGAAAACTAAGAATCAACGCACAGCCTAAACTAATTAAATGACCCTATTAAAATTTTTTACCATTCAATTCTTATAACACTAAACTGATTTGCTAAGATTTATTTTGGCCACAAACATGCCCCCATTTTCTTCCAGTGGCAAAAAACCCCCAATTTCTATAAAAAAATCTGGACGCTAAACGCGTTTATTAATCGATGCGATTTTTGGCCAAAATTTAGTCCTTTACATAATAAAGTTTCTATTTAATTTAATATTCGATATTTTAATGTTTACTATTTTAATCGATCTTTGAAAATCTAAGAATCTTCCTCATTTTTTCCTAACGGCAAAAAAACACTGATCTAAGTCAATTAGCAATATGAAAATTTTTCGAGGGAATCCTGATACTTTAAGGATTCATATGGTGGTTTTACTGAAGTTCTAGGTCAATTCTAAAAAAAGTTACATTAGCCTAAAGTAGGAATAATAATTCCAACAAATTATACACAAGCATTGAACACCGAATGCATTCTCTCGCACTGTCTCGCTCTCTCTCTCTCTCTCTGACTCTGTGTAGTACAATAATTGTGCGGCGGCTGATCTTGATTTCTTTTTATACCCTTGCAGAGGGTATTATAATTTTGGTCAAAAGTGTGCAACGCAGTGAAGGAGACATCTCCGACCCTATAAAGTATATATATTCTTGATCAGGATCACCTCCTGAGTTGATATAGCCATGTCCGTCTGTCCGTCTGTCCGTCTGTCCGTCTGTCTGTCCGTCTGTCCGTCTGTCCGTCTGTCTGTTTCTACGCAAACTAGTCTCTCAGTTTTAAAGCTATCGAATTGAAACTTAGCACACACCCTTCTTTCCTTTGCACGCAGTATATAAGTCGGAACGGCCGGGATCGGACGACTATATCCTATAGCTGCCATATAACTGATTGATCGGAAATGCCATAACTTTCGTGTTTGTAAAGTTAGGAAGTTGGGATTTTCTATGGGTTTTATATTTGGCCAATCAATTCGACCTACCAAATTTCATAAGAATCGGACGACTATATCCTATAGCCGCTATATAACTGATTAATCGGAAATGCCAAAACTTTGGTGTTTGTTAAGTTAGGAAGTTGGGATTTTCCATGGGTCTTATTTTTGGCCAATCAATCCGACCTATTAAATTTCATAAGGATCGGCCGACTATATCCTATAGCTGCCATATAACTGAACGATTGGAAATGCCATAACTTTGGTGTTTTTAAAGTTAGAAAGTTGGGATTTTTTATGAGTATTAAGAATGCATCATATGAATAATTTTGGAGAATATAATTTACAGAGTATTCTGCAAGGGTATATCAACTTCGGCTCCGCCCGAAGTTAGCTTTTCTTTCTTGTTAAAACTTAAAATTAAAAACTTAAAACTAAATTAAACTTAACAATAAATTAACAATAAATTAAAATTAAATTATACCAGCAACACACACGAATAAACCCCGTCAAAGCGTTCAAGCTGCTGATCTTGATTTCTTGTTAAAACTTAAAATTAAAAACTTAAAACTAAATTAAACTTAACAATAAATTAACAATAAATTAAAATTAAATTATACCAGCAACACACACGAATAAACCCAGTCAAAGCGTTCAAGCCGCTGGGCTTTGCGAAAAGGGCAGGGGGGCAGTCATCTCTATATATAAAACTGTTCATTGAAAACTAAGAATCAACGCACAGCCTAAACTAATTAAATGACCCTATTAAAATTTTTTACCATTCAATTCTTATAACACTAAACTGATTTGCTAAGATTTATTTTGGCCACAAACATGCCCCCATTTTCTTCCAGTGGCAAAAAACCCCCAATTTCTATAAAAAAATCTGGACGCTAAACGCGTTAATCAATCGATGAAAATTTATCGAGGGAATCCTGATACTTTAAGCATTCATACGGTGGTTTTACTGAAGCTCTAGGTCAATTCTAAAAAAAGTTACATTAGCCTAAAGTAGGAATAATAATTAAACAAATTATACACAAGCATTGAACACCGAATGCATTCTCTCGCACTGTCTCTCTCTCTCTCTCTCTGACTCTGTGTAGTACAATAATTGTGAGGCGGCTGATCTTGATTTCTTTTTAAAACTTAAAATTAAAAACTTAAAACTAAATTAAACTTAACAATAAATTAACAATAAATTAAAATTAAATTATACCAGCAACACACACGAATAAACCCCGTCAAAGCGTTCAAGCCGCTGGGCTTTGTGAAAAGGGCAGGGGGGCAGTCATCCCTAAAGATTATAAAATGAAAGACCGATTTTTAAGGGGATACGGCCACAGCCCAAACCGTAAGAGCAAGAGCAGCCAAATTATTTCACAGAATTCCATTGGCGGCGTGGGCGCCCTCTAAGATCCGATATGTCCCCCCAGTGGCCCCAAACAGCTCCAACATCCATTATTCTGAGCAAAAAAAAGTTGATGTATTTAAGCTTAACTTCTAAAGTGGTTGGAATTTCGATATTTGGTTTTTTCCGAATTTTAGGTTTTGAAAAGGCCTAATTAGAATTCTAAAAGAAATTTCGATATCCCCCATAATTTGGGGGCTACATTTAAAATTAACTTTTCGATTTAAAAAATTTAAATCGCTGCTCCGATCAAGATGATTTTTCGCTCAATAGTTATTCTATGGCCCAAATGCTTAAGTTTAATTTTTCAAGTTTTTAAAATTTTTTTAAGTATTTTAAACGAATTTATTTAGATTTACTAAATTTTTATAGTTACCGAATAATGATTCGGGAGGGTGAAAGTAATCATTTAATTTATTTCAAAGCTCTTTTAAGTCAGTTTTTAGTCGATATGTGTGCCAAAATGGAAGCAGAACGGCTTAATTTTATGGCCGTCCTGATTTATTTATAACATTTACTTGCAATCCTAAGTGGAAAGACATTACAGAGTCATTATTACCCGGTCAGATGGCCTATGACCGCCATGATATAATAGCGCGAGTATTTCATTTATAAGTTAAAGCACTAAAGGCTCTTTAAGTTAAGAACGAATTGTTTGGAGAAGTTCAATGTTTCATGTACACTATAGAATGGCAAAAACGTGGCCTCCCACATGTTCATATACTACTTTGGCTTAAAAATCGAATTTATGCTGATCAAATAGACGATACAGTATGTGCAGAAATTCCAGATCCACAGAAAGATCCCGTGCTACATAATATCGTAAAGTCCAATTTGATTCATGGACCTTGCGGAATGTTAAACCGTAGTTCACCGTGCATGAAAGATGGCAAAGGAAACAGTAACAGGAATTGATAGTTATCCTCTGTATCGAAGAAGGGCTTCAGATGATGGTGGCTTTACTGTAGAAAAGAATGGTAATATTTTAGACAACCGTTGGGTTGTGCCATATAATTCAGTACTATTACGTGCAATGGAAGCACACATAAAGGTTGAAGCCTGCAGTTCAGTTAAGTCTATAAAATACGTATGCAAATATGTCAATAAAGGCAGCGATCAGGCTTCATTTTCCCTTGAAGACTGACGAAATGAAGTTAAAACGTATGAAAATGGAAGATATATAAGCAGTTCGGAAGCCGTGTGGAGAATCCTAGCTTTTCCTATACACGAACGACTCTGACATTAATGACGAAATTATGGAAAGAGTCTATAACAAATGTCTAATAAGCATTGAACATTTTGTATTGTCTATTGGTGGAACATGTCTTAAAGAATAAGGTCTTTCTCAACCAATTATTCCTGAAGCCGAATTGGAATACCGATTATCTAAAAGAAATAAGTTATGAAAGTAACAACACTCTCCTTACCAACAACGAAAATTTGCTTACAGACGAGCAAAAAGTCGTATACAATACAATTTTACAAAGCGTTGGGGCTGAGATGGGTGAAATATTTTTTTGGATGCTTATTGTTGGCAAAAGTTCGAAGTTCAAAAAAAATAGCCCTAGCTGTAGCATCTTCCGGTATAGCTGCTACCCTGCTCAATGGAGGTCGAACTGCTCATTCTACATTTAAACTTCCTTTGGATTTAGTTAATTTAGAAACACCTCATTGCTCTATTTCAAAGCAATGTAATATGGCTGCGGTGTTTAAAGATTGTAAGTTAATTGTTTGGGATGAGTGCACAATGTCACATAAAGGTGGGCTTGAAGCCATAAATAGAACCCTGCAAGATATTAGTGAGAATACTATGTTGATGGGTGGTATTACAGTCCTGCTAGCTGGAGACTTTCGCCAAACCCTTCCTGTTGTGCCAAGAGGTACAGGAGCTGACGAAATAAAGGCCTGTTTAAAATCTTCATTTTTATGGCCACAGATAAAAAAACTAGCGCTCACGAAAAATATGCGAGTGCACTTAAAAGGAGACAGTTCTGCAGGAATTTTTGCCGAAACTCTTTTAAAAATTGAGAATGGCGTCCATCCAACAGTTGATGGAAAAATAGTTATAACATCACGCTTAGGAAATGTAGTCCAAAACGTTCAAGACCTTACATCCAAAATATTTCCTGACATTTCCAACATATCATGTAAAAGCTTAGATTGGCTATCTGAGCGCGCCATTTTGACAACGAAAAATGAAAGAGCAACCACTATTAATAATTTATTGCTAAACTCATTTGATGGTTTAGAAGTCTCCTATAAATCGGTCGACTCTGTTCCTGATGCTGATAATGCTGTTCATTACCCTGTTGAATTTTTAAATTCTTTGAATCCTCCAGGAATTCCTCAGCATAATCTGTCTCTTAGGATTGGAGCACCCGTAATGTTATTGCGAAATTTAAGTCCCCCAAAGTTATGCAATGGGACACGATTGCAGATAAAAGGTCTTCATAAGAATGTAATCGAAGCAACAGTATTTACGGGGTGCGCAAAGGGGGAAACAGTGTTTATACCCAGGATCCCATTAATACCATCCAGTCTGCCGTTTCAGTTTAAAAGGCTACAATTCCCTCTAAAAGTTTGCTTTGCAATAACTATAAATAAATCGCAGGGGCAGACCTTGAAGCTGGCTGGACTAGATCTTAGAGAAGATTGCTTCTCTCATGGACAATTTTATGTCGCATGCTCTAGAGTTAGCTTTGCCAGTAGCCTTATTATTCTCGCTCCTGAAAGATCTTCTAAAAATGTTGTTTACACAGAGGTTTTAAAGTAATCATATTAATAACTATTATTAAACCAGAAAGTTTTAGTGGAATAGGTCTAATTGGAGCTACCACATTAAAAAAAACGCGCCAATTTCTCTACCTCAGGGGTGGTGTGGAAATGGGAAAGTCTTGACAACCGTACTCAAAACTAATTTTAAGCGAACGAAGTCGCGCCGGGTACAGCTAGTCTCTATATATAAAACTGTTCATTGAAAACTAAGAATCAACGCACAGCCTAAACTAATTAAATGACCCTATTAAAATTTTTTACCATTCAATTCTTATAACACTAAACTGATTTGCTAAGATTTATTTTGGCCACAAACATGCCCCCATTTTCTTCCAGTGGCAAAAAACCCCCAATTTCTATAAAAAAAATATGGACGCTAAACGCGTTAATCAATCGATGCGATTTTTAGCTAAAATTTAGTCCTCTACATAATGAAGATTCTATTTAATTTAATATTGGATATTTTAATGTTTACTATTTGTTATCGATTTTTGAAAATCTAAGAATCTTCCTTATTTTTTTTCTAACGGCAAAAAAACACTGATCTAAGTCAATTAGCAATATGGAAATTTATCGAGGGAATCCTGATACTTTAAGGATTCATATAGTGGTTTTACTGAAGCTCTAGGTCAATTCTAAAAAAAGTTACATTAGCCTAAAGTAGGAATAATAATTCCAACAAATTATACACAAGCATTGAACACCGAATGCATTCTCTCGCACTGTCTCGCTCTCTCTCTCGCTCTGACTCTGTGTAGTACAATAATTGTGCGGCGGCTGATCTTGATTTCTTTTTAAAACTTAAAATTAAAAACTTAAAACTAAATTAAACTTAACAATAAATTAACAATAAATTAAAATTAAATTATACCAGCAACACACACGAATAAACCCCGACAAAGCGTTCAAGCTGCTGATCTTGATTTCTTTTTAAAACTTAAAATTAAAAACTTAAAACTAAATTAAACTTAACAATAAATTAACAATAAATTAAAATTAAATTATACCAGCAACACACACGAATAAACCCCGTCAAAGCGTTCAAGCCGCTGGGCTTTGTGAAAAGGGCAGGGGGCCGTCATCTATATATATAAAACTGTTCATTGAAAACTAAGAATCAACGCACAGCCTAAACTAATTAAATGGCCCTATTAAATTTTTTTACCATTCAATTCTTATAACACTAAACTGATTTGCTAAGATTTATTTTGGCCACAAACATGCCCCCATTTTCTTCCAGTGGCAAAAAACCCCCAATTTCTATAAAAAAATCTGGACGCTAAACGCGTTAATCAATCGATGCGATTTCTAGCCAAAATGTAGTCCTCTACATAATGAAGATTCTATTTAATTTAATATTGGATATTTTAATGTTTACTATTTTTTATCGATTTTTGAAAATCTAAGAATCTTCCTCATTTTTTCCTAACGGCAAAAAAACACTGATCTAAGTCAATTAGCAATATGGAAATTTATCGAGGGAATCCTGATACTTTAAGGATTCATATAGTGGTTTTACTGAAGCTCTAGGTCAATTCTAAAAAAAGTTACATTAGCCTAAAGTAGGAATAATAATTCCAACAAATTATACACAAGCATTGAACACCGAATGCATTCTCTCGCACTCGCTCTCTCTCTCTCTCTCTGACTCTGTGTAGTACAATAATTGTGCGGCGGCTGATCTTGATTTCTTTTTAAAACTTAAAATTAAAAACTTAAAACTAAATTAAACTTAACAATAAATTAACAATAAATTAAAATTAAATTATACCAGCAACACACACGAATAAAACCCGACAAAGCGTTCAAGCTGCTGATCTTGATTTCTTTTTAAAACTTAAAATTAAAAACTTAAAACTATATTAAACTTAACAATAAATTAACAATAAATTAAAATTAAATTATACCAGCAACAAACACGAATAAACCCAGTCAAAGCGTTCAAGCCGCTGGGCTTTGTGAAAAGGGCAGGGGGGCAGTCATTTCTATATTTAAAGCTATCAGTAAGAAAACTGGGAATCAACGCACAGCCAAAACCACTGGTTAACAATATTAATATGCATTTTTATTACATTCTAATAACTTTAAACTGATTTGCTAAGATTTATTGGGGCTCCCCAAGTGGCCTCAATCGCTTCCAATTGGAAAAAAGGTCAATTTTCCTTTCAAAATTCTGGACGCTAAGCCGCTTAACCAATCGGATCTGTGTTTTCGCCCACAAATAGTTTAAGACATTATAAATGTTTAAAAAATTTGACCGCTTTTTACTATTTTTAACACCCGTCCTAAAATTACAATTTAGCCAAAAATACCTTCAAACGTCGAAAAATGGCACTTCTAAACTGAGTATCAAAAATTTCTTCGGTAAAGTTTTTCCTTAAGCTTTAACGATTCATTTGATGGTTTCACCAGAGCTCTAGCTATCTTCTAAACAAAGAAACTAAGCTAAAAGTCGAGCTATTATCCAATTTAAATGCTCTTTACAGTTATTGCTGCCAGAATACGGAAAAGACGTTTTTTTGGCGAAAATCTATTTGGCCCGGTTTTTGATAGTGTAGTTAAAATATACCATTCAAATTGTTTTTTGCGGTGTTTATTTTTACAGTGTTTTGCCACGCGCTGTTAGGAAACATAAGAGCGGGAGATCGCAGTAGATTAAATTACTACTGCAAACCTATTACACAAGAATAGTAGGATATTTGGGTTATCCATCGCAAGCGAAGCTGCGGGCACCCTGCTAGTCATCAATAAAGGTGACAAAATATTTGCGGCCACCATTGGATTTGGTTCGCATTGGACCGCATACATCGCTGTGTACAATTTCTAATAAACAGCTGGTTCTCTTATCTTCCGCCCGTTTGTATGAAGACGCTGTTTGTTTTTCACTGATACAGACTTCACACTCGGATGGGTTTAAGTTCTCACCAAGCTCCAAACCATGCACTTTTCCTGATCTTGCCATACTTATTAGATCACCTCTATTTAGGTGACCCATTCTGCGATGCCACAAATCGAAATTGTTTTGATTTTCTGTCATGGCCTGATTTGCCTGATGCGCCTTCGTGTCCAAATAGTAAAGATCTCCAAAACGTTTAGCAATTAACCATTCTTTCCCGTTGTTTAAAACGACTGCATAATTTTTCTGAAAATGCACTTCAAAACCTTTGTCTGTCATTTTCGACACAGATAATAAATGTTGGCGTAGATCAGACACATACAGAACTTCTCTCAGTGTTACTTCGCTCTCACGTTTTACGTCGTTTGTTCTGATTTGCACGTTTATATCGCCGACTCCGTTTACTTGGGTTGTTTCCTTATTTGCCAAATGCAGCTTTTTATCAGTGTTCTCTATATTTTTAAATAGTGTCGCGTTCGAACTCATATGAGATGTGCACCCACTATCAATACACCACATACTGCCTAGGGCTGCTGCGCCGTTTGCCTCTTCTGCAATATTTAGCGTTGTGGCCATATTCCCTTTTTCGTCGCACTTCTCACTCTGTCTAGTGTTTCGTCTCCACGTGCAGTTCCGCGCTAGATGCCCAATTTTATTACAGGCGAAACATTTTCTGTTCTCCTTTGGTGCCGTTTCCTTCGCATAGCTGTACTTCTGCTTCCTGTACTTATGCCGGCTCGCGTACATTGCGCTTTGATCGTCTCGTTCGCTTTTTGTTTTACGCGCACTGGATTCTTCTAGAATTTTGACACGAAGTACACTTGGACCTGGCAAGTCGTCTCTGGATTCCATTGCGCACCGAAATGTTTCGTACGATTCCGGTAAACTGTATAGCAATAGTATTGCTAACAGATCTTCACCTATTTCAACTCCAATTTCCTTGAGTTTGGCCACGGCGTCGAAGAAATCATGGATATGTTGGCGTACATCTCCATCCTCAGACATTCGTGATAGCGCGATCCGTTTCAATAGGCCAGCTTTTCGCACGGGGCCTCTTGATTGAAACTGCTCCTGAAGTCTTAGCCAACAAGCATGTGAGGTTTCACAACCGTCCAGTAGTGGCAATTCGGACGCGCAAATGGACAATATTATGTCCGCTCGGGCCTTTTCATCTTGCCGCCACCATGCCACCTTCTTGTCTTCTTCAGACGGGCATTCTTGTGTACCGCTTACATACTGCTATAAATCGTTTTTCACTAATACGGCACGCATCTTTAATTTCCACGTATCGTAGTTTTCTGCGTTAAGCGCCTCGATCTTGATTTTTGATTTCGCGACTTGGTTCTTCCGTACAAGATTTAGAAAAACTTCCTGGGTTCTCTTGGTTAGTCTGGGCCCATAACCTGTGAGAATTTGTGGAATTCCTTGCGTGGATTACCCCCCAGTAAATCTGTTCCGAAATAATGACGCCACGAGTGAACGTTAAGTTCATTGGAAATTATAACTATATTTTCTAATAAGCCGTGTCTCTTCTTTTCACGGTGAAATACAAAGTCGAATTCTTTTAGTGTGAGTGATGTGACCAGTTTGTTACTTTGTAAATAATACTCCAAATTACAACAAACTTTTCGAAAAAAAACTCATGACCCCCACCCTTATGACAATGCCAAAATCCGAAGAAAGTCACCTCGATTTTTCGGTTTTTTAATCAAAACCCTTGGAAATAGTGGTCGAATGTTGGAATGGCATACATCGTTGAATTCGTGACAACATTTCCAACAAAATGGCATTAACAGAAATAAAATATCAATTGAAAAAATTTTCGAAAAAAAATCATGACCCCCACCTCTATGACAACGCCAAAATGCGAAGAAAATCACCGCGATTTTTCAAAAGCCTTTTGATCGGATGTTGAAATGGCATACCTCGTTGAATTCGTAACAACATTTCCAACAAAGTGGCATTTACAAAAATAAAATATCATTTACAATTTTTTTTGGAAAAACATCATAACCCCCACCCTTAGGACAAGGCCCAAATTTGGAGAAAATCACCTAGATTTTTCGGTTTTTTAATCAAAACCCTTGGAAATAGTGGTCGAATGTTGGAATGGCATACCTCGTTGAATTCGTTACAAAATTTCGAACAAAGTGGCATTTGCAGAAATAAAATATCAATTAAAAAAATTTTTCGAAAAAAATCATGACCCTACCTTTATGACAACGCCAAAATCCGAAGAAAATCACTTCGGTTTTTCGTATTTTAATTCAATTCAAAAAAATCGTGACTCCCACCCTTATGACAACACCAAAATCCGAAGAAAATCACCTCGATTTATCGGTTTTTAATTAAAAGCCTTGGAAATTGTGATCGAATGTTGGAATGGTATACCTCGTGGAATTCGTTACAACATTTCCACCAAAGTGGCACTTACAAAAATTAAATATCAATTGAAAAATTTTTCGAAAAAAATCATGACCCCCACCCTTATGACAACGCCAAAATCCGAAGAAAATCACCTCTATTTTTCGGTTTTTTAATCAAAACCCTTGGAAATAGTGGTCGAATGTTAGAAAGGCATACCTTGTTGATTTCGTGACAACATTTCCAACAAAATGGCATTTACATAAATAAAATATCAATTGAAAAAATTTTTCGAAAAAAAATCATGACCCCCACCCTTAGGACAAGGCCCAAATCCAGAGAAAATTATCTCGATTTTTCGGTCGTTAAATTCGTTACAACATTTCCAACAAAGTAGCATTAACAGAAATAAAATATCATTTAAAAAAATTTTTTTGGAAAACATCATGACCCCCACCCTTAGGACAAGGCCCAAATCCGGAGAAAATCACCTCGATTTTTCGGTTTTTTAATCAAAACCCTTGGAAATAGTGGTCGAAAGTTCGAATGGCATACCTCGTTGAATTCGTTACAACATTTCCAACAAAGTGTCACTTACAAAAATTAAATATCAATTGAAAACATTTTTAGAAAAAAATCATGGCCCCACCCTTATGACAATGCCAAAATCCGAAGAAAATTACCTCGATTTTTCGTTTTTTTAATCAAAACCCTTGGAAATAGTGGTCGAATGTTGGAATGGCATACATCGTTGAATTCGTGACAACATTTCCAACAAAATGGCATTAACAGAAATAAAATATCAATTGAAAAAATTTTTCGAAAAAAAATCATGACCCCCACCTCTATGACAACGCCAAAATGCGAAGAAAATCACCTCGATTTTTCAAAAGCCTTTTGATCGGATGTTGAAATGGCATACCTCGTTGAATTCGTAACAACATTTCCAACAAAGTGGCATTTACAAAAATAAAATATCATTTACAATTTTTTTGTGGAAAAACATCATAACCCCCACCCTTAGGACAAGGCCCAAATTTGGAGAAAATCACCTAGATTTTTCGGTTTTTTAATCAAAACCCTTGGAAATAGTGGTCGAATGTTGGAATGGCATACCTCGTTGAATTCGTTACAACATTTCCAACAAAGTGGCATTTACAGAAATAAAATATCAATTGAAAAAATTCTTTGAAAAAAATCATGACCCCCACCCTTAGGACAAGGCCAAAATGCGAAGAAAATCACCTCGATTTTTCGGTTTTTTAATCAAAAGCCTTGGAAATTGTGATCGAAAGTTGGAATGGCATACCTCGCTGAATTCGTGACATTTCCAAAAAAATGGCATTTACAGAAATAAAATATCAAAAAATCATGACCCCCACCCTTAGGACAACGCCAAAATCCGAAGAAAATCACCTCGATTTTTCGGTTTTTGAATCAAAACCCTTTGAAGTAGTGGTCAAATGTTGGAATGGCATACCTCGTTGAATTCGTGACAACATTTCCAACAAAATGGCATTAACAGAAATAAAATATCAATTGAAAAAATTGTTCGAAAAAAATCATGACCCCCACCCTTAAGACAACGCCGAAGTCCGAAGAAAATCAACACGATTTTTCGGTTTTTTAATCAAAACCCTTGGAAATAGTGATCGAATGATGGAATGGCATACCTCGTTGAATTCGTTACAAAATTTAAAACAAAGTGGCATTTACAGAAATTAAATATCAATTGAAAAAATTGTTCGAAAAATATCATGACCCCCACCCTTAAGACAACGCCTAAGTCCGAAGAAAATCAACACGATTTTTCGGTTTTTTAATCAAAACCCTTGGAAATAGTGATCGAATGTTGGTATGGCATACCTCGTTGAATTCGTGACAACATTTCCAACAAAATGTCATATACAGAAATAAAATACAAATTGAAAAAATTTTTCGAAAAAAACTCATGACCCCCACCCTTAGGACAACGCTTAAACCCGACGAAAATCACCTCGATTTTTCGGTTTTTTAATCAAAACCCTTGGAAATAGTGGTCGAATGTTGGAATGGCATACCTCGTTGAATTCGTGACAACATTCTAAACAAAATGGCATTTACAGATTTAAAATATCAATATCAATCAATATCAGATATCAAATATCGGTTTTTTAATCAAAACCCTTGGAAATAGTGATCGAATGTTGGAATGGCATACCTCGTTAAATTCGTTACAACATTTCCAACAACGTAGCATTAACAGAAATAAAACTATCAATTGAAAAAATTTGTCGAAATAAAATCATGACCCCCACCCTTATGACAACGCCAAAATGCAAAAAAACTCACCTCGATTTTTCGGTTTTTTAATCCAAAGCTTTGGAAATTGTGATCGAATGTTGGAATGGCATAGCTCGTTGAATTCGTTAAAATATATTCAATAAAATGGCATTAACAGAAATAAAAAATCATTTAAAAAATTTTTTTGGAAAAACATCATTACCCCCCCCTTAGGACAAGGCCCAAATCCGGAGAAAATTACCCCGATTTTTCGGTTTTTTAATCAAAACCCTTGGAAATAGTGGTCGAAAGTTGGAATGGCATACCTCGTTGAATTCGTTACAACATTTCTAACAAAATTTTTCGAAAAAAAATCATGACCCCCCCTCATGACAACGCCAAAATCCGAAGAAAATCACCTTGATTTTTCGTATTTTTAATCAAAAGCCTTGGAAATAGAAGTCGAATGTTGGAATGGCATACCTCGTTGAATTCGTGACAATATTTCCAACTAAATGGCATTTACAGAAATAATATATCAATTGAACAAATTTTTCGAAAAGAAATCATGATCCCCACCCTTAGGACAACACCAAAATCCGAAGAAAATCACCTCGATTTTTCGGTTTTTTAATCAAAAGCCTTGGAAATTGTGATTGAATGTTGGAATGGCATACCTCGTTGAATTCGTTACAACATTTCCAACAAAGTAGCAATTACAAAAATGAAATATTATTTAAAAATTTGTTTGGAACAACATCATAACCTTTAGCACAAGGCCCAAGTCCGGAGAAAATCACCACGATTTTTCGCTGTTTTAATCAAAACCCTTGGAAATAGTGGTCGAATTTCGGAATGGCATACCTCGTTGAATTCGTTACAAAATTTCCAACAAAGTGGCATTTACAGAAATAAAATATCAATTGAAAAAATTTTTCCAAAAAAAATCAAAGCCCCCACCCTTATGACAACCCCAAAATGCCAAGAAAATCACATCGATTTTTCGGTTTTTTAATCAAAAGCTTTGGAAATTGTGATCGAATGTTGGAATGGCATACCTCGTTGAATTCGTTACAACATTTCCAACAAAGTGGCATTTACAAAAATTCAATATATTTTAAAAGTTTTTTTTTTCTGACAACGCCAAAATCCTAAGAAAATCACCTCGATTTTTCGGTTTTTTCATCAAACCCTTGGTAATAGTGGTCGAATGTTGGAATGGCATACCTCTTTGATTTCGTTACAAAATTTCCAACAAAGTGGCATTAAAAGAAATAAAATATCATTTAAAAATTTGTTTTGGAAAAACATCATGACCCCCACCCTTAGAACAAGGCCCAAATCCGGAGAAAACCACTTAGATTTTTCGGTTTTTTAATCAAAACCCTTGGAAATAGAGGTCGAAAGTTGGAATGGCATACCTCGTTGAATTCGTTACAACATTTCCAACAAAGTGTCATTTACAGAAATAAGATATCATTCAAAAAAATTTTTTTGGAATAACATCATGACCCCCACCCTTATGACAACGCCAAAATCCGGATAAAATTACCACGATTTTTCGGTTTTTTAATCAAAACCCTTGGAAATAGTGGTCGAATGTTGGAATGGCATACCTTGTTGAATTCGTTACAAAATTTCCAACAAAGTTGCATTTACAGAAATAAAATATCAATTGAAAAAATTTTTCGAAAAAAATCATTACCCCCACCCTTATGACAATGCCAAAATGCGAAGAAAATCACCTCGATTTTTCGGTTTTTTAATCAAAAGCTTTAAAAAATTGTGATCGAATGTTGGAATGGCATACCTCGTTGAATTCGTTACAACATTTCCAACAAAGAGGCATTTTCAAAAATAAAATATCATTTAAATGTTTTTTTTTGGAAAAACATCATGACCCCCACCCTTATGACAACGCCAAAATCCGGAGAAAATCACCTCGATTTTACGTGTTTTTACTCAAAACCCTTGGATATAGTGGTCGAATGTTGGAATGGCATACCACGTTGAATACGTTAAAATATATTCAATAAAATGGCATTTACAGAAAAAAAATATCAATTGAAAAAATTGATCGAAAAAAATCATGACCCCCACCCTTATGACACCACCAAAATCCGAAGAAAATAACCTCGATTTTTCGGTTTTTTAATCAAAAGGAATTGTGATCGAATGTTGGAATGGCATACCTCGTTGAATTCGTTACAACTTTTCCAACAAAGTAGCATTTACAAAAATAAAATGTTATTTAAAAAATTCTTTGGAACAACATCATGACCTTTAGGGCAAGGCCCAAGTCCGGAGAAAATCACCACGATTTTTCGGTTTTTTAATCAAAACCCATAGAAATAGTGGTCGAATGTTGGAATGGCATACCTCGCTAAATTCGTGACAACATTTCCAACAAAATGGCATTAACAGAAATAAAATATCAATTGAAAAAATTTTTCGAAAAAAAATCAAGACCCCCACCCTTATGACAACGCCAAAATGCGAAGAAAACCACCTCGATTTTTCGGTTTTTTAATCAAAAGCTTTGGAAATTGTGATCGAATGTTGGAATGGCATACCTCGAGGAATTTGTTACAACATTTCCAACAACATTTCCAAATTCGAAAAAAATCATGAGCCCCCCTTATAACAACGCCAAAATCCGAAGAAAATCACCTTGATTTTTCGTATTTTTAATCAAAAGCCTTGGAAATAGTAGTCGAATGTTGGAATGGCATACCTCGTTGAATTCATCTATATAGAAAATAAATAAAAATTGAAAAAATTTTTCGAAAAAAAATCATGACCCCCCACCCTTATGACAACGCCAAAATGCCAAGAAAATCACCTCGAATATTCGGTTTTTAAATCAAAAGCTTTGGAAATTGTGGTCGAGCTTTGGAATGGCATACCTCGTTGAATTCGTTACAACATTGCCAACAAATTCGCATTTACAAAAATAAAATATTATTTATAAATTTGTTTGGAACAACAGCATGACCTTTAGGACAAGGCCCAAGTCCGGAGGAAATCACCACGATTTTTCGGTTTTTTAATCAAAACCCATAGAAATAGTGGTCGAATGTTGGAATGGCATACCTCGCTGAATTCGTGACAACATTTCCAACAAAATGGCATTTACAGAAATAAAATATCAATTGAAAAAATTTTTCGAAAAAAAATCAAGACCCCCACCCTTATGACAACGCCAAAATGCCAAGAAAATCACCTAGAATATTCGGTTTTTAAATCAAAAGCTTTGGAAATTGTGGTCGAGCTTTGGAATGGCATACCCCGTTGAAATTGTTAAAACATTTCCAACAAAAAGGCATTAACAGAAATAAAATATCATTTATAAAATTTTTTTGGAAAAACTTCATTACCCCCACCCTTAGGACAAGGCCCAAATCCGGAGAAAATCACCACGATTTTTCGTATTTTTAATCAAAAGCCTTGGAAATAGTAGTCGAATGTTGGAATGGCATACCTCGTTGAATTCGTTACAACATTGCCAGCATAGTAGCATTTACAAAAATAAAATATTATTTATAAATTTGTTTGGAACAACAGCATGACCTTTAGGACAAGGCCCAAGTCCGGACGAAATCACCACGATTTTTCGGTTTTTAATCAAAACCCATAGAAATAGTGGTCGAATGTTGGAATGGCATACCTCGCTGAATTCGTGACAACATTTCCAACAAAATGGCATTTACAGAAGTAAAATATCAATTGAAAAAATTTTTCGAATACCTCGATGAATTCGTTACAACATTTCCAACAAAATGTTTCGAAAAAAATCATGACCCCCCTTATAACAACGCCAAAATCCGAAGAAAATCACCTTGATTTTTCGTATTTTTAATCAAAAGCCTTGGAAATAGTAGTCGAATGTTGGAATGGCATACCTCGTTGAATTCAGTTACAGAAAAAAAAAATTTAATTGAAAAATTTTTTCGAAAAAAAATCATGACCCCCACCCTTATGACAACGCCAAAATGCGAAGAAAATCACCTCGATTTTTCGGTTTTTTAATCAAAAGCTTTAAAAAATTGTAATCGAATGTTGGAATGGCATACCTCGTTGAATTCGTTACAACATTTCCAACAAAGTGGCATTTACAAAAATAATATATCATTTAAAAAATATTTTTTGAAAAACTTCATTACCCCCACCCTTAGGACAAGGCCCAAATCCGGAGAAAATCACCACGATTTTTCGTATTTTTAATCAAAAGTCTTGGAAATAGTAGTCGAATGTTGGAATGGCATACCTCGTTGAATTTGTTACAACATTGCCAACATAGTAGCATTTACAAAAATAAAATATTATTTATAAATTTGTTAGGAACAACAGCATGACCTTTAGGACAAGGCCCAAGTCCGGACGAAATCACCACGATATTTCGGTTTTTTAATCAAAACCCATAGAAATAGTGGTCGAATGTTGGAATGGCATACCTCGCTGAATTCGTGACAACATTTCCAACAAAATGGCATTTACAGAAGTAAAATATCAATTGAAAAAATTTTTCGAATACCTCGATGAATTCGTTACAACATTTCCAACAAAATGTTTCGAAAAAAAATCATGACCCCCCCTTATAACAACGCCAAAATCCGAAGAAAATCACCTTGATTTTTCGTATTTTTAATCAAAAGCCTTGGAAATAGTAGTCGAATGTTGGAATGGCATACCTCGTTGAATTCAGTTACAGAAAAAAAAATTTAATTGAAAAATTTTTTCGAAAAAAAATCATGACCCCCACCCTTATGACAACGCCAAAATGCGAAGAAAATCACCTCGATTTTTCGGTTTTTTAATCAAAAGCTTTAAAAAATTGTAATCGAATGTTGGAATGGCATACCTCGTTGAATTCGTTACAACATTTCCAACAAAGTGGCATTTACAAAAATAATATATCATTTAAAAATATTTTTTGAAAAACTTCATTACCCCCACCCTTAGGACAAGGCCCAAATCCGAAGAAAATCACCTTGATTTTTCGTATTTTTAATCAAAAGCCTTGGAAATAGTAGTCGAATGTTGGAATGGCATACCTCGTTGAATTTGTTACAACATTGCCAACATAGTAGCATTTACAAAAATAAAATATTATTTATAAATTTGTTAGGAACAACAGCATGACCTTTAGGACAAGGCCCAAGTCCGGACGAAATCACCACGATTTTTCGGTTTTTTAATCAAAACCCATAGAAATAGTGGTCGAATGTTGGAATGGCATACCTCGCTGAATTCGTGACAACATTTCCAACAAAATGGCATTTACAGAAGTAAAATATCAATTGAAAACATTTTTCGAAAAAAAATCAAGACCCCCACCCTAATGACAACGCCAAAATGCCAAGAAAACCATCTCGATTTTTCGGTTTTTTAATCAAAAGCTTTGAAAATTGTGATCGAATGTTGGAATGGCATACCTCGATGAATTCGTTACAACATATCCAACAAAATGTTTCGAAAAAAAATCATGTCCCCCCCTTATAACAACGCCAAAATCCGAAGAAAATCACCTTGATTTTTCGTATTTTTAATCAAAAGCCTTGGAAATAGTAGTCGAATGTTGGAATGGCATACCTCGTTGAATTCATTTACAGAAAAAAAAAATCAATTGAAAAAATTTTTCGAAAAAAAATTATGACCCCCACCCTTATGACAACGCCAAAATCCGGAGAAAATCACCTCGATTTTACGGTTTTTTACTCAAAACCCTTGGATATAGTGGTCGAATGTTGGAATGGCATACCACGTTGAATACGTTAAAATATATTCAATAAAATGGCATTTACAGAAAAAAATATCAATTGAAAAAATTGATCGAAAAAAATCATGACCCTTATGACACCACCAAAATCCGAAGAAAATCAACTCGATTTTTCAGTTTTTTAATTTTAAGAAATTGTGATCGAATGTTGGAATGGCATACCTCGTTGAATTCGTTACAACTTTTCCAACAAAGTAGCATTTACAAAAATAAAATGTTATTTAAAAAATTCTTTGGAACAACATCATGACCTTTAGGACAAGGCCCAAGTCCGGAGAAAATCACCACGATTTTTCGGTTTTTTAATCAAAACCCATAGAAATATTGGTCGAATGTTGGAATGGCATACCTCGCTGAATTCGTGACAACATATCCATCAAAATGGCATTTACAGAAATAAAATATCAATTGAAAATATTTTTCGAAAAAAAAATGACCCCCACCCTTATGACAACGCCAAAATGCCAAGAAAATCACCTAGAATATTCGGGTTTTAAATCAAAAGCTTTGGAAATTGTGGTCGAGTTTTGGAATGGCATTACTCGTTGAATTCGTGACAACATTTCCAACAAAATGGCATTTACAGATTTATAATATCAATTGAAAAAATTTTTCGAAAAAAAATCATGACCCCCACCCTTATGACAACGCCAAAATGCGAAGAAAACCACCTCGATTTTTCGGTTTTTTAATCAAAAGCTATGGAAATTGTGATCGGATGTTGGAATGGCATACCTCGTTGAATTCGTTACAACATTTTCAACAAAGTAAAAATAACAAAAATAAAATATTATTTAAAAATTTGTTTGGAACAACATCATCACCTTTAGGACAAGGCCCAAGTCCGGAGAAAATCACCACGATTTTTCGGTGTTTTAATCAAAACCCATAGAAATAGTGGTCGAATGTTGGAATGGCATACCTCGCTGAATTCGTGACAACATTTCCAACAAAATGGCATTTACAGAAATAAAATATCAATTGAAAAAATTTTTCGAAAAAAAATCATGACCCCCACCCTTATGACAACGCCAAAATGCGAAGAAAATCACCTCGATTTTTCGGTTTTTTAATCAAAAGCTTTAAAAAATTGTGATCGAATGTTGGAATGGCATACCTCGTTGAATTCGTTACAACATTTCCAACAAAGTGGCATTTACAAAAATAAAATATCATTTAAATGTTTTTTTTTGAAAAACTTCATGACTCCCACCCTTATGACAACGCCAAAATCCGGAGAAAATCACCTCGATTTTACGGTTTTTTACTCAAAACCCTTGGATATAGTGGTCGAATTTTGGAATGGCATACCACGTTGAATACGTTAAAATATATTCAATAAAATGGCATTTACAGAAAAAAAATATCAATTGAAAAAATTGATCGAAAAAAATCATGACCCTTATGACACCACCAAAATCCGAAGAAAGTCACCTCGATTTTTCAGTTTTTTAATCAAAAGAAATTGTGATCGAATGTTGGAATGGCATACCTCGTTGAATTCGTTACAACTTTTCCAACAAAGAACCATTTACAAAAATAAAATGTTATTTAAAAAATTCTTTGGAACAACATCATGACCTTTAGGGCAAGGCCCAAGTACGGAGAAAATCACCACGATTTTTCGGTTTTTTAAACACAACCCTTAGAAATAGTGGTCGAATGTTGGAATGGCATACCTTGTTGAATTCGTTACAAAATTTCCAACAAAGTGGCATTTACAGAAATAAAACATCAATTGAACAAATTTTTCGAAAAAAAATCATGACCCCCAACCTTATGGCAACGCCAAAATGCCAAGAAAATCACCTCAAATATTCGGTTTTTAAATCAAAAGCTTTGGAAATTGTGATCGAATGTTGGAATGGCATACCTCGATGAATTCGTTCAACCTCGTTAAATTCATTTGCAGAAAAAAAATATCAATTGAAAAAATTTTTCGAAAAAAAATCATGACCCCCCACCCTTATTACAACGCCAAAATGCCAAGAAAATCACCTCGAATATTCGGTTTTTAAATCAAAAGCTTTGGAAATTGTGGTCGAGTCTTGGAATGGCATACCTCGTTGAATTCGTTACAACATTGCCAACAAATTCGCATTTACAAAAATAAAATATTATTTATAAATTTGTTTGGAACAACATCATGACCTTCAGGACAAGGCCCAAGTCCGTAGAAAATCACCACGATTTTTCGGTTTTTTAATCAAAACCCATAGAAATAGTGGTCGAATGTTGGAATGGCATACCTCGCGGAATTCGTGACATTATTTCCAACAAAATGGCATTTACAGATTTATAATATCAATTGAAAAAAATTTTCGAAAAAAAATCATGACCCCCACCCTTATGACAACGCCAAAATGCGAAGAAAACCACCTCGATTTTTCGGTTTTTTTATCAAAAGCTTTGGAAATTGTGATCGGATGTTGGAATGGCATACCTCGTTGAATTCGTTACAACATTTCCAACAAAGTAACAATTACAAAAATAAAATATTATTTAAAAATTTGTTTGGAACAACATCATGACCTTTAGGACAAGGCCCAAGTCCGGAGAAAATCACCACGATTTTTCGGTGTTTTAATCAAAACCCATAGAAATAGTGGTCGAATGTTGGAATGGCATACCTTGTTGAATTCGTTACAAAATTTCCAACAAAGTTGCATTTACAGAAATAAAATATCAATTGAAAAAATTTTTCGAAAAAAAAATCATGACCCCCACCCTTATGACAACGCCAAAATGCGAAGAAAATCACCTCGATTTTTCGGTTTTTAATCAAAAGCTTTAAAAAATTGTGATCGAATGTTGGAATGGCATACCTCGTTGAATTCGTTAAAACATTTCCAACAAAAAGGCATTAACAGAAATAAAATATCATTTAAAATTTTTTTTTGGAAAAACATCATGACCCCCACCCTTAGGACAAGGCCCAAATCCGGAGAAAATCACCACGATTTTTCGGTTTTTTAATCAAAACCCTTGGAAATAGTGTTAAGAAGTTGTAATGGCATACCTCGTTGAATTCGTTACAACATTGCCAACAAATTCGCATTTACAAAAATAAAACATTATTTATAAATTTGTTTGGAACAACATCATGACCTTCAGGACAAGGCCCAAGTCCGGAGAAAATCACCACGATTTTTCGGTTTTTAATCAAAACCCATAGAAATAGTGGTCAAATGATGGAATGGCATACCTCGCTGAATTCGTGACAACATATCCAACAAAATGGCATTTACAGATTAAAAACATCAATTGAAAAAATTTTTCGAAAAAAAATCAAGACCCCCACCCTTATGACAACGCCAAAATGCGAAGAAAACCACCTCGATTTTTCGGTTTTTTAATCAAAAGCTTTGGAAATTGTGATCGAATGTTGGAATGGCATACCTCGATGAATTCGTTACAACATTTCCAACAAAATGTTTCGAAAAAAAATCATGACCCCCCCCTTATAACAACGCCAAAATCCGAAGAAAATCACCTTGATTTTTCGTATTTTTAATCAAAAGAAAATCACCACGATTTTTCGGTTTTTTAATCAAAACCCATAGAAATAGTGGTCGAATGTTGGAATGGCATACCTCGCTGAATTCGTGACAACATTTCCAACAAAATGGCATTTACAGAAATAAAATATCAATTGAAAAATTTTTCGAAAAAAATCAAGACCCCCACCCTTATGACAACGCCAAAATGCGAAGAAAACCACCTCGATTTTTCGGTTTTTTAATCAAAAGCTTTGGAAATTGTGATCGAATGCTGGAATGGCATACCTCGATGAATTCGTTACAACATTTTCAACAAAATGTTTCGAAAAAAATCATGACCCCCCATTATAACAACGCCAAAATCCGAAGAAAATCACCTTGATTTTTCGTATTTTTAATCAAAAGCCTTGGAAATAGTAGTCGAATGTTGGAATGGCATACCTCGTTGAATTCATTTACACAAAAAAAAATATCAATTGAAAAAATTTTTCGAAAAAAAATCATGACCCCCCACCCTTATGACAACGCCAAAATGCCAAGAAAATCACCTCAAATATTCGGTTTTTAAATCAAAAGCTTTGGAAATTGTGATCGAATGTTGGAATGGCATACCTCGATGAATTCGTTCAACCTCGTTAAATTCATTTGCAGAAAAAAATATCAATTGAAAAAATTTTTCGAAAAAAAATCATGACCCCCACCCTTATTACAACGCCAAAATGCCAAGAAAATCACCTCGAATATTCGGTTTTTAAATCAAAAGCTTTGGAAATTGTGGTCGAGTCTTGGAATGGCATACCTCGTTGAATTCGTTACAACATTGCCAACAAATTCGCATTTACAAAAATAAAATATTATTTATAAATTTGTTTGGAACAACATCATGACCTTCAGGACAAGGCCCAAGTCCGTAGAAAATCACCACGATTTTTCGGTTTTTTAATCAAAACCCATAGAAATAGTGGTCGAATGTTGGAATGGCATACCTCGCGGAATTCGTGACATTATTTCCAACAAAATGGCATTTACAGATTTATAATATCAATTGAAAAAAATTTTCGAAAAAAAATCATGACCCCCACCCTTATGACAACGCCAAAATGCGAAGAAAACCACCTCGATTTTTCGGTTCTTTTATCAAAAGCTTTGGAAATTGTGATCGGATGTTGGAATGGCATACCTCGTTGAATTCGTTACAACATTTCCAACAAAGTAACAATTACAAAAATAAAATATTATTTAAAAATTTGTTTGGAACAACATCATGACCTTTAGGACAAGGCCCAAGTCTGGAGAAAATCACCACGATTTTTCGGTGTTTTAATCAAAACCCATAAAATATCAATTGAAAAAATTTTTCGAAAAAAATCAAGACCCCCACCCTTATGACAACGCCAAAATGCGAAGAAAACCACCTCGATTTTTCGGTTTTTTAATCAAAAGCTTTGGAAATTGTGATCGAATGCTGGAATGGCATACCTCGATGAATTCGTTACAACATTTTCAACAAAATGTTTCGAAAAAATCATGACCCCCCATTATAACAACGCCAAAATCCGAAGAAAATCACCTTGATTTTTCGTATTTTTAATCAAAAGCCTTGGAAATAGTAGTCGAATGTTGGAATGGCATACCTCGTTGAATTCATTTACACAAAAAAAAATATCAATTGAAAAAATTTTTCGAAAAAAATCATGACCCCCACCCTTATGACAACGCCAAAATGCCAAGAAAATCACCTCGAATATTCGGTTTTTAAATCAAAAGCTTTGGAAATTGTGATCGAATGTTGGAATGGCATACCTCGATGAATTCGTTACAACATTTCCAACAAAATGTTTCGAAAAAAAATCATGACCCCCCCTTATAACAACGCCAAAATCCGAAGAAAATCACCTTGATTTTTCGTATTTTTAATCAAAAGCCTTGGAAATGGTAGTCGAATGTTGGAATGGCATGCCTCGTTGAATTCATTTACAGAAAAAAAATATCAATTGAAAAAATTTTTCGAAAAAAAATCATGACCCCCCACCCTTATGACAACGCCAAAATGCCAAGAAAATCACCTCGAGTTTTCGGTTTTTTAATCAAAAGCTTTGGAAATTGTGATCGAATGTTGGAATGGCATACCTCGTTGAATTCGTTACAACATTTCCAACAAAGTGGCATTTACAAAAATTAAATATCAGTTAAATGTTTTTTTTTTAAAAACATCATGACCCCCACCCTTATAACAACGCCAAAATCCGGAGAAAATCACCTCGATTTTACGGTTTTTTACTCAAAACCCTTGGATATAGTGGTCGAATGTTGGAATGGCATACCACGTTGAATACGTTAAAATATATTCAATAAAATGGCATTTAAAGAAAAAAAATATCAATTGAAAAAATTGATCGAAAAAATCATGACCCTTATGACACCACCAAAATCCGAAGAAAGTCACCTCGATTTTTCAGTTTTTTAATCAAAAGAAATTGTGATCGAATGTTGGAATGACATACCTCGTTGAATTCGTTACAACTTTTCCAACAAAGTAGCATTTACAAAAATAAAATGTTATTTAAAAAATTCTTTGGAACAACATCATGACCTTTAGGGCAAGGCCCAAGTACGGAGAAAATCACCACGATTTTTCGGTTTTTAAACACAACCCTTAGAAATAGTGGTCGAATGTTGGAATGGCATACCTTGTTGAATTCGTTACAAAATTTCCAACAAAGTGGCATTTACAGAAATAAAACATCAATTGAACAAATTTTTCGAAAAAAATCATGACCCCCAACCTTATGGCAACGCCAAAATGCCAAGAAAATCACCTCAAATATTCGGTTTTTAAATCAAAAGCTTTGGAAATTGTGATCGAATGTTGGAATGGCATACCTCGATGAATTCGTTCAACCTCGTTAAATTCATTTGCAGAAAAAAAATATCAATTGAAAAAATTTTTCGAAAAAAAATCATGACCCCCCACCCTTATTACAACGCCAAAATGCCAAGAAAATCACCTCGAATATTCGGTTTTTAAATCAAAAGCTTTGGAAATTGTGGTCGAGTCTTGGAATGGCATACCTCGTTGAATTCGTTACAACATTGCCAACAAATTCGCATTTACAAAAATAAAATATTATTTATAAATTTGTTTGGAACAACATCATGACCTTCAGGACAAGGCCCAAGTCCGTAGAAAATCACCACGATTTTTCGGTTTTTTAATCAAAACCCATAGAAATAGTGGTCGAATGTTGGAATGGCATACCTCGCGGAATTCGTGACATTATTTCCAACAAAATGGCATTTACAGATTTATAATATCAATTGAAAAAAAATTTTCGAAAAAAATCATGACCCCCACCCTTATGACAACGCCAAAATGCGAAGAAAACCACCTCGATTTTTCGGTTTTTTTATCAAAAGCTTTGGAAATTGTGATCGGATGTTGGAATGGCATACCTCGTTGAATTCGTTACAACATTTCCAACAAAGTAACAATTACAAAAATAAAATATTATTTAAAAATTTGTTTGGAACAACATCATGACCTTTAGGACAAGGCCCAAGTCCGAGAAAATCACCACGATTTTTCGGTGTTTTAATCAAAACCCATAGAAATAGTGGTCGAATGTTGGAATGGCATACCTTGTTGAATTCGTTACAAAATTTCCAACAAAGTTGCATTTACAGAAATAAAATATCAATTGAAAAAATTTTTCGAAAAAAAATCATGACCCCCACCCTTATGACAACGCCAAAATGCGAAGAAAATCACCTCGATTTTTCGGTTTTTTCATCAAAAGCTTTAAAAAATTGTGATCGAATGTTGGAATGGCATACCTCGTTGAATTCGTTAAAACATTTCCAACAAAAAGGCATTAAGAGAAATAAAATATCATTTAAAATTTTTTTTGGAAAAACATCATGACCCCCACCCTTAGGACAAGGCCCAAATCCGGAGAAAATCACCACGATTTTTCGGTTTTTTAATCAAAACCCTTGGAAATAGTGTTAAGAAGTTGTAATGGCATACCTCGTTGAATTCGTTACAACATTGCCAACAAATTCGCATTTACAAAAATAAAACATTATTTATAAATTTGTTTGGAACAACATCATGACCTTCAGGACAAGGCCCAAGTCCGGAGAAAATCACCACGATTTTTCGGTTTTTTAATTAAAACCCATAGAAATAGTGGTCAAATGATGGAATGGCATACCTCGCTGAATTCGTGACAACATATCCAACAAAATGGCATTTACAGATTAAAAACATCAATTGAAAAAATTTTTCGAAAAAAATCAAGACCCCCACCCTTATGACAACGCCAAAATGCGAAGAAAACCACCTCGATTTTTCGGTTTTTTAATCAAAAGCTTTGGAAATTGTGATCGAATGTTGGAATGGCATACCTCGATGAATTCGTTACAACATTTCCAACAAAATGTTTCGAAAAAAATCATGACCCCCCCTTATAACAACGCCAAAATCCGAAGAAAATCACCTTGATTTTTCGTATTTTTAATCAAAAGCCTTGGAAATAGTAGTCGAATGTTGGAATGGCATACCTCGTTGAATTCATTTACAGAAAAAAAATATCAATTGAAAAAATTTTTCGAAAAAAAATCATGACCCCCACCCTTATGACAACGCCAAAATGACCAGAAAATCACCTCGAATATTCGGTTTTTAAATCAAAAGCTTTGGAAATTGTGGTCGAGTTTTGGAGTGGCATATCTCGTAGAATTCGTTAAAACATTTCCAACAAAGTGGCATTTACAAAAATAAAATATCATTTAAAAATTTTTTTGAAAAACATCATGACCCCCACCCTTAGGACAAGGCCCAAGTCCGGAGAAAATCACCACGATTTTTCGGTTTTTTAATCAAAACCCTTGGAAATAGTGTTCGAAAGTTGGAATGGCATACCTCGTTGAATTCGTTACAACATTGCCAACAAATTCGCATTTACAAAAATAAAATATTATTTATAAATTTGTTTGGAACAACAACCTGACCTTCAGGACAAGGCCCAAGTCCGTAGAAAATCACCACGATTTTTCGGTTTTTAATCAAAACCCATAGAAATAGTGGTCGAATGTTGGAATGGCATACCTCGCGGAATTCGTGACATTATTTCCAACAAAATGGCATTTACAGGTTTATAATATCAATTGAAAAAAATTTTCGAAAAAAAATCATGACCCCCACCCTTATGACAACGCCAAAATGCGAAGAAAACCACCTCGATTTTTCGGTTTTTTATCAAAAGCTTTGGAAATTGTGATCGGATGTTGGAATGGCATACCTCGTTGAATTCGTTACAACATTTCCAACAAAGTAACAATTACAAAAATAAAATATTATTTAAAAATTTGTTTGGAACAACATCATGACCTTTAGGACAAGGCCCAAGTCCGGAGAAAATCACCACGATTTTTCGGTGTTTTAATCAAAACCCATAGAAATAGTGGTCGAATGTTGGAATGGCATACCTTGTTGAATTCGTTACAAAATTTCCAACAAAGTTGCATTTACAGAAATAAAATATCAATTGAAACAATTTTTCGAAAAAAAATCATGACCCCCACCCTTATGACAACGCCAAAATGCGAAGAAAATCACCTCGATTTTTCGGTTTTTTAATCAAAAGCTTTAAAAAATTGTGATCGAATGTTGGAATGGCATACCTCGTTGAATTCGTTAAAACATTTCCAACAAAAGGCATTAACAGAAATAAAATATCATTTAAAATTTTTTTTGAAAAACATCATGACCCCCACCCTTAGAACAAGGCCCAAATCCGGAGAAAATCACCACGATTTTTCGGTTTTTTAATCAAAACCCTTGGAAATAGTGTTAAGAAGTTGTAATGGCATACCTCGTTGAATTCGTTACAACATTGCCAACAAATTCGCATTTACAAAAATAAAACATTATTTATAAATTTGTTTGGAACAACATCATGACCTTCAGGACAAGGCCCAAGTCCGGAGAAAATCACCACGATTTTTCGGTTTTTTAATCAAAACCCATAGAAATAGTGGTCAAATGATGGAATGGCATACCTCGCTGAATTCGTGACAACATTTCCAACAAAATGGCATTTACAGATTAAAAATATCAATTGAAAAAATTTTTCGAAAAAAAATCAAGACCCCCACCCTTATGACAACGCCAAAATGCGAAGAAAACCACCTCGATTTTTCGGTTTTTTAATCAAAAGCTTTGGAAATTGTGATCGAATGTTGGAATGGCATACCTCGATGAATTCGTTACAACATTTCCAACAAAATATTATTTATAAATTTGTTTGGAACAACATCATGACCTTCAGGACAAGGCCCAAGTCCGGAGAAAATCACCTCGATTTTTCGGTTTTTTAATCAAAATCTTTAAAAAATTGTGATCGAATGTTGGAATGGCATACCTCGTTGAATTCGTTACAACATTTCCAACAAAGTGGCATTTACAAAAATTAAATATCATTTAAATGTTTTTTTTTTTAAAACATCATGACCCCCACCCTTATAACAACGCCAAAATCCGGAGAAAATCACCTTGATTTTACGGTTTTTTACTCAAAACCCTTGGATATAGTGGTCGAATGTTGGAATGGCATACCACGTTGAATACGTTAAAATATATTCAATAAAATGGCATTTAAAGAAAAAAAATATCAATTGAAAAAATTGATCGAAAAAAATCATGACCCTTATGACACCACCAAAATCCGAAGAAAATCACCTCGATTTTTCAGTTTTTTAATCAAAAGAAATTGTGATCGAATGTTGGAATGGCATACCTCGTTGAATTCGTTACAACTTTTCCAACAAAGTAGCATTTACAAAAATAAAATGTTATTTAAAAATTCTTTGGAACAACATCATGACCTTTAGGGCAAGGCCCAAGTACGGAGAAAATCACCACGATTTTTCGGTTTTTAAACACAACCCTTAGAAATAGTGGTCGAATGTTGGAATGGCATACCTTGTTGAATTCGTTACAAAATTTCCAACAAAGTGGCATTTACAGAAATAAAATATCAATTGAACAAATTTTTCGAAAAAAAATCATGACCCCCAACCTTATGGCAACGCCAAAATGCCAAGAAAATCACCTCAAATATTCGGTTTTTAAATCAAAAGCTTTGGAAATTGTGATCGAATGTTGGAATGGCCAACCTCGATGAATTCGTTCAACCTCGTTAAATTCATTTGCAGAAAAATAATATCAATTGAAAAAATTTTTCGAAAAAAAATCATGACCCCCCACCCTTATGACAACGCCAAAATGACCAGAAAATCACCTCGAATATTCGGTTTTTAAATCAAAAGCTTTGGAAATTGTGGTCGAGTTTTGGAGTGGCATATCTCGTTGAATTCGTTAAAACATTTCCAACAAAGTGGCATTTACAAAAATAAAATATCATTTAAAAATTTTTTTTGGAAAAACATCATGACCCCCACCCTTAGGACAAGGCCCAAGTCCGGAGAAAATCACCACGATTTTTCGGTTTTTTAATCAAAACCCTTGGAAATAGTGTTCGAAAGTTGGAATGGCATACCTCGTTGAATTCGTTACAACATTGCCAACAAATTCGCATTTACAAAAATAAAATATTATTTATAAATTTGTTTGGAACAACATCATGACCTTCAGGACAAGGCCCAAGTCCGTAGAAAATCACCACGATTTTTCGGTTTTTTAATCAAAACCCATAGAAATAGTGGTCGAATGTTGGAATGGCATACCTCGCGGAATTCGTGACATTATTTCCAACAAAATGGCATTTACAGGTTTATAATATCAATTGAAAAAATTTTCGAAAAAAATCATGACCCCCACCCTTATGACAACGCCAAAATGCGAAGAAAACCACCTCGATTTTTCGGTTTTTTTATCAAAAGCTTTGGAAATTGTGATCGGATGTTGGAATGGCATACCTCGTTGAATTCGTTACAACATTTCCAACAAAGTAACAATTACAAAAATAAAATATTATTTAAAATTTTTTTGGAAAAAAAAAAAAACCTTTTAAAAACACCCCCAAACCCAAAAAAAAAACACAAATTTTTTGTTTTTTTAAAAAAAACCAAAAAAAAAAAAAAAAATTTTTTTTAATTTAATTTTTCAAAACCGAAAAAACTTGGCGGTGGCTAAAATTATTAATTTGCGAAAACGGAAAACGAAAAAGAAAAAGAAAAAGGTGTCGACGGTTCAAATCAATTTCAACGAATACTTATATATTTTTCGACAAAGTACTTAGAGCCTAGCTTAACGAAGGTTGGCGAAGACGGGGCGACTTCGCCGAGAGCGAGAGAAAACTTTATTGTGCTCCCGCCTTCGCCCTAAACTAACTTACACTAAACTTCAAGTTTTTATTTGTTCATTATTTTTCAAATTTCAATTTTGAGCGAACACCGGCCCCGTTGAACACCCATCGGGCTTCAACACAATGGAAGCGGCGCCAACTTATGAATGGCCCGCCGAAAGAGGCCTCCTCCACTAGTTCGCACGTCGACGACCCTGACCATGCCGTCCTCCCCTGCGTGCCTGGCGACTATTCTGCCGAGGAGCCATTGTTGGGGCGGCAGGTTGTCCTCGGCCACGAGAACGAGATCTCCCTCGCTGATGTTGGGCTGCTGCTGGTGCCACTTGCCCCGTATTTGGAGGCCCAGGACATATTCCCGGGACCATCGCCGCCAGAACATTTGCCTGACTGACGAGACAAGCCGCCATCGCCGCAAGCAGTTGAGACCCTCCTGGTCCGGGGTCCGGAGTGCTGGTGTGGCGAGTAGCGGCCCGCCTGTCAGTAGGTGCCCGGGTGTCAGCGCCTCTCCGTCGCTTGGGTCGCTGCTGATAGCTCCGAGCGGCCGGGAGTTCATCACCGCCTCGATTCCCACGAGGACTGTCCCCAGCTCTTCTGCGCTTAGGAGCGCCCTGCCCACCGCCCGTAGGAGTAGGTTCTTGGCAGTTTTGACACCTGCCTCCCATAGTCCGCCCATGTGCGGAGCCCGCGGTGGTGTGAAGACAAATTCGCATCCGCTTTTTGATGCGAATTCGCGTATCGCGTCGGCTTCGTCCTCTATCCTCTCTCGAAGGGCCCGGAAGTGGCGACTCGCTCCGACGAAGTTCGTCCCGTTGTCGCAATGGACGACTTGGGGACATCCTCGGCGCCCAACGAACCTTTGAAAAGCCAATAAAAAGGAATCTGTGGTTAAATCTGAAACAACTTCTAGATGAACCGCTTTGGACGCAAAACAAACGAAGAGTGCAATGTAGGACTTATACGGAGGCCTACCACGAATTTTCAATGTCGTATAGACAGGGCCACAAAAATCGACGCCACATATAGCAAATGGGCGGAGAGCACGGAGACGATCTGCGGGTAAATTTCCCATAATTTGTGTCATTAGTCGAGGCTTACACTTAAAGCAGCGTATGCATGATCGAACTATCTGACTGCAGACCTCCTGAGCGTTTACGATCCAAATACGCTGTCGAAGGAGACTCACAAGGGCTCGTGGACCAACATGAAAATTGGAATGGTGAAGATGCCGAACATAGCTCTGCACAAATTGGGAGCGTTTTGTCAACAACAATGGAAACTTGGCATCGTATGATATAGGAGCATTAGCTAGTCGCCCCCAACTCGCAACAAAGAAAAGTGACACCAAGTCCCCTTGTCTTCATGGATGAATGGATTCAATCGCTGAAGACTTGGGCCAACTCTGGATCCTTTACGAACTTTTTCTCTTTCTTCATAATACTCGTGCTTCTGTAATATCTCGACAATTTTTAGAAAAGCTTCATTATATTCAGTCGGCGACAAAGTTTTTTCAAATACCATACTTTTGTCTTTGCATTTTCTTATGAAGCGGAACATATAAACGAATACCCGAAGCAGTTTAAGGTGTGACGAAAATCCCTCGATGACATCTACCAAATCCAAATTTCTTACAGCAGCGGTCAGTCCGACCGCAGTCTTCTTCGATTCTTGTAGTAGGACTTCTTCATCTAGTTCAAAGTGTGCATTCTGGGGCCAGTTTGCATCTTCCTCTTTTAAAAACGCAGGTCCAGTAAACCATATTGACTGTATAATTTCGTCGACATCACAACCTCTTGATACAATATCTGCTGGGTTTTGTTTCGTTGGAACATGCCGCCACGTAGCTTCACCTGACCACTCTTGAATCTCCGCTACTCTATTCGATACGAATGTGGATAATGAAGATGGATGAGACCGGATCCAATGAAGCGTAACTTCAGAATCCGACCAATAAACAATCCGTTCGATAGGTACCTTTAATAGGGGCTTGATTCTGTGGCAGAGATCTGCGAGAAGGTGAGCGGCACATAACTCAAGCCTTGGGAGTGTTTTAGTCTTGAGCGGCGCTACTTTAGACTTTGAAGTCAACAGCGATATTTTATAACCTTCTGCAGTTTTGCTACGAATGTAGACGCAAGCTCCATAAGCTCTTAAAGATGCGTCAGCAAAGCCATGTAATTGGACCGGTGACATCGGATCGGTATGCACAAACCG
Organism: Drosophila kurseongensis; assembly: GCA_018153305.1. Taxonomy (NCBI): domain Eukaryota; kingdom Metazoa; phylum Arthropoda; class Insecta; order Diptera; family Drosophilidae; genus Drosophila; species Drosophila kurseongensis. The sequence goes on from JAECXX010000029.1 coordinate 116,123, forward strand.
GGGAATAGATATTTCCTCTAATTTAGACAATGTAATTTTTATCATATTCCAAGCTGTTTCCAAATGAATAGGAATCGACTCATCCCAATCTAACTTATTAAGCCAAAGTTCCTGCAATAGGATCTTTCCTCTAATTACAATAGGACTTAATAAGCCGAGGGGGTCAAACAGCTTCGATGTCACCGATAGTATGTTCCGTTTTGTCGCTCGGAGACCCATGACAGCAGTGTCAATTTGAAATTTGAAGGCATGGTTAGGCAACCACGATATTCCTAACGCCTTAGTTGACTCTGAGTCCGAGATGGGTATGGATTTAACTGTGCTCTCAGATGCGGTAACGTCAGGTGAGTTTGAAAACCACTTTGTCAATTCAAAACCTGCAGTTTGAAGAACCTGAGATACTTCAGACTTAATAGTCTTTAACTCCTCTACGCATGCAGCACCAGTCAACATATCATCGACATAAAAGTCGGATCCAATAACCTTAGCAGCTCTAGGAAAAGAAACTTTGGCAGACTCACTTAACCTTTTTAAACACCGAATAGCCAAAAACGGGGCTGGTCCAGTACCATATGTTACGGTGTTGAGCTTGTATAATCTCAAGGACTCAGAGGGGTCTCTTCTCCACACTATAAGTTGAAACTGCCTATCTGCTTCATTCACCATCACTTGGCGATACATTTTCTTTACATCGGCGGTCATGGCAAACCTATGCAGCCGGAAGCGCAGTAACGTTGAGTACAACTCATCTTGGATTGTCGGCCCAACCATCAAAATGTCATTTAGAGACTTCTGAGTTGACGATTTACAAGACGCATCGAAAACGACACGTAACTTGGTTGACGTACTTTGGGGTCTCAGAACACATTGATGTGGGATAACAAAATGTGGAGTAGAAGGAAGTTTATCTGTAAGAGACATATGACCTAAGGAAAGGTACTCCTCCATGAATTCTAGGTACATTTCCTTCATCTCAGGGTCTCGAGACAGCCTTCTTTCAAGCGACAAAAACCGCCGTTTTGCAACTTCAAAAGAGTTGCCTAACTCATTTGGATCCGATTTAAACGGCAGTCTTACTTCAAACCGACCTGATGGCAAAACCTGAGTAGTCTTCCGGTAGTGTTCTTCACATAACTTTTGCTCAGGTGACAGAATTTTCTTTAGAGATGGCATTTCTTCCAGTGACCAAAACTTCTGTAGTGTGCTGTCAATAGACACTAAAATCTCTTCACTACAACTGAAACTTTTCACAACTTCTGTAGGGGAAGATGCCTTATATCTACCCGATACAACCCAGCCGAAGAGGGTTTTCTGCAGAGTTGGAAAGTCAGGACCTTGTCTAATTTGTCCAACAGCTAATAATTCGAAAAATGATTCTGCTCCTATTAACATATCTATTCTTTGTGGCTTGTAGAAATAGGGGTCTGCTAGTGGTAGGTTCTTTGGAATTTTCCAGTCATTGATATTGACCGACTGGTCAGGATGATATCCTGATATTGATTTCAAAATCCAAAAATCGAAGGAGAACTCACTACCATTTATACGCGACTTCACCATTGTGTGTACCTTTTTCTTAACTTGAGAATTGGACTCGCCAATACCAAGTAAGTTTATACACGACTCCTCTTTACGGATCTGTAAGCGGTGAGCAAGGTCCTCTGTTATAAAATTCGTTTGGGACCCAGAGTCAAGAAGTGCTCGGGCCCAAATATATTCACCGTTTTTAGTTCTTACACTTACGATCGACGTGGCTAAAATCACTCTGTCCAATGATGTCGCATGCATAACATGTGACGTGGAAGGCTGATCTTGATTTAAAGAGGGAGAAAGAATCTCTTGGGGTGGTGGCAACGCTAAACTATTTTCGGACACTGTATATCTATGCAGTAAAACGTGATGCGAGCGGCCACAAACTCGACATTTATTAAATTTGCATTTTGAAACAGTGTGACCCTTTCGCATACAATTGATGCATAAGGAAGCAGATTTTACAAAGTCAAACCTTTGCATTACCGAAAGGCGACCAAACGGACCACAGTTCGCTAGGATATGGTCTCCTGCATTGCAATAGCTACAACTTTGCTGGGATTTACTGTTGGACGAAGAACAAGAAAATGAGCTGCGATTATGTGGCTTGCTCGACATAACTTTATCTTGCTTTGGTTTCGTCGATTCTTCAGCGGATAAATGCTGGTATCGGCGGTTTAACATTTTTTCAAAATCGGACCAAAGCGGTAACCTTTCATAATCTAATTGTTCTTCCCATTTTTGTTTGGTCACTGGGTCTACTCTGTTCAAAACAAGATAGATCAACATTGCATTTGAAATCTTGGTGTCGTCTCCTATCGATAACAAAGAACCGTATATAGATGATACGGTGTCGATAATATTTCTTAAAGACGACGCTGACTGTTGCGTTATTTTCGGAAGACTAAACAATGTTGAAATATTATTCATAAAAATTAAACATTCGTTATCATACACTTTTTTCAGGCTGATCATAGCCTTTTCATAATTGCTCTCGGTGACTTGGTAGGCCTTAATAGTTCCCAAAGCTTCACCAGAAAGACAAGAAATTAAGTGATTGAATTTTTCTATAACGGGAATGCTGTCGTCTTGATGAACAAGAGTTTCGAAAAGGCTAATGAAATTCTTAAACTCCGAATATTTGCCGCTGAATTTCGGCAATGCCAAATTCGGAAGTCGAGCTCGAGTTGGGGCTACAGAAGCTGATCCAATTATTTTGGTTTCGCTTGCCGTCTTCAAGGCTGAGATAAGCGACATTATTTTTGCCTTGGTTATTATTGAAAGCTCTTCCAACTCTTCTCCGAACTCATCGCCATCATCTAAATCTTCGATCTGTTCTTGTATTTGAGTTGCCTTAATAATAGAAGCATTTAACATCTCTAGCCGACAAGTTAGTTCTACTTCTTGGATCGGAATCTGGCCGGCTTCTATTCGATCATTTAATCGGCGGATGCTCATCACTGGTTTTTTGAGCTTATTTTTTAAGATCCGCAAGAAGTTCAAGAGATTTTGGCTTATCTGGACTCATTTTTAATTTATTTTTTATTTTATTTTATATAAACCACGAAATAAATAAATATATATATATAAATAAATTATTTATCCAAGAATAATAATTAATAAAATAAATAAGTTTTAAAAGAGGATAATTGTTCAATTAGAATGACGACAAAATGTTAAATAAATTTTCGAAACAAAATACTAAGAGTAAATAACAATTTAATTTAATTATTAAATTTGTTCGAAAAAATTATTTTAATAATTATCCACAACGAAAACGACGAAAAAAATATTAAATTGAATATCGAGCCACGAGGTATCAAAATTAACAGTGGTTGCAAATGACGGCAAAAATCAGTATACCCGTCCGAATCCAGGGTAGCGCGTCACTTTGATCTTCAGCGCGCCAAACCAAAAGTCCGACAACAATTACAACGATGCTAACGGCAGACAAGCGAAGCGAAAAAGGAAAACGAAAAAGTTAACCGCTGCAGCTGCTTGTATATGAGGACTTATGTATTGGTTATATATAGCGGCTGGGACAATTTTACCAACTATTAATTTTCGAGTTTCAATATATAAATTGGGGGCGACAGTGATTGCAATAATATAACACAATTATGTAAATGTTGCGTCCAACGGAGGTTCAAATAGGTTATAATGTGTATGTGTATATGTATGTGTATATAATAAATTTTAATATAATTTTGTATTTTTATTTATTATAAATAAATGCATGCACAACTAGCTCTACTATATCGATACGTCTGTGCCAAGAATTGAAAGCGAGGTGCAATTTTTCAGCACAAGACAATAAACAATTAAATTGTTTTTCTTATAAACTCAAGCTTTCAATTTTTTGCACAACTACCTCAGGTTCTGCTTTAGGGTCTTTCAGTCCAGCTGCCACTTTCCTTTTGCACATTGAGCAGTCGCAGGGCATCCCTCTGGCAGCAGTTCTTTTGTGGCGAATAGGGTATTTCGCGACCGGCACGATATTTTAAGCAGGAGCTGCTGTGTATTTTTTGTCTACACCGACACGCCGCGGGCAACAAAACACTATGTGTGTATGTAATTGAGTGCTTTGAACTCCACTTGCACTTGCACTTTATATTTTTTGGTTTATGTGTCACTGTCACTATTTTCCAAATAAATATTAATAACTTTAACGTCCACCCGGGGGCGCCATGAAGAATTAGAGAGTTTTCTAATTATCAAAACCGAAAAACTTGGCGGTGGCTAAAATTATTAATTTGCGAAAACGAAAACGAAAAGAAAAAAGGTGTCGACGGCTCAAATCAATTTCAACGAATGACTTATATATTTTTCGACAAAGTACTTAGAGCCTAGCTTAACGAAGGTTGGCGAAGACGGGGCGACTTCGCCGAGAGCGAGAGAAAACTTTATTGTGCTCCCGCCTTCGCCCTAAACTAACTTACACTAAACTTCAAGTTTTTATTTGTTCATTATTTTTCAAATTTCAATTTTGAGCGAACACCCATAGAAATAGTGGTCGAATGTTGGAATGGCATACCTTGTTGAATTCGTTACAAAATTTCCAACAAAGTTGCATTTACAGAAATAAAATATCAATTGAAACAATTTTTCGAAAAAATCCCACCCACCCTTATGACAACGCCAAAATGCGAAGAAAATCACCTCGATTTTTCGGTTTTTTAATCAAAAGCTTTAAAAAATTGTGATCGAATGTTGGAATGGCATACCTCGTTGAATTCGTTAAAACATTTCCAACAAAAAGGCATTAACAGAAATAAAATATCATTTAAAATTTTTTTTTGGAAAAACATCATGACCCCCACCCTTAGGACAAGGCCCAAATCCGGAGAAAATCACCACGATTTTTCGGTTTTTTAATCAAAACCCTTGGAAATAGTGTTAAGAAGTTGTAATGGCATACCTCGTTGAATTCGTTACAACATTGCCAACAAATTCGCATTTACAAAAATAAAACATTATTTATAAATTTGTTTGGAACAACATCATGACCTTCAGGACAAGGCCCAAGTCCGGAGAAAATCACCACGATTTTTCGGTTTTTTAATCAAAACCCATAGAAATAGTGGTCAAATGATGGAATGGCATACCTCGCTGAATTCGTGACAACATTTCCAACAAAATGGCATTTACAGATTAAAAATATCAATTGAAAAAATTTTTCGAAAAAAAATCAAGACCCCCACCCTTATGACAACGCCAAAATGCGAAGAAAACCACCTCGATTTTTCGGTTTTTTAATCAAAAGCTTTGGAAATTGTGATCGAATGTTGGAATGGCATACCTCGATGAATTCGTTACAACATTTCCAACAAAATATTATTTATAAATTTGTTTGGAACAACATCATGACCTTCAGGACAAGGCCCAAGTCCGGAGAAAATCACCTCGATTTTTCGGTTTTTTAATCAAAATCTTTAAAAAATTGTGATCGAATGTTGGAATGGCATACCTCGTTGAATTCGTTACAACATTTCCAACAAAGTGGCATTTACAAAAATTAAATATCATTTAAATGTTTTTTTTTTAAAACATCATGACCCCCACCCTTATAACAACGCCAAAATCCGGAGAAAATCACCTTGATTTTACGGTTTTTTACTCAAAACCCTTGGATATAGTGGTCGAATGTTGGAATGGCATACCACGTTGAATACGTTAAAATATATTCAATAAAATGGCATTTAAAGAAAAAAAATATCAATTGAAAAAATTGATCGAAAAAAATCATGACCCTTATGACACCACCAAAATCCGAAGAAAATCACCTCGATTTTTCAGTTTTTTAATCAAAAGAAATTGTGATCGAATGTTGGAATGGCATACCTCGTTGAATTCGTTACAACTTTTCCAACAAAGTAGCATTTACAAAAATAAAATGTTATTTAAAAAATTCTTTGGAACAACATCATGACCTTTAGGGCAAGGCCCAAGTACGGAGAAAATCACCACGATTTTTCGGTTTTTTAAACACAACCCTTAGAAATAGTGGTCGAATGTTGGAATGGCATACCTTGTTGAATTCGTTACAAAATTTCCAACAAAGTGGCATTTACAGAAATAAAATATCAATTGAACAAATTTTTCGAAAAAAAATCATGACCCCCAACCTTATGGCAACGCCAAAATGCCAAGAAAATCACCTCAAATATTCGGTTTTTAAATCAAAAGCTTTGGAAATTGTGATCGAATGTTGGAATGGCCAACCTCGATGAATTCGTTCAACCTCGTTAAATTCATTTGCAGAAAAATAATATCAATTGAAAAATTTTTCGAAAAAAATCATGACCCCCACCCTTATTACAACGCCAAAATGCCAAGAAAATCACCTCGAATATTCGGTTTTTAAATCAAAAGCTTTGGAAATTGTGGTCGAGTCTTGGAATGGCATACCTCGTTGAATTCGTTACAACATTGCCAACAAATTCGCATTTACAAAAATAAAATATTATTTATAAATTTGTTTGGAACAACATCATGACCTTCAGGACAAGGCCCAAGTCCGTAGAAAATCACCACGATTTTTCGGTTTTTTAATCAAAACCCATAGAAATAGTGGTCGAATGTTGGAATGGCATACCTCGCGGAATTCGTGACATTATTTCCAACAAAATGGCATTTACAGATTTATAATATCAATTGAAAAAATTTTTCGAAAAAAAATCATGACCCCCACCCTTATGACAACGCCAAAATGCGAAGAAAACCACCTCGATTTTTCGGTTTTTTTATCAAAAGCTTTGGAAATTGTGATCGGATGTTGGAATGGCATACCTCGTTGAATTCGTTACAACCAAAGTAACAATTACAAAAATAAAATATTATTTAAAAATATGTTTGGAACAACATCATGACCTTTAGGACAAGGCCCAAGTCCGGAGAAAATCACCACGATTTTTCGGTGTTTTAATCAAAACCCATAGAAATAGTGGTCGAATGTTGGAATGGCATACCTTGTTGAATTCGTTACAAAATTTCCAACAAAGTTGCATTTACAGAAATAATATATCAATTGAAAAAATTTTTCGAAAAAAAATCATGACCCCCACCCTTATGACAACGCCAAAATGCGAAGAAAATCACCTCGATTTTTCGGTTTTTTTAATCAAAAGCTTTAAAAAATTGTGATCGAATGTTGGAATGGCATACCTCGTTGAATTCGTTAAAACATTTCCAACAAAAAGGCATTAACAGAAATAAAATATCATTTAAAAATTTTTTTTTTGGAAAAACATCATGACCCCCACCCTTAGGACAAGGCCCAAATCCGGAGAAAATCACCACGATTTTTCGGTTTTTAATCAAAACCCTTGGAAATAGTGTTAAGAAGTTGTAATGGCATACCTCGTTGAATTCGTTACAACATTGCCAACAAATTCGCATTTACAAAAATAAAACATTATTTATAAATTTGTTTGGAACAACATCATGACCTTTAGGACAAGGCCCAAGTCCGGAGAAAATCACCACGATTTTTCGGTTTTTTAATCAAAACCCATAGAAATAGTGGTCAAATGATGGAATGGCATACCTCGCTGAATTCGTGACAACATTTCCAACAAAATGGCATTTACAGATTAAAAATATCAATTGAAAAAATTTTTCGAAAAAAAATCATGACCCCCACCCTTATGACAACGCCAAAATGCGAAGAGAACCACCTCGATTTTTCGGTTTTTTAATCAAAAGCTTTGGAAATTGTGATCGAATGTTGGAATGGCATACCTCGTTGAATTCGTTACAACATTTCCAACAAAGTAACAATTACAAAAATAAAATATTATTTAAAAATTTTTTTGGAACAACATCATGACCTTTAGGACAAGGCCCAAGTCCGGAGAAAATCACCACGATTTTTCGGTGTTTTAATCAAAACCCTTAGAAATAGTGGTCAAATGTTGGAATGGCATACCTCGTTAAATTCGTTACAAAATTTCCAACAAAGTGGCATTTACAGAAATAAAATATCAATTGAAAAAATTTTTCGAAAAAAAATCATAACCCCCACCCTTATGACAACGCCAAAATGCCAAGAAAATCACCTCGATTTTTCGGTTTTTTAATCAAAAGCTTTGGAAATTGTGATCGAATGTTGGAATGGCATACCTTGTTGAATTCGTTACAACATTTCAAACAAAGTGGCATTTACAAAAATAAAATATAATTTAGAAGTTTTTTTCTGACAACGCCAAAATCCTAAGAAAATAGCCCCGATTTTTCGGTTTTTTCATCAAAACCCTTGGAAATAGTGGTCGAATGTTGGAATGGCATACCTCTTTGATTTCGTTACAAAATTTCCAACAAAGTGGCATTTACAGAAACCAAAACCCGAAGAAAATCACCTCGATTTTTCGGTTTTTTAATCAAGACCCTTGGAAATAGTGGTCGAATGTTGGAATGGCATACCTCGTTGAATTCGTTACAACATTTCCAAAAAAATTTGTCGAAAAAAATCATGACCCCCACCCTTATGACAACGCCAAAATGCCAAGAAAATAACCTGGAATATTCGGTTTTTAAATCAAAAGCTTTGAAAATTGTGGTCGAGTTTTGGAATGGCATACCTCGTTGAATTCGTTAAAACATTTCCAACAAAAAGGCATTAACAGAAATAAAATATCATTTAAAAATTTTTTTGGAAAAACATCATGACCCCCACCCTTATGACAACGCCAAAATGCCAAGAAAATCTCCTCGATTTTTCGGTTTTTTAATCAAAAGCTTTGGAAATTGTGATCGAATGTTGGAATGGCATACCTTGTTGAATTCGTTACAACATTTCCAACAAAGTGGCATTTACAAAAATAAAATATAATTTAAAAGTTTTTTTTCTGACAACGCAAAATCCTAAGAAAAAAGCCTCGATTTTTCGGTTTTTTCATCAAAACCCTTGGAAATAGTGGTCGAATGTTGGAATGGCATACCTCTTTGATTTCGTTGCAAAATTTCCAACAAAGTGGCATTTACAGAAACCAAAACCCGAAGAAAATCACCTCGATTTTCGGTTTTTTAATCAAAAGCCTTGGAAATAGTAGTCGAATGTTGGAATGGCATACCTCGTTGAATTCATTTACAGAAAAAAATATCAATTGAAAAAATTTTTCGAAAAAAAAATCATGACCCCCCACCCTTATGACAACGCCAAAATGCCAAGACAATCACCTCGAATATTCGGTTTTTAAATCAAAAGCTTTGAAAATTGTGGTCGAGTTTTGGAATGGCATACCTCGTTGAATTCGTTAAAACATTTCCAACAAAAAGGCATTAACAGAAATAAAATATCATTTAAAAATTTTTTTTGGAAAAACATCATGACCCCCACCCTTAGGACAAGGCCCAAATCCGGAGAAAATCACCACGATTTTTCGGTTTTTTAATCAAAACCCTTGGAAATAGTGTTCGAAAGTTGGAATGGCATACCTCATTGAATTCGTTACAACATTGCCAACAAATTCGCATTTACAAAAATAAAATATTATTTAAAAATTTGTTTGGAACAACATCATGACCTTCAGGACAAGGCCCAAGTCCGGAGAAAATCACCACGATTTTTCGGTTTTTAATCAAAACCCATAGAAATAGTGGTCGAATGTTGGAATGGCATCCCTCGCTAAATTCGTGACAACATTTCCAACAAAATGGCATTTTTCGGTTTTTTAATCAAAACCCTTGGAAATAGTGTTCGAAAGTTGGAATGGCATACCTCGTTGAATTCGTTACAACATTGCCAACAAATTCGCATTTACAAAAATAAAATATTATTTAAAAATTTGTTTGGAACAACATCATGACCTTCAGGACAAGGCCCAAGTCCGGAGAAAATCACCACGATTTTTCGGTTTTTTAATCAAAACCCATAGAAATAGTGGTCGAATGTTGGAATGGCATCCCTCGCTGAATTCGTGACAACATTTCCAAAAAAATGGCATTTACAGATTAAAACAAGAAAGGAAAGCTAACTTCGGGCGGAGCCGAAGTTGATATACCCTCTGCAGAATACTCTGTAAATTGTATTCTCCAAAATTATTCATTCTTAATACTCATAAAAAATCCCAACTTCCTAACTTTAAAAACACCAAAGTTATGGCATTTCCAATCGTTCAGTTATATGGCAGCTATAGGATATAGTCGGCCGATCCTTATGAAATTTGGTAGGTCGGATTTATTGACCAAAAATAAAACCCATAGAAAATCCCAACTTTCTAACTTAACAAACACCAAAGTTATGGCATTTCCGATTAATCAGTTATATAGCGGCTATAGGACTTGGTCGTCCGATTCTTATGAAATTTGGTAGGTCGGATTGATTGGCCAAATATAAAACCTATAGAAAATCCCAACTTCCTAACTTTAAAAACACCAAAGTTATGGCATTTCCGATCAATCAGTTATATGGCAGCTATAGGATATAGTCGGCCGATCCCGGCCGTTCCGACTTATATACTGCGTGCAAAGGAAAGAAGGGTGTGTGCAAAGTTTCAATACGATAGCTTCAAAACTGAGAGACTAGTTTGCGTAGAAACAGACAGACGGACAGACGGACAGACAGACGGACAGACGGACATGGCTATATCAACTCAGGAGGTGATCCTGATCAAGAATATATATACTTTATAGGGTCGGAGATGTCTCCTTCACTGCGTTGCACACTTTTGACCAAAATTATAATACCCTCTGCAAGGGTATAAATATCAATTGAAAAAATTTTTCGAAAAAAAATCATGACCCCCACCCTTATGACAACGCCAAAATGCCAAGAAAATCACCTCGATTTTTCGGTTTTTTAATCAAAAGCTTTGGAAATTGTGATCGAATGTTGGAATGGCATACCTCGTTGAATTCGTTACAACATTTCCAACAAAGTAACAATTACAAAAATAAAATATTATTTAAAAATTTGTTTGGAACAACATCATGACCTTTAGGACAAGGCCCAAGTCCGGAGAAAATCACCACGATTTTTCGGTGTTTTAATCAAAACCCTTGGAAATAGTGGTCGAATGTTGGAATGGCCTACCTTGTTGAATTCGTTACAAAATTTCCAACAAAGTAGCAATTACAGAAATAAAATATCAATTGAAAAAATTTTTCGAAAAAAAACATGACCCCCACCCTTATGACAACGCCAAAATGCCAAGAAAATCACCTCGATTTTTCGGTTTTTTAATCAAAAGCTTTGGAAATTGTGATCGAATGTTGGAATGGCATACCTTGTTGAATTCGTTACAACATTTCCAACAAAGTGGCATTAACAGAAATAAAATATCATTTAAAAAATTTTTTGGAAAAACATCATGACCCACACCCTTAAGACAAGGCCCAAATTCGGAGAAAATCACCTCGATTTTTCGGTTTTTTTATCAAAACCCTTGGAAATAGTGGTCGAAAGTTGGAATGGCATACCTCGTTGAATTCGTTACAACATTTCCAACAAAGTGTCATTTACAGAAATAAGATATCATTCAAAAAATTTTTTTGGAAAAACATCATGACCCCCACCCTTAGGACGAGGCCCAAATCCGGAAAAAATCACCTCGATTTTTCGGTTTTTTAATCAAAACCCTTGGAAATAATGGTCGAAAGTTGGAATGGCATACCTCGCTGAATTCGTTACAACATTTCCAACAAAGTGTCATTTACAGAAATGAGATATCATAAAAAAATTTTTTTTCGAAAAACATCATGACCCCCACCCTTATGACAACGCCAAAATCCGGATAAAATTACCACGATTTTTCGGTTTTTTAATCAAAACCCTTGAAATAGTGGTCGAATGTTGGAATGGCCTACCTTGTTGAATTCGTTACAAAATTTCCAACAAAGTTGCAATTACAGAAATAAAATATCAATTGAAAAAATTTTTCAAAAAAAAAAAATGACCCCCACCCTTATGACAACGCCAAAATGCAAAGAAAATCACCTCGATTTTTCGGTTTTTTAATCAACAGCTTTGGAAATTGTGATCAAATGTTGGAATGGCATACCTCGTTGAATTTGTTGCAACATTTCCAACAAAGTGGCATTTACAAAAACAAAATATCATTTAAAAGTTTTTTTTGGAAAAACGTCATGACCCCCACCCTTAGGACAAGGCACAAATCCGGAGAAAATCACCTCGATTTTTCAATTTTTAATCAAAGCCCTTGGATATAGTTGTCGAATGTTGGAATGGCATACCTCGTTGAATTCGTTAAAATATTTTCATTAATATGGCAAATCATGACTCACACCCTTATGACAACACCAAAATCCGAAGAAAATCACCTCGATTTTTCGGTTTTTTAATCAAAAGAAATTGTGATCGAATGTTGGAATGGCATACCTCGTTGAATTCGTTACAACATTTCCAACAAAGTAGCATTTACAAAAAAAAAATGTTATTTAAATATTTCTTTGGAAAAACATAATGACCTTTACGACAAGGCGCAAGTCCGAGAAAATCACCACGATTTTTCGGTTTTTTAATCAAAAACCTTAGAAATAGTGGTCGAATGTTGGAATGGCATACCTTGTTGAATTCGTTACAAAATTTCCAACAAAGTGGCATTTACAGAAATAAAATATCAATTGAAAAAAATTTTTCGAAAAAAATCATGACCCCCACCCTTATGACAACGCCAAAATGCAAAGAAAATCACCTCGATTTTTCGGTTTTTTAATCAACAGCTTTGGAAATTGTGATCAAATGTTGGAATGGCATACCTCGTTGAATTTGTTGCAACATTTCCAACAAAGTGGCATTTACAAAAACAAAATATCATTTAAAAGTTTTTTTTGGAAAAACGTCATGACCCCCACCCTTAGGACAAGGCACAAATCCGGAGAAAATCACCTCGATTTTTCAATTTTTAATCAAAGCCCTTGGATATAGTTGTCGAATGTTGGAATGTCATACCTCGTTGAATTCGTTAAAATATTTTCATTAATATGGCAAATCATGACTCACACCCTTATGACAACACCAAAATCCGAAGAAAATCACCTCGATTTTTCGGTTTTTTAATCAAAAGAAATTGTGATCGAATGTTGGAATGGCATACCTCGTTGAATTCGTTACAACATTTCCAACAAAGTAGCATTTACAAAAAAAAAATGTTATTTAAATATTTCTTTGGAACAACATCATGACCTTTAGGACAAGGCCCAAGTCCGGAGAAAAACACCACGATTTTTCGGTTTTTTAATCAAAAACCTTAGAAAAAGTGGTCGAATGTTGGAATGGCATACCTTGTTGAATTCGTTACAAAATTTCCAACAAAGTGGCATTTACAGAAATAAAATATCAATTGAAAAATTTTTCGAAAAAAAAATCATGACCCCCACCCATATGACAACGCCAAAATGCCAAGAAAATCACCTTTATTTTTCGGTTCTTAAATCAAAAGCTTTTGCAATTGTGGTCGAATTTTGGAATGGCATACCTCGTTGAACTCGTTACAACATTTCCAACAAAGTGGCATTAAAAGAAATAAAATATCATTTAAAAAATTTTAAAAATATCATGACCCCCACCTTTAGGACAAGGCCCAAATCCGGAGAAAATCACCACGATTTTTCGGTTTTTTAATCAAAACCCTTGGAAATAGTGGTCGAAAGTTGGAATGGCATACCTCGTTGAATTTGTTACAACATTTCCAACAAAGTAGCATTTACAAAAATAAAATATCAATTGAAAAAATTTTTTGAAAAAAAATCATGACCCCTACCCTTATGACATCGCAAAAATCCGAAGAAAATCACATAGATTTTTAAGTTTTTTAATCAAACGCTTTAGAAATTGTGATCGAATGTTGGAATTGCATACCTCATTGAATTCGTTACATCATTTCCAACAACATTTATCGAAAAAAAATAATGAGCCCTGAAGAAGATCACCTTGATTTTTCGTATTTTTAATCAAAAGCCTTGGAAATAGTAGTCGAATGTTGGAATGGCATAACTCGTTGAATGCGTAACAATATTTCCAACAAAGTGGCATTTACAGAAATAATATATCAATTGAACAAATTTTTCGAAATCATGACCCCCTTCTGACAACGATTTTTCGGTTTTTTAATCAAAACCCTTGAAAATAGTGGTCGAATGTTGGAATGGAATACCTCGTTGAATTCGTTGCAACATTTCCAACAAAGCGGCATTAGCAGAAATAAAATATCATTAAAAAATTTTTTTGAAAAAACATCATGACCCCCACCCTTAGGACAACGCCCAAATCCGGAGAAAATCACATCGATTTTTCGGTTTTTTTAATCAAAAGCCTTGGAAATTGTGATCGAATGTTGGAATGGCATACCTCGTTGAATTCGTTACAACATTTCCAACAAAGTAGCAATTACAAAATAAAATATTATTTAAAAATTTGTTTGGAACAACATCATGACCTTGAGGACAAGGCCCAAGTCCGGAGAAAATCACCACGATTTTTCGGTGTTTTAATCAAAACCCTTAGAAATAGTGGTCGAATGTTGGAATGGCATACCTCGTTGAATTCGTTACAAAATTTCAAACAAAGTGGCATTTTCAGATATAAAATATCAATTGAAAAAATTGTTCGAAAAAAATCATTACCCCCACCCTTATGACAACGTCAAAATGCCAAGAACATCACCTCGATTTTTCGGTTTTTTAATCAAAAGCTTTGGAAATTGTGATCGAATGTTGGAATGGCATACCTCGTTGAATTCGTTACAAAATTTCTAACAAAGTAGCAATTACAAAAATAATTATCATTTTAAAAATTTTTCGAAAAAAATCATGACCCCCACCCTTCTGACAACGATTTTTCGGTTTTTTAATCAAAACCCTTGGAAATAGTGGTCGAATGTTGGAATGGCATACCTCGTTGAATTCGTTACAACATTTCCAACAAAGTGGCATTAACAGAAATAAAATATCATTCAAAAAATTTTTTTGGAAAAACATCATGACCCCCACCTTTAGGACAGGGCCCAAATCCGGAGAAAATCAACACGATTTTTCGGGTTTTTAATCAAAACCCTTGGAAATAGTGCTCGAAAGTTGGAATGGCATACCTCGTTGAATTTGTTACAACATTTCCTACAAAGTAGCATTTACAAAAATAAAATATCAATTGAAAAAATTTTTCGAAAAAAAATCATGACCCCTACCCTTATGACAACGCAAAAATCCGAAGAAAATCACATAGATTTTTAATTTTTTTAATCAACAGTGTTTACGCCGCTCTCCCCTCTTTTAAACTGCCCGCGCTTCCTCGTAGCGAATGCCCACTCGCCCGCACTGGATGCTCGCGACTCCAGGCTCTCCCGCTCTCCCGCACTGGACGCTTGCGATTCCAGGCTCTCCCGCCTTCCCGCTCCCGGAATCTCTCCACTGCGCTTTGAAACGCAGCGCCAATTAGGTTTTAAGTTAGTCTTTCTATGTCACACTACTGAAATACATCGCCCGGCCGGTCCGCGCTTTTCGAAAACCACAGCGAGTTTTTTTTCCTTCCTTTGCGCACCGCGATCGTCGAGTGTTTTTTTCACCATCTCTTCCAGCTTGCTACCCGGCTACGTGCAACAGCCGCAACGCCCGACGAAGCAGCTCCCAATCGACGATCATCCCCGACGCCCCAGCTCTTCATTTTTGGTCCTTCGAGCCGGATAAGTGCCAATTTATTAATTTTTGTATTAACTGCCGATCGACAGTCAGCCATTCGAAGAACATAATTCGTTTGACTTTCTGTACGATTTGTCTAAAATCCAAGTCCGATTTAATCCGACGACGGCAGTTAGTAAATTACAATTCCAATTCCGTCTTTTATTTCTTCGTTCTCTTTTAACGTGCGGCCATATTGCCTATTTTCTAATTCCTTTTCGTGTGCATATTGATGTACAAGTTTCATATTCGCATTTGGCCGTACATCCACTAAATATACATCCAACATCAAATCGAAGAAAAAAATAAAAAGTATAAATCCAAATTAAAGTGTGCAAATAAAAAGTCAAGCGTACAGTGAGAAAAAAAAAAATTAATTTCAAAGAAATTCAGTGAACAGTGAAAAAATAAATTAATTTCAAAATTGAGTTCAAATTAATTTTCCACAAAAAAAGTGAAACAAAATTAAGTGTTTCCCAATTTCGGCCCACCCCTATGACAACGCCAAAATCCGGATAAAATTACCTCGATTTTTCGGTTTTTAATCAAAACCCTTGGAAATAGTGGTCGAATGTTGGAATGGCCTACCTTGTTGAATTCGTTACAAAATTTCCAACAAAGTTGCAATTACAGAAATAAAATATCAATTGAAAAAATTTTTCGAAAAAAAACATGACCCCCACCCCTATGACAACGCCAAAATGCAAGAAAATCACCTCGATTTTTCGTTTTTTTAATCAAAGCTTTGGAAATTGTGATCAGATATTTGAATGGGTAACCTCTGTTAATTTATTTACAACATTGCCAACAAAGTGGCATTTTCAAAATAA
>JAECXX010000030.1:0-11846 GCA_018153305.1 Drosophila kurseongensis
ATCAAGACTCCCACCCTTATGACAATGCCAAAATCGTAAGAAAATCACCACGATATTTCAGTTTTCTAATCAAACCCTTGGAAATAGTGGTCGAATGTTGGAATGACATACCTCGTTGAATTCGTTACAACATTTTCAAAAAAGTGGCATTTTTCGAAAAAAACCTGACCCCCAACCTTATGACAACGGCAAAATCCGAAGCCAAATCACCTCCATTTTTCGGTTTTTAATCAAAACCTTTGGAAGTTGTGATCGAATGTTGGAATGGTACCTCGTTGAATTCGTTACAACATATCCAACAAAGTGGCATTTACAAAAATAAAATTTTATTTAACAATTTTTTTGGGAAAAACATCATTACCCCCACCCTTAGGACAAGGCCTAAATCGGAGAAAATCACCACGATTTTTCGTTTTTTTAATCAAACACTTGAAATAGTGGTCGAAAGTTGGAATGGCATACCTCGTTGAATTCGTTACAAAATTTCCAACAAAAAGGCATTTACAGAAATAAAATAACAATCGAAAAAAATTTTTCGAAAAAAAATCTAGACCCCCACCCTTATGACAACGCCAAAATCCGAAGAATAATCAATTTTACCCTTGTTGAAATAGTGATCGAATGTTGAATGGCATACCTCGTTAATTTGTTACAACATTTCCAACAAAGTGGCATTTACAGAACCAAAATTACAATTGAAAACATTTTTGGAAAAAATCATGACCCCCACCCTTACGACAATGCCGAAATCAGGAAGAAAATCACCACGATATTTCAGTTTTTTAATCAAAACCCATGGAAATAGTGGTCGAATGTTGGAATGGCATACCTCGTTGAATTCGTTACAAAATTTCCAACAAAGTGGCATTTACAGAAATAAAATATCAATTGAAAAAATTGTTCGAAAAATATAATGACCCCCCTTTTCACGACAACGCCAAAATCCGAAGAAAATAACAACGATTTTTCGGTTTTTTTAATCAAAACCCCTGGAAATATTCTTCGACAGTTGGAACGGCATACCTCGTTGAATTCGTTACAACATTTCCAACAAAGGGGGCCTTTACAGAAATAAAATATCAATGGAAAAAATTTTCGAAAAAAAAATCATGACCCCCCCTCATATGACAACGCCAAAATCCGAAGAAAATCACCTCGATTTTTAAACGTTTTTAATCTAAAACCCTTGGAAATGGTGTTCCGAATGTTAGAATGGCATACCTCGTTGAATTCGTTACAACATTTCCAGCAAGGTGGCATTTACAGAAATGAAATATAATTTTAAAATTTTTAGGACAAAGCATGACCCCCACCTTTAGGACAAGGCCCACATCCGAAGAAAATTACCTCGATTTTTCGGTTTTTTTATCAAAACCCTTGGAAATAGCGGTCGAATGTTGGAATGGCATACCTCGTTGAATTCGTTACAACATTTCCAGCATAAGTAAATTTACAAAATAAAATATCAATTAAAAAAATTGTTCAAAAAATCAATGACCCCCACCCTTATGACAACGCCAAAAGCCGAAGAAAATCACCTCGATTTTTCATATTTTTATTCAAAGCCTACTATTTCCAATAGTAGTCGAATGTTGGAATGGCATACCTCGTTGAAAGTGGCATTTACAAAAAATAAAATATCATTTAAAAATGTTTTTTTGGAAAACATCATGCCCTTTAGGACAAGGCCCAATCAATCCGGAGAAAATCACCTCGATTTTTCGGTTTTTTAATCAAAACCCTCGGAAATAGTGGTAGAATGTTTAAATGGCATACCTCGTTGAATTCGTTACAACATTTCCAACAAAGTGGCATTTACAGAACAAAATATCAATTTAAAATTTTCGAAAAAAAGATGACCCCCACCCTTATAACAATGCAAAAATGCGAAGAAAATCACCTCGATTTTTCGGTTTTTAATCAAAACCCTTGGAAATTGTGGTCGAATGTTAGAATGGCATACCTCGTTGAATTCGTTACAACATTTCCAACTAAGTGGCATTTACAAAAATAAAATATCATTTAAAAGTTTTTGTTGGAAGAACATCATCAGGACAAGGCCTAAATCCGGAGAAAATCACGATTTTTCGGTTTTTTAATCAAAACCCTTGGAAATGGTGGTCGAATGTTTGGAATGGCATACCTCGTTGAATTCGTTACAATATTTCCAACAAAGTGGCATTAAAAGAAAAAAAAAATAAAAAAAAAAAAAAAAATCGCACCACCCCTACCGACAACGCCTAAATCCGAAGAAAATTCACCTCGATCTTTCGGTTTTTAATCAAAAGCCTGGAAATTGTGATCGAATGTTGGAATGGCATACCTCGTTGAATTCGTTACAACATTTGCAACAAAATGGCATTTACAAAAATAAAATATCATTTGAAAATTTTTTTTTTCGAAAAACATCATGACCCCCACCCTTCGGACAAGGCCCAAATCCGAAGAAAATTACCACGATTTTTCGTTTTTTTAATCAAAACCCATGGAAATAGTGGTCGAATGTTGGAATGGCATACCTCGTTGAATTCGTTACAAAATTTCCAACAAAGTGGCATTTACAGAAATAAAAAACCAATTGAAAAAAATTTAAAAAAAAAATCAAGACTCCCACCCTTATGACAATGCCAAAATCGTAAGAAAATCACCACGATATTTCAGTTTTCTAATCAAAACCCTTGGAAATAGTGGTCGAATGTTGGAATGGCATACCTCGTTGAATTCGTTACAACATTTTCAAAAATGTTTTTTCGAAAAAAACCATGACCACCAACCTTATGACAACGGCAAAATCCGGAGCAAATCACCTCCATTTTTCGGTTTTTAATCAAAAGCCTTCCGACTTATATACTGCGTGCAAAGGAAAGAAGGGTGTGTGCAAAGTTTCAATTCGATAGCTTTAAAACTGAGAGACTAGTTTGCGTAGAAACAGACAGACGGACAGACAGACGGACAGACGGACATGGCTATATCAACTAGGAGGTGACCCTGATCAAGAATATATATACTTTATATGGTCGGAGATGTCTCCTTCACTGCGTTGCACACTTTTGACCAATATTATAATACCCTCTGCAAGTGTATAAAAATAAAATATCAATTGAAAACATTTTTCGAAAACAAATCATGACCCCCACGCTTATGACAACGCCAAAATCCGAAGAAAATCACCTCGATTTTTCGATTTTTTAATCAAAAGCCTTGGAAATGGTGATCGAATGTTGGAATGGCATACCTCGTTGAACTCGTTACAACATTTTCAACCAAGTGGCATTAACAAAAATAAAATATCATTTTAAATAATTTCTGGAAAAACATCATGACCCCACCCTTAGGACAAGGCCCAAATCAGGAGAAAACAAGAGAGAACGCTATAGTCGGGTGCCCCGACTATCAGATACCCGTTACTCAGGTAAAGGGAGTGCGAGGGAGATGGAGATAGAAACTTTGATCACGCATAACTTTTTAACGAATGGTCCGATTTGAAAAATTTCTTCTACATTTCGATAGGTATTGATTAACACAATAAAACTGCATTTTTACTTTTCCGAAATATTTAAATTTTTAAAATCGTATATAAGCGATTGGGGGCGTTAAAGGGGGCGTGGCACCTTTTTGAAACAAACTTGCGCTGCGTAGGAACTCCTAAAATCTGCATGCAAAATGCCAATCCTCTAGCTTTTATAGTTTCCGAGATCTCAGCGTTCATACGGACAGACAGACAGACAGACGGACAGACAGACGGACAGACGGACAGACGGACATGGCTAGATCGACTCGGCTAGTGATCCTGAACAAGAATATATATACTTTATAGGGTCGGAAACGCTTCCTTCTAGCTGTTACATACTTTTGCACGAATACAATATACCCTTTTACTCTACGAGTAACGGGTATAATCACCTCGATTTTTCGGTTTTTTAATCAAAACCCTTGGAAATAGTGGTCGAATGTTGGAATGGCATACCTCGTTGAATTCGTGACAACATTTCCAACACAGTGGCATTTACAGAAATAAAATTACAATCGAAAAAATTTTTCGAAAAAAAATCTAGACCCCCACCCTTATGACAACGCCAAAATCCGAAAAAAATCATAGTGGTCGAATGTTGGAATGGCATACCTCGTTAAATTCGTGACAACATTTCCAACACAGTGGCATTTACAGAAATAAAATATCAATTTAAAAAATTTTTCGAAAAAAATCATGACCCCCACCCTTACGACAACGCCTAAATCCGAAGAAAATCACCTCGATCTTTCGGTTTTTTAATCAAAAGCCTGGAAATTGTGATCGAATGTTGGAATGGCATACCTCGTTGAATTCGTTACAACATTTGCAACAAAATGGCATTTACAAAAATAAAATATCATTTGAAAATTTTTTTTTTGAAAAACATCATGACCCCCACCCTTCGGACAAGGCCCAAATCCGAAGAAAATTACCACGATTTTTCGTTTTTTTAATCAAAACCCATGGAAATAGTGGTCGAATGTTGGAATGGCATACCTCGTTGAATTCGTTACAAAATTTCCAACAAAGTGGCATTTACAGAAATAAAAAACCAATTGAAAAAATTTAAAAAAAAAATCAAGACTCCCACCCTTATGACAATGCCAAAATCGTAAGAAAATCACCACGATATTTCAGTTTTCTAATCAAAACCCTTGGAAATAGTGGTCGAATGTTGGAATGGCATACCTCGTTGAATTCGTTACAACATTTTCAAAAAAGTGGCATTTACAGAAATAAAATATCAATTTAAAATTTTTTTTGGAAAAACAGCATGTCCCCCACTTTTGGGACAAGGCCCAAATCCGGAGAACATTACCTCGATTTTTCGGTTTTTTAATCAAAACCCTTGGAAATAGTGGTCGAATGTTGGAATGGCATACCTCGTTGAATTCGTTACAAAATTTCCAACACAGTGGCACTAACAGAAATAAAATATCAATTGAAAAAATTTTTCGAAAAAAACCATGACCACCAACCTTATGACAACGGCAAAATCCGAAGCAAATCACCTCCATTTTTCGGTTTTTAATCAAAAGCCTTGGAAGTTGTGATCGAATGTTGGAATGGCATACCTCGTTGAATTCGTTACAACATTTCCAACAAAGTGGCATTTACAAAAATAAAACATCATTCAACAATTTTTTTTGGAAAAACATCATGGCCCCCACCCTTAGGACAAGGCCCAAATCCGGAGAAAATCACCACGATTTTTCGTTTTTTTAATCAAAACCCTTGGAAATAGTGGTCGAATGTTGGAATGGCATACCTCGTTGAATTCGTTACAAAATTTCCAACAAAGTGGCATTTACAGAAATAAAAAACCAATTAAAAAAATTTAAAAAAAAAATCAAGACTCCCACCCTTATGACAATGCCAAAATCGTAAGAAAATCACCACGATATTTCAGTTTTCTAATCAAAACCCTTGGAAATAGTGGTCGAATGTTGGAATGACATACCTCGTTGAATTCGTTACAACATTTTCAAAAAAGTGGCATTTTTCGAAAAAAACCTGACCCCCAACCTTATGACAACGGCAAAATCCGAAGCAAATCACCTCCATTTTTCGGTTTTTAATCAAAAGCCTTGGAAGTTGTGATCGAATGTTGGAATGGCATACCTCGTTGAATTCGTTACAACATTTCCAACAAAGTGGCATTTACAAAAATAAAACATCATTCAACAATTTTTTTTGGAAAAACATCATGGCCCCCACCCTTAGGACAAGGCCCAAATCCGGAGAAAATCACCACGATTTTTCGTTTTTTTAATCAAAACACTTGGAAATAGTGGTCGAAAGTTGGAATGGCATACCTCGTTGAATTCGTTACAAAATTTCCAACAAAAAGGCATTTACAGAAATAAAATAACAATCGAAAAAATTTTTCGAAAAAAAATCTAGACCCCCACCCTTATGACAACGCCAAAATCCGAAGAAAATCATTTCCGTTTTTCGGTTTTTTAATCAAAACCCTTGGAAATAGTGATCGAATGTTGGAATGGCATACCTCGTTGAATTTGTTACAACATTTCCAACAAAGTGGCATTTACAGAACCAAAATTACAATTGAAAACATTTTTGGAAAAAAATCATGACCCCCACCCTTACGACAATGCCAAAATCGGAAGAAAATCACCACGATATTTCAGTTTTTTAATCAAAACCCATGAAATAGTGGTCGAATGTTGGAATGGCATACCTCGTTGAATTCGTTACAAAATTTCCAACAAAGTGGCATTTACAGAAATAAAATATCAATTGAAAAAATTGTTCGAAAAATATCATGACCCCCCTTTACGACAACGCCAAAATCCGAAGAAAATAACAACGATTTTTCGGTTTTTTAATCAAAACCCTGGGAAATATCGTTCGACAGTTGGAACGGCATACCTCGTTGAATTCGTTACAACATTTCCAACAAAGTGGCATTTACAGAAATAAAATATCAATGGAAAAAATTTTCGAAAAAAATCATGACCCCCCTCATATGACAACGCCAAAATCCCAAGAAAATCACCTCGATTTTTAAATTTTTTAATCTAAACCCTTGGAAATGGTGTACGAATGTTAGAATGGCATACCTCGTTGAATTCGTTACAACATTTCCAGCAAGGTGGCATTTACAGAAATGAAATATAATTTTAAAATTTAGGACAAAGCATGACCCCCACTTTTAGGACAAGGCCCACATCCGAAGAAAATTACCTCGATTTTTCGGTTTTTTTATCAAAACCCTTGGAAATAGCGGTCGAATGTTGGAATGGCATACCCCGTTGAATTCGTTACAACATTTCCAGCAAAGTAGAATTTACAAAATAAAATATCAATTAAAAAAATTGTTCAAAAAAATCATGACCCCCCACCCTTATGACAACGCCAAAAGCCGAAGAAAATCACCTCGATTTTTCATATTTTTATTCAAAAAGCCTACTATTTCCAATAGTAGTCGAATGTTGGAATGGCATACCTCGTTGAAAGTGGCATTTACAAAAATAAAATATCATTTAAAAATGTTTTTTGGAAAAACATCATGCCCTTAGGACAAGGCCCAAATCCGGAGAAAAATCACCTCGATTTTTCGGTTTTTTAATCAAAACCCTCGGAAATAGTGGTAGAATGTTTAAATGGCATACCTCGTTGAATTCGTTACAACATTTCCCAAAAAGTGGCATTTACAGAACAAAATATCAATTTAAAAAATTTTTTGGAAAATCATCCCCACCCTTAGGACAAGGCCCAAATCCGGAGAAAATCACCACGATTTTTTCGGTTTTTTAATCGAAACCCTTGGAAATAGTGGTCGAATGTTAGAATGGCATACCTCGTTGAATTCGTTACAACATTTCCAACAAAAAGGCATTTACAGAAATAAAATAACAAATGAAAAAATTTTCGAAAAAGATCATGACCCCACCCTTATGACAACGCCAAAATCCGAAGAAAATCACCTCGATTTTTCAGTTTTTTTAATCAAAACCCTTGGAAATAGTGGTCGAATGTTGGAATGGTATACCTCGTTGAATTCGTTACAACATTTCCAACAAAGTGGCATTGACAGAAATAAAATATCAATTGAAAAAATTTTTCGAAAAAAATCTTGACACCCCTCCTTATGACAACGCCAAAATCCAAAGAAAATCACCTCGATTTTTCGGTTTTTTAATCAAAACCCTTGGAAACAGTGGTCGAATGTTGGAATGGCATACCTCGTTGAATTCGTTACAGCATTTCCAACAAAGGTGAATTTACAGAATTAAAAAAACAATGAAATAAAATTTTCCAAATAAAATCATGACCCCCCCCTTATGACAACGCCAAAATCCGAAGAAAATCACCTCGATTTTTCGGTTTTTAATCAAAACCCTTGGAAATCGTGGTCGAAAGTTGGAATGGCATACCTCGGTGAATTCGTTACAGCATTTCCAACAAAGGTGAATTTACAGAATTAAAAAAACAATTGAAAATAAATTTTTCAAATAAAATCATGACCCCCCCCTTATGACAACGCCAAAATCCGAAGAAAATCACCTCGATTTTTCGGTATTTTAATCAAAACCCTTGGAAATATTAGTCGAATGTGGGAATGGCATACCTCGTTGAATTCGTTACAACATTTCCAACAAAGTGGCATTTACGGAAATAAAATATCAATTGAAAAAATTCTTCGAAAAAAAACCATGACCCTTATGACAACACCAAAATCCGAAGAAAATCACCTCGATTTTTCGGTTTTTAATCAAAACCCTGGGAAATAGTGGTCGAATGTTGGAATGGCATACCTCGTTGAATTCGTTACAATATTTCCAACAAAGTGATTTACAGAAATAAAATATCAATTGAAAAAATTTTTTTGAAAAGTTTTTAAAAAAAAATCATGAAGTCCACCCTTATGACAACGCCAAAATCCGAAGAAAATCACCTCGATTTTTCGGGTTTTTAATCAAAACCCTTCGAAATCGTGGTCGGGTTGGGATGGCATACCTCGGTGAATTCGTTACAGCATTTCCAACAAGGTGGAATTTACAGAATTAAAAAAAAAATGAGAATAAAAATTTTTAAATAGATAATGACCCACCCTTATGACAACGCCAAAATCGAGAAAATCACCTCGATTTTTCGGTTTTTTAATCAAAAGCCTTGGAAATTGTAGTCGAATGTTGGAATGGCATACCTCGTTGAATTCGTTACAGTATTTCCAACAAAGTGGCATTAACAGAAATAAAAAATCAATTGAAAAAATTTTTTGAAATAATTATAAATTTAAAAAAATTTTTTGAAAAAAAAATCATGAAGTCCACCTCTATGACAACGCCAAAATCCGAAGAAAATCACCTCGATTTTTCGGTTTTTTAATCAAAAACTTTGGAAATAGTGGTCGAATGTGGGAATGGCATACCTCGTTGAATTCGTTACAGCATTTCCAACAAAGTTGAATTTACAGAATTAAAAAAACAATTGAAATAAAATTTTCCTTAAAATAAAATCATGACCCCCACCCTTATGACAACGCCAAAATCCGAAGAAAATCACCTCGATTTTTCGGTTTTTTAATCAAAAGCCTTGGAAATTGTAATCGAATGTTGGAATCGCATACCTCGTTGAATTCGTTACAGCATTTCCAACAAAGGTGGCATTTACCGAAATAAAATATCAATTGAAAAAATTCTTCAAAAAACCATGAAAAAAATTTTAAAAAAAAAATTGTTAACCACCTTATGACAACGCCAAAATCCGAAGAAAATCACCTCGATTTTTCGGTTTTTAATCAAAACCCTTGGAAATATTGGTCGATTGTTGGAATGGCATACCTCGTTGAATTCGTGACAGTATTTCCAAAGAGTGGCATTTACGAAATAAAATATCAATTGAAAAATTATTTTTTTTTGAAAAATTTTTAAAAAATTTTAAAAAAATTTTTTTAAAAAATTTTTTAAAAAAATCATGAAGTCCACCCTTATGACAACAGCAAAATCAGGAAGAAAATCACCTCGATTTTTCGATTTTGTAATTAAAAGCTTTGGAAATTGTAATCGAATGTTGGCATCGCATACCTCGTTGAATTCGTTACAACATTTCCAACAAAGTGGCATTTACGGAAATAAAATATCAATTGAAAAAAATTTTGCGTTTTAGATGTTGTTAAATTTAAAAAAATCATCGACCCCCACCTAATTTAAATTTAAGTTTGATGTAAATATGACAACACCAAAATCCGAAGAAAATCACTCGATTTTTCCGTTTTTAATCAAAACCTTTGGAAATATTAGTCGAATGTTGGAATGGCATACCTCGTTCAGGTGACAATATTCCAAGGGCATTTCCAGAAATAAAATACCTTTGAAAAATTGGGCGAAAAAATTTTTGAAAAATTTTTTGAAAAAATCATGACGTCCACTAGCTAATACCAAGACAACACCAAAATCCCGAGAAGAAAATCACCTCGATTTTTCGGATTTTTTAATTAAAAAGCCTTGGAAATAGTGGTTGGAATCGCATACCTCGTTGAATTCGTTACAACATTTCCAAACAAAGTGGCATTTACAAAAATAAAATATCAATTGCAAAATTTATTTTTCGAAAATGTCTGGCAAGTGATTGCCAACATTCGTGTTACTATTTCCAAAAATCAAGGACCCCCACCCTATTTACAGCAACAACATATCCAATTGCAAAAGACGTTTTTCGAAATAGAATTATGACCACCTATCTAATGACAATACCAAGCTAAAACCGAAGAAATTCACCTCGATTTTTCGTATTTTTAATCAAAGAGTCCCTTGGTTATAGTAGTCGAATGTTTGAATGGCATGCCTCGTTGAATTTCGTGACATTATTTCCAACCAAGTGATTTACAGAAATAAAGTTATCTAATTTAAAAATTTTTTGGAAAAACATCATGACCCCACCGTTAGGACAAGGCCCAAACTGCGAGGGAATTTCCTAGATTTTTCGGTTTTTTAATCAAAACCCTTGGAAATAATAGTGTTCGAAAGTTG
Source organism: Drosophila kurseongensis (assembly GCA_018153305.1). NCBI lineage: Eukaryota > Metazoa > Arthropoda > Insecta > Diptera > Drosophilidae > Drosophila > Drosophila kurseongensis. Next base: position 10,513 of record JAECXX010000030.1, read on the forward strand.
AATGGCATACCTCGTTGATTTCGTCACAACAATTCCAACAAAGTGGCATTTACAAAAATAAAATAAAATTTACAAAATTTTCGAAACCAAAAAACTCATGACCTCCACCCTTCTGACAACGCCAAAGTACCGAACGGAAAATTACTCTCGATTTTTCGGTTTTTGTAATCAAACCCCTGGAAATAGCGGTCGAATGTTGGAATGGCATTCTTCGTTGATTTCGTTACTAACAATTCCAACAAAGTGGCATTTAAAGAAATAAAATAACAATTGAAAAATTTTTCGAAAAAAAAAATCCGCGGCCCACCTTTCTGACAACGCCAAAATCCGAGAAAATCGCCCTGGGTGCTCGGTTTTAATCAAAACCATATGAAACAGTGGTCCAATGTTGGAGTGGCATATCTCAATTGACTTCGATTGCCAAACTTTCCAACAAAAGATGGCATTTACAGAAAGAAAATATCCATTGAAAAAAGTTTTCGAAAAAATCATGACCCCACCTTTCTGACAACGCCAAAACCAGCGACAATCACCTTGATTGCTTTAGTTTTTTTTAACAAAACCGCGAGGAAATAGTGTTCAAAGTTGGAATGGCCTCCCGTTGAAGATTCGTTAAGAAGGCATATACGAAATAAAATACCTGAAAACAACGAAAAAATCATCACCCCCACCCTTATAACAACGCCAAAACGAAGAAAATCACCTCGATTTTCGTTTTTAATCAAAACTTTTGGAAATAGTGAGATTCAGAAAAATAGAATGGCTCACCTTGTTGAATTCGTTACACATATGCTATCAACAAGAAGCATATACAGAAACAAAATAACAATTGAAAAATTTTATGAAAAAATCATGACCCACCCCTTACCTTGACAACACCAAAATACGAAGAAAATCACCTCGTTTTTCGGTTTTCGTCAAAGCCTTGGAAATTGTGATCGAGCGAATGTTGGGAATGGCTTATCAGTGAAGATTTAACAATTCCAACAAAATTGAGATTTACAAAAGGAAATAAATCTCTTTTGAAAAAGTTTTGTTTGGAAAAACATCATAACCACCCGCCACAAGGACAAAATCAATGCCGGGAGAAAATCTGCCTAGATTTTCGGTTTTAATCAAAACCCTTGGAAATAATGGTCGAAAGTTGGAATGGCATACCTCGTTGAATTCGTTACAAAATTTCCAACAATTAATTTACAGAAATAAAATATCAATTGAAAAAATTCTTTCCCCACAGCATGACCACCACCCTTATGACAACGCCAAAAAATCCGAAGGAAAATCACCTCGATTTTTTCTGTTTTTAATCAAAACCCTTGGAAATAATCGGTCGA
>JAECXX010000032.1:0-15763 GCA_018153305.1 Drosophila kurseongensis
TGTCTGTGTATGTCTTTGAGGGTGGAAAATATCTAGAAAGGCAAGGTCGTCAAACAATTGTGATGGCGACTGAACAGTTGTGCGTATGTTTACTTGGGTGGGATCAAATCCAATTTCCTAGAGATCAGATGGATGGGGGTATCTTGTAGAGATTTCATACCACCAATTAAATGACTTTACAACCTTAAGTCTAGGGAATGAATACAACTGCAGCTTAAAGTAGCTACAACTAATGCATTCGACCTATTTTATGGTTTTTAAAAAGGGATTTGCGCAAGCAATGGGTTTCGCTAAGGTGTACAGTTTATTTGTTCTGTATTCCAAATTTCGGCCAACAAAAAAGACCTGTCCTTTTTCTATACCTAAAAAACCGGACCTACTTTATTTTACGTTTTTTGTCCGCAAGAGAGCGAAAATGAGAGGTAGGACATATGCAATCCCCTTTTTATACCCGTTACTCATAGAGTAAAAGGGTATATTGTATTCGTGCAAAAGTATGTAACAGGTAGAAGGAAGCGTTTCCGACCCTATAAAGTATATATATTCTTGTTCAGGATCACTAGCCGAGTCGATCTAGCCATGTCCGTCTGTCCGTCTGTCCGTCTGTCCGTCTGTCTGTCCGTCTGTCTGTCTGTTGTCTGTCTGTCCGTATGAACGCTGAGATCTCGGAAACTATAAAAGCTAGAAGATTGGCATTTTGCATGCAGATTCTGGGTTCCTACGCGCGCAAGTTTATTTCAAAGGGTGCCACGCCCCTTTAACGCCCAGAATCGCTTATATACGATTTTAAAAATTTAAATATTTCGGAAAAGTAAAAATGCAGTTTTATTGTTTTTATCAATACCTATCGAAATGTGAAGAAATTTTCCAAATCGGACCATTCGTTAAAAAGTTATGCGTGATCAAGTTTCTATCTCCATCTCCCTCGCACTCCCTTTACCTGAGTAACGGGTATCTGATAGTCGGGGCACCCGACTATAGCGTTCTCTCTTGTTTAAATGTATTTTGGTTCCAATCCTAGTCAAGACGCCACCCAAAAATAATGACTCTTAGATGACGCTTTACGAGCTAAGCCGCGCATTTGGCCATTTGGCGGGTCGCATATGTCCTACCTCTCATTCTCGCCCTCTTGCGGAAAAAAACGTAAAATAATGTAGGAATCGGGGCGGTAAAATAGCCTTTTTGAACCGCAAGTGCGCGCGAACAGGTTTAAACACATTGTAATAACAGCATAGAATTTTTGTATAACATTTACAGAAAATTTTGTGGCCGATTGACATTTTAAAAAATTTGTAATGTTCTGTTCATGCCTATGTGGATAATTTTACTTTGGAAATTAAAAGTGGTATATAAATAACTTGTATACTGCGTTTAAATAATTTATTATTTTAGTTAAAGTGTAGAGGCCGCAAATTATTTTGTACTATTAAAATTATTTATCATAAATGAAATAATTTTTATTGAGTTAAACTCTTCAAATATAAAATTTTATTTTCGGCCAATTTAAAGTGTTCAAGCCAGACATTAATAATATACAACCTTATATTCTAAAATTACTTTGGTCAAATCAACAAAATTTCAGATCTAGTTTAAATGCTCAAATATTTCTAAGAGAGACTTTCTCTTCCTCTCTCCCATCAGGACAGTTTCTATTTTTAAATCACAGAGGTTAACGAAATTCCGTTACCCTATCTGTGCGTATACAGGTCCGGTTTTTTAGGTATAGAAAAAGGACAGGTCTTTTTTGTTGGCCGAAATTTGGAATACAGAACAAATAAACTGTACACCTTAGCGAAACCCATTGCTTGCGCAAATCCCTTTTTAAAAACCATAAAATAGGTCGAATGCATTAGTTGTAGCTACTGACGCACCAAGCCTACAAGAGGCCCTAGAGTTGTGTCCCAACGATGGACCTCGCCCCCTCACAATAGCTGAGTACAGGGCACGACAGGAGTCCAGCAAACCCATCCACAAACGGAAAAGAAGTGGAAAAAGGGTAAAACTCCTCCAGCAAAGAAGACTGCTAAAGGACTACAGGAATATAGCAACGACCTCGCAGGAGAAGGAAGTGCATGACAAAAATATTAAAGAACTGGACAAAATACTTTGCAAACGAGCAAAGTAACGCAACAAGGGCTGCATTTATGCCAATGCCTAAGTTCTTTAATTTTAAACTTCTAACCCGAGTCGATGCGCGAAAGCGCTGCTCGAAAAATACTCAACACTGTTAGGCTATATACTAAAAACATACAACTTATATTGATTTATATAGAGCAAAATATTGTAAATCAGTTATATGAAAACCAACAAAAAAAAAATTTTTTTCACTCTTATTATCGAAAGGAAATTTATGCGATTATGCCAGCAGACACTTTATTACATTTATTTAATTAATCAAATTTCAATTCCTAAATTCTTGTTATAAATGCAAAATTTTTTTTTGTTGACTTTATTTTGCTGAGTGTTTCTCAGTGGCCCTAAAATCAAAGAGAAAGCTAGGCAAGGAAATATGGAAAACAGGAATATTTACATAAATCTATTTAAAATTTCTTTAAACGAATGAATAACAATAAAATAAATGAATTATCTACAGAAAATCATAGTAATTATAATAATACTTATATATTAGGAGTATATCTACCCAAAATGGGAATTGTAGACGTTAAATCAGTGGACTCCACTGCTAACGTTATTAACAAAGTAGAACCAAACAATATTGACCTATATTGGGTACAAGTACTCTTAATAATAATCGTTGTAATAAGGAGCGCAAATCTTTTTTACCATATTCAATACCCATTTATTGAATAAAAGATATCTCTCAGAACCATTGAAATACCTAAATCAAATTATGGCATCTAATAAATAGATGCATTACTGAAATAATTATTAAAGACCCACAATTTATAATGCGTGCATTAAACATTCTTCATTGTCATAAAACCTTCATTCCCATTACTGAATTTGAATATGACTATTTGGAAAAGTACAATTTGGAATACAGCCCTTTGTTTGGTTGCAATAAAAAAATAAAGGGTTTAATCCTCAATACTTTGCCATACGTCTCAGTAAAGGAGGTCGTGGATTACCATCTTATACTCGGTGAAACCACGATCCTTATGGTAAAATTACATAGATAAGATTACCATGGAATGGAACGATTTGTATGCGAAATTGAATAAAATAAAAACAGAATTCGATAAATCCTACAAATCTCTTAATCAAAATAGACCAATTCAAGGAAGCACAATAAAGAAACATGCAGAAATACTAGTAAACTGCTTTGACGAGGAGCGAATAATACATGGGCGACGAGAAAAATTAAGTGATGATCATTGGTCAAAAGTATAAAAAATTTTGGAAAAGGCCCAGAGAAAATCTAATATCGATAAAAGAAAAATTCAACTTAGATATCTCTGTACCGACCACTCTTAATACCGCAATAACAGTTGAAACCGATGAAGAATTAACATTGGAAGAGTCAACTGGCGTCGATCAGACAGAGTCAGAAGAGTTGAACGCGAAAATAAAGGAAGAAGATTTAAATAATCTTACTATCCCAGCCGTTTTATTATCAAACGTAGATAATACAACAGACTCAGACTCAGACTCAAGCGCAAGCATAACTGAGAACAACAACTTTAAAATGGCACAAACAAATATTGACTTCATTAACACCGCATCAAGGCTTATACCAGTTTTCGATGGTAAAGCAGAAAACTTAACCAGTTTCATTGATGCATTACATATAATAGAGTCAATAAAAGGCGAACACGAAAACCTAGCAGTCTCTTTAATAAAGACAAAGCTAAAGGGTGTAACCAGAAATCTGATTGGAAACGAAACAACGGTAGGTGAAGTAATTGCCAAATTAAAAAGTAACGTCAAAGGCGAGACTGTAGAAGTATTGTCAGCAAAGCTGATGAAAATACAGCAACGCAATAAAACTGCAAAACAATACACATCAGAGATTGAGCAGATGACGAAGGCTTTAGAAAGTGCGTACATAACTGACGGTTTAACACTAGAACTAGCAAGAAGTTATTCCACACAGCATGCAGTGAAAGCAATGACTAAAAACTGCACGATTGATAAGGTAAAACTTATCATGCAAGCCGGCAATTTCAACACACTGAATGACGCCGTTTAAAAATTCGTAAACAGTTGCACAGAAGCAACTGGACAACCAAACTCGGTCCTTTACTACAATAACTATACACAGCGCGGCGGAAACCGCGGTCGCGGAAGTTATAGAGGTAATTTCAGAGGTCGTAGTAACAATTATAGTTTCTACAACTATACCAACCATAATAATGGTTCCGGCAACTACAGAGGAAACTCAAGGGGCCGTGGCAACTCGAACAGAGGCTACAATAACAATAATACAAATAATGTAAGAGTAGCCAATGACACTTCGGAAAAAACAATTAAATCATTGAGAGTAGCTCTACTCAACCCGGTGACCCTAATAAATTCTGAAAAAGAAAAAGAAGCTATTATGTCTACATACCATGATGAACCAATTCAAGGAGGTCACACTGGCATTACCAAAACCTTGGCCAAGGTCAAAAGACATTACTCTTGGAAAGGTATGACTCGATATATTAAAGAGTACATACGAAAATGTCTAAAATGCCAAAAAGCGAAAATAACCACGCACACAAAAACACCATTAACCATTACTGAAACACCACAAACAGATTTCGACAGGGTAATCGTGGACACGATCGGTCCACTGCCTAAGTCTGAACAAGGGAATAAATACGCAGTTACTTTAATCTGCGATTTAACAAAATACCTTGTAGTAATATCAATTCCAAATAAAAGTGCAAAAACAATAGCCAAAGCTATATTTGAAGGTTTTATTCTGAAGTACGGTCCAATGAAGACGTTCATTACGGACATGGGAACAGAGTATAAGAATTCAATAATTGAAGATTTATGTAAAAATTTAAATATCAAAAACATAAATTCTACTGCACACCATCACCAGACTGTCGGAACAGTGGAGCGAAGCCACAGAACACTTAACGAGTTCATACGCTCATATATCTCAGTTGATAAAACAGATTGGGATGTATGGCTACAATACTTCGTATACTGCTTTAACACAACTCCCTCTATGGCACATGATTATTGTCCATACGAATTAGTATTCGGGAAATCTTCGAACTTACCAAACCATTTCAATAGCATAGATAGAATAGAACCATTATATAATAAAGAAGATTATGCTAAGGAATCTAAATTTAGATTAGAACAGGCATTTAAAAGAGCCAGAATAATGCTAGAAACTAGTAAGCAAAAACAAAAAGATAGATACGACAAAGATAGCATAGATTTTGAATTAGAAATAGGAGACAAGGTTTTATTAAAAAATGAAACTGGCCATAAGCTAGATTTTAAATATACAGGACCCTATACGGTAAAGAAGATAAAACCTAATAATAATATAACAATTTTAAATACAAAAAACAAAACTCAGATAGTTCACAAGGATAGATTAAAAAAACTTTTATAGAATATATTTTGTAGGATGGCCATTCATAAGAGAAAAATAAAATTACATCAAATTTAATCTCTTCACCATAATAATGAATATAGGAATTCATATACGAAAAAATATATAATAATAAATAATAAGAAATAGTCGCGCAGCTATGTGAATTCTAAGCCAAGCCAATTATTCTTAAGTAAAGCGGGAGCATTGGACAAAAGTAGCCCCGAACCAAACGCATGTTATAACTAATTAATTTTTCAATAAAAAATAAATATAAAATGCAGAGTTTTGATTTTACTTCATATTACACTAGAATAAAAATATGCGATTTAATTTTTGAGTTTTAGCAGATTCAATTTCCAGGGCAGAACTTGGGAAGTTAGCCAAAATGTGCACCCGTCGACACTGGAAGAAAATAGCTAAATTTCCTCTGTCACTGTCAGTTTGACGATTCGAAAGCCGCGTGTCCAGAAAAAGCCGAGGTTACGGGCCCGATCCGAACTCTACCCTCTGCACTAGTTTCACCAAGTCCCAAAATCATTAAAAATCTTAAAGACATATAGCCATTCATCGACGGCAAACCCCTAAGTAGGTATATAATTACCAGTTCTCATTGTTAATATAAAACAAAAAGGTAATTTAATTAAAGGCCGAGCGATACTTTAAAGTGTTAAATTCTAACCTTTTTATTTTCTATAGGCGAACATATCGCTTAGCTTCCTTGTTCTGGGGGCAAAGCCCTGCATATGTTGCGACAGGCCGATATCGGCAAACAAGCAGCTCGCAAATACGAGGGATGGAAGTAGCTACAAAAATTACACTTTCTGCGTGCCCATAGCAGCTCCCATACCTACACATAGGCAGCGTCAGATCAGCCGCGGCCGTCCAAGCCGAGCTTTAATTGCTTCTTCAGCGCTCGCTGCAGCTGCAATTTAGTCTCCGAAAACAGCGCTCGCATTAAGTCGGCTGAGGCTTACAGAGGTTCCTCCTAACCCCAGGCGGGGTTAGGAAAGGCGCCTACAAGGGAAAAGCGTCTACAGGAGGAAAGCGACTACAAACAAGCGCAAGGAAAATATAATTTTTTTTAGTTGGCCCAATTTATACTCTTTTCCTAGAGAAAAAGTAATTTTTTTTTGTATTTAAAGAAATGTAAAGTCCCAAAACCCAAGCATGTAAGAGAATGGTGCAGTAAAAAGTAGTGCGGAGAAAAAAAGGAAAATACGGAAAAAGTGAAATCAAAAGTTATAAACCTTTTTGGCAAGAAAGTATAATGCTAAAGTATTTGTGCTAAACATGTTTAAAATATAAACAAACAAAAAAAATGTATTTAATAATATAACAAAATAATTGGCAAAAATGAGTGAAAGAAATTAAATAATTAAAAAAAACAGCAAAGCATAAAACTCGGCAGCAGCCAGCATCCCCCCCGTCTCTCCACAGCATCGTCGCCGAAAGCGCTTTCGTCGCGGGACTGCATACAGAGCGGTGAGTTAAAATCACAAGCTAGGCTTGCTCCCTTAGATTTTGGTAAAAAGTACCGTTCATTTAAGTTTGCAAATTTTGAGCCGACAGAAATAAAAAATAAAAAAGATTTAATAAATACCAAAAACCAAAAAGAATGCAAACATAAAAGAAAAATATGCAAATGCAAAAACAATGCAAAACATAAAAAGCATTGATATTAATATTGCCATTAATCTCAGATACTCTATATTTTTTTTATGACTTTTGGTATCAACTTAAATATATTTTAGCCTATTAAATTATTACACTTCCTACTATAATTTTATTATTGCGGCGGGAAAGCCATATTATCTTTCCCACAGCTCCATTCTCATGACTTTTGAAATAAAATTAGCTTCACTTAATAATAAATATAAATAAATTGTTAAATATAGTAAATTGCATTAAATCTAAATTTAATAACTTTAATATTATTCCCAACGAACTCTTTTAAATAAATATATATTATGAATAAATACGAGGTATACAAAATGAACTTCCACTAGTCGGACATAAAAGGGGTCATGCAACATAGAAATATGGCAGGGTATTAGAAGGTCGACTTGACCAAGGGACCATTCTCATCAACACGATCTTTTTCAGAACGAATGGTCAAGGTAGGGCGGGCATAGAGCGTTGCTACAACAACACCAACAGCAACAACAACAAGTCAACATGTTCTAGGGTATTTGTTTCTTCTTATTGATTGTCTTGATTTCTTTTCTATCTGTTTTTCCTTAGTTGATTAAAGTGTATATCTATTCCCCTGTTCCCCCTAAGCACGCGAAATTAAATATTAGTTACGTACGCGAAGTCAGCACATACGAGTAGTTAAGATTTAACCCACCACCACTTTCCCGAACGAGCAGAATCCGGTAGCAACGCGTGCTGAACTACAATCGTATCGACCATCCGCTGACCTGTGAATTTTTCACCCGTAGCATGCAACAACAACTAATATTTGTGGCGCCCAGGAACGTGTGGCCTGATTACTGGCAAGCCATTCTTTTAATTTCTTTCAACTTTCTCCTACACTGGAAACATTTTTTGGTTATTAATTTCTTTTAACTTTCTACACCTACACTGAAAAAAAAAACATTTATAAAATTAAAAATATAATAAATTGAAAAGATAAATATAATTTCAAATTTCTTTTTCTCTTTCAACTTTCTCCACCCACACTGAAAAAAAAATAAAAATATTTATAAAATTAATAATAATATACAAATTTAAAATAAACATTTCGAATTTTTTTTTTTCAGTGTAAGCCAATGAACGGACAGGTTGATGGTGATAAAATCATAAAGCCCTGTTTGTGTAAAAGTAAACTTTGTCGAGCAAAGCATCTCCAAGTTGGGATTAGGAAGTAGGTTTCAGATAACCGTGTTCCAACCAACGGAAGATGTAGGGAATTTATTTCTTTAAGTAGAACCGGAAAAGTTGAAAAAAGGAAATCCTTTATACTTTTCTGAAAACTTTTTGAAAGATATTTAGTCCCATTTAGCTATCGAAAACAGCTACTTTCAACATAAGTGCTAGTTCTAGCTAAAATAATTATTTTCATCATTGAATTGTTTTTTTTGAGAAGAGCCGGAAGAGTCGAAAAGAGGGCATGACTAAATGGAAGCCTCTATCCTTTCCTATGGTTTTAGTCAGATTTAGCTATTGAAAAACAGCTACTTTCATAATAAGTGCTAGCTCTAGCTAAAATATCTTTCCTTAAAATGTTTTTTTGTTTTCTCGTTCAGTCTACAAGTTGTGGCATAGTGCATGACCCTCAAACGTGGTTTGGTACTTCAAAATGAATTCTGTGCAAAACCACAACCCAGTGGACTTGTCTCGTATATAACTAGAACAAACTAATAGAAATCCCGCAAATAACTAATTGCATGACCCTGCATAACTTTGAGATACAGCTACATATTTTTAAAAAATTTATCTTTTAAGTCTGAGTATAATTAATAAAGATAAAAATACCTTTAGTGCGTAGTCCAGAAACGATACCGGAAGAAGAAATCGCTCTACACTGTTATATCTGTACAAAGCCTATTGAATATAAAGCGCAACTGCTGACTACCGAGTGCGATCACACTTTTCATCGGGTATGTTTTAATACCCAAGTCCGTAAGGTGTGCCCCGTCTGTAGGACCCCTGTTGAGCCAACTGAAGATTCGTTAGGAAACAATTCGGAAGAGCCAGACCAGCAAGATTTATCCGAGATGGATTTGCATGCAGAGGAAAACAATATGAGCAGTATAGTGCAGGCGATAACCAAGGCAATGGGAGCCGCTGCACTTAGGCAGTCAGAAGCTATGGCCAAGATCGCAAGGAATCAATCGAAAAAACTTGCAAGGGCCATAGAAACGGGTTTTCAGAGACTGTCGGAACAAGGCCAAGCTCCGAATAGGGTATCTTTTGAAAGAAGGGAACATAGAGCAGGAGTGGAAGCATATCAAAGCCCAACGCAAAATCATTCAGTAAATAGGGATACTCCAATTAGTTTTCACACAACGGCACCTGACCTTAGGCCAGACCGTATTAGCCAAATTGTGACCAACTGGAAGCTGCGATACTCCGGCGAGGGCTTCTTATCCGTAGACGATTTTATATATCGAGCTGAGGTTCTGAATCGACAAACGCTTGATGGAAACCTAGAATTACTGGCAGGATACGCGAGCAATTTATTTGAGGGAAGAGCAGCAGAGTGGTTCTGGCGGTATCACAAAAGTGTGCAAACCCTTACCTGGACAGATTTACGCACCGCCTTGAGGACCCAGTTAAAAAATGCGCGAACAGATCGAGATATTCAAGCTACGATTGATAAGCGCAAACAGAAACCGAATGAATCTTTCGACGAATATTACCAGATTATATCCGCTATGGCGGATCACATTTCTCAGCCAATGACCGAATCCTACATGTTGGGGGTATTAAGGTCTAACCTTTTGACGGAAATACAACATGAACTTTTGCATGTATCTATAAGCACCGTGGCAGAATTACGTCAGGAAGTGCGTAGGCATGAGATTTTTAAACAGGAGGTCTCGAAGCCCAACGCTACTTTTAATCGACCTCAACCGAGAAGACATATTAGTGAGATAGCTGCAAAACTAGAAACGTCGGACGATGAAGGGCCTGAGGTAGGTGAAGTCGCAGCCATAGAATTGTTGTGTTGGAACTGTAATGCTGCAGGTCATAGATACCATAACTGCACGTCGGAGAGGCGGATTTTCTGCTATGGATGCGGGAAACCAGACGCGTGTCGACCGTCGTGAAGGAAATGTCAGAGTCCAAAAAACTGGGTTGCCCGAGCACAAATCGGAAGTGCTCGGAAAAAGTATTCTGCGACCGTGCCGGCCGCGAATCAATAGTTTCCAGAGCAATTCTTAATACAAATACTTACCCAGACTTACCTAATATCCTGGACGAGACCATACCGAGAGAAGAAGAAAACACTGATGACAACCCGGAGGATTTGCAACCGCATAATTTTCGACCATATACTCGCCGCCGCACAGTGGCCGATTTGGCTGTTTTAGCTTAAGATTAAGCAAATTTTGAACTGTTAAAAATAATAGAAGTTTTGTTTTCTACCGATAGTAAAATAGTCATTTATCGAAAAAAAATACTAACACTGAAAAATTCGATAAACTAGATCAGCTGTAAGCCCTCAAAGGTAACATATGGTAGCACTAAACTTCTCAAAGCGTATAGTTTGATTGATGCACTTATTTTTATATTTGCGACATTTTGTTGGATTTCACCTGTTTTGAAACAAGTTCCCCATTTTCCTAAAGTTCAAGGTATGTAGTAAAATAAAATGAATGTTTTGTGCCCTGTGAGTAGATGTTGTATTCGTGGTTTTAGTTCAAATCCATCAATGTTTGTAGCCCGCTTTTTGAAAGAAAACTTTATCTTCTGTAGACTAAAACTTTGTGAAGCCCGTCCCGGCCCGCAAAAAGTGAATATCTGTGGTAAACTATGGTTCGTCCAGTGTGTAAATTATTCAAGATCAGCTGCCCTTACGTGCCCCTGCTAAAGTTTGGGATATTTTCAGCAATCAAGACGGTCTGCAAACAAGCACTTTTTGCAGTATGGCATGGGGAAACAGACGCCACGAAGAAGAATACTGCACTAGTTGAGCATATTTTTGAGAATTTTCTAGACAAATCTAAATGTTATGAAACGGATTTGAATTTTATACATTGCACCGTTAAACATTTTTGTAAAATTCTATGTAAAAGGTGGAGAAAATGTAATAGGGATATAAAGCGTTTCGAGAACAAGAACGCGGGTTGGTTATCCGAACATTTGGCTCTTCTGAGTGAAGACAGTAGATTGGATTCCACCCGAATGAATAAGGATACCACTTCCAATCGGGATGTTGTCAGAAGAAGCCTTGGAAGCCCGAAACAAAGGTTTAAGAAATTTTGGCTTGAATCATACGCGAAAAAACTCGCGGTCTAACACAATGGAGGATCTTTTCCACTTATTGTTAGTATCGTCGGATCCAGTAATAACAAGTTTATGCAAAAGTTCGGCCAATAACTCAAGCAAACAAGGTTCTTTTGATATTGAAGGTCAAAATTTACTTTTGGACTACAATGTACAACAAGAATATTCCGAATCAGAATCGGAAAATTGAAATAGGTTTATTTTTTTAAATAACATCTTTAAAAACAAAACAAAAATATTCAATAAAAAAAAAAATTAAAAAAAAAATTTTTGATTTAAAAATAAAAAATTAAATTAAATTAAAAGTGCTAAATTTTATTCCTTTTTGGGTTGACATTCCATAAAAATTTCAAACTTTGTAAAATTATCGTTATTTTTTATGAAATTCCATTTCTTAACTTAGATATTTTAAGGAACGCAGAAAAGAGCGCTTAGGCCATTCGCGGAGGTATCTTTACTAGGTAAAACATATACCGGCCTGCTAGACACTGGAGCCTCGATTAGTTGCAAAGGAGGACCTCTGGCTAGAGCAATTAGGACAAGCCAGGTAAAGACAGCAGATGGGAAATCATTGGAAATGGTAGGCAGGCTAACCACCAAGGTAGGCTATCGAGATCAAGATAAGGAAATAACTTTTTATATTGTACCTACCTTGGCCCAAAATCTTTATTTAGGGATCGATTTTTGGAACAGTTTTGACCTACTACCATCGTGGGCTTCCCAAATTAGGCATGATCTATCTGCCCTTGAGGATCCAATGTTGCGTCCATTGAGCAGGGAACAGCGAAACCAGCTGGAAGCCACGATTGCTTTGTTTCCCTCATTTGCTGAAAAAGGGCTTGGACGTACTTCCGTCCTGTCCCATAGCATTGATGTTGGCGAAGCAAGTCCAATAAAACAACGGCATTATTCGGTTTCACCGGCCATAGAGAACATGATGTACGAAGAGCTAGATGGTATGTTATCTTTGGGAATAATTGAAGAGTCAAACAGTGCGTGGTCCTCGCCAGTCGTACTTGTACGTAAGCCCGGAAAGATCCGTCTCTGTTTAGACAGTCGGAAGGTGAACGCAGTGACGATTAAAGACGCATATCCGATGCCGTTTATAGACGGAGTTTTGTGTCGTCTACAAAAGGCAGAATATATCTCGAGTCTAGACTTGAAAGATGCCTTTTGGCAAATTCCTCTTGACTTAAAATCGAGGGATAAGACAGCGTTTACTGTGCCTGGCCGTCCTCTTTACCAATATACGGTAATGCCTTTTGGGCTTTGCAATGCACCCAGACCATGTCTATGTTGATGGATCGAATAGTCCCAGCCCATAAAAGAAGAGAAGTGTTTGTTTTTTTGGACGACCTAACATTGTGTCGAATTCTTTTGACAAACATATCAAAACGCTAAGTGAACTTGCCTCTGAGTAAGTATTATTAGTAAGTTTTGTTTAAAGAAGATCCAATATCTCGGCCATGTTGTGGGCCATGGAACTATCGCTACCGATCCTGAAAAACGTTCAGCAATTGTAGATTTTCCGGTACCACGCTTAGTGAAACAGCTTCGTAGATTTCTAGGGATGACAGGGTGGTAGCACAAATTTATAAGAAATTATGCTACCATTGCTACACCCTTGACTGATGCCCTTAGGCAAAAGAGGAAGTTTGAATGGTCGGAGGCAGCACAAGAAGCCCTTGAAGAGCTAAAGAAACATATGGTTGAGGCACCTGTTTTACATAGTCCAAATTTCAAGGCGCCCTTCTTTATTAACTGTGATGCGAGTCACAGGAGGGGTGTTGGTACAGCTAAAATTCGGAAGGAGAAGAAGTTCCGATTGCTTTTATGTCTCGGAAGCTGAATCAATGTCAGCGAAGCTATTCCGTCACAGAAAAATAATGTTTGGCAACAATAATGGCAATAAAAAAGTTTAGAGCATATGTTGAAGGTCATAAATTTACAGTCATCACCGATCACGCATCGCTTAAATGGCTCATGTCACAAACGGATCTGAGCAGTAGACTGGCCAGGTGGGCACTTAAACTTCAAGGTTTTAGTTTCGAGATTCAACATAGAAAGGGGAGTCAAAATATTGTACCGGATGCTCTTTCTCGTAAGTTTACGGAAGACTTGTCAGCATTAGAGATAGATCAATTTGTTGATTTACAGTCAGAGCACTTTAAAAGCAAAGACCATGAGGAATTGAAGAGCAAAGTACAGCAGAATCAATTCCAGCTGCCGGACGTAAAAGTCAAAGAACTGGGGATAGAATCGCAGACGATATGGCTTGGAAGGTTTGGCTGCCGAAAGGATTAATCGCAACAGCTTTACAGATAGCCCACGATCATCCGCTAGCTTCTCATTGTGGCATAAACAAAACGCTAGAGAGAATTCGAAGGTATTTTTACTGGCCAAATTTAGTTGCAGACGTAAGGTCATATATAAACAACTGCGAAATATGCAAGTGCACCAAACACCCAAATTTTAGCCACCTTTAGGTAAAACAGGCGAAACGCAACGGTTTTTCCAGAAGTTATACGTTAAATTTTTGGGACCATACCCTCGCTTGCGGTCTAGGCATATCGAAGTGTTTGTGGTGCTTGACCATTTTTCCAAATTTCCATTCTTAAAGCCCATTAAGAAGTTTACGGCGGATGCTATTCTCAGATACTTAGAAGAGGACCTACTGCATTGTTTTGGCATCCCGGAAACGATAGTATCTGACAACGGCGAGCAATTCAAATCGCATGCGTTTAATGCACTTCTTCAAAAATATAATATTCACCACGCATAGGTTGACATTTGGCCAGCATATGATTACAAATGGATCAACTTATAAGTTGCTACGTAACGTAGAGATGCTGGAAGATCGAGAGGTCTGTTTTCAACGAGACGATAGTTTTCAGATAGAGCGAAACCAAGCGATTGTTTCCATGAGGAAGCAGCATCAGCGGAATGAAAACGCGTACAACCTCCGAAGTCGTGAGGTAGCGTTCACCACAGGTCAAGAAGTTTGCTGACGGAATTTCTCCCAAAGTAACTTCGTAAAGGGCTATAACGACAAACTCGCACCCACCTTTTTAAAATCACGTATAAGACGCAAGGTAGGAGATAGCTACTATGAAATTGAAGACCTGCAAGGGCGGTACGTTGGGAAATTTCATGGCAAGGACCTTAAACAATAATCCTGCCAAAGGGATATCCAGCTCCAAGCGTGGATCACTCTTTTAAGGGCGTTATTTACCCTCTAAAGTGTGATCATGTTGGGGGGGGGGGTCTTGTAGTTGCGCTTGTCGCTGCAAAACAATATTCTAGGCCTAGCACACCGGTATGCGAAAATAACAGCCAATTAGCAGTAGACAAAGTTAATCACTAGCTCAGGGACATATACACCCATATGATTAGAGGAAATTATCTATGAATTGTTTAAAACTGAATTGTGACTAAAACCTAACGAGAAGGTAAAATGAAGAAAAATAATGAAAAATGAAATAATAGATGGTATAGTTAAAAATAGTAATTGAGGAAAATAATACTAGAATAAAACAAGAGAGAACGCTATAGTCGGGTGCCCCGACTATCAGATACCCGTTACTCAGGTAAAGGGAGTGCGAGGGAGATGGAGATAGAAACTTTGATCACCCATAACTTTTTAACGAATGGTTTGATTTGAAAAATTTCTTCTACATTTCGATAGGTATTGATAAACACAATAAAACTGCATTTTTACTTTTCCGAAATATTTAAATTTTTAAAATCGTATTTTAGCGATTGTGGGCGTTAAAGGGGGCGTGGCACATTTTTGAAACAAACTTGCGCTGCGTAGGAACTCCTAGAATCTGCATGCAAAATGCCAATCTTGTAGCTTTTATAGTTTCCGAGATCTCAGCGTTCATACGGACGGACAGACAGACGGACAGACGGACAGACAGACGGACAGACGGACATGGCTAGATCGACTCGGCTAGTGATCCTGAACAAGAATATATATACTTTATAGGGTCGGAAACGCTTCCTTCTACCTGTTACATACTTTTGCACGAATACAATATACCCTTTTACTCTACGAGTAACGGGTATAAATATGCGATTTAATTTTGGAGTTTTAGCAGATTCGATTTCTAGGGCAGAACTTGGAAAGTTAGCCAATATGTGCACCTGGAAGAAAATAGCTAAATTTCCTCTGTCACTGTCAGTTTGACAATTCGAAGGCCGCGTGTCCAGAAAAAGCCGAGGTTACGGGCCCGATCCGAACTCTACCCTCTGCACTAGTTTCACCAAGTCCCAAAATCATTAAAAATCTTAAAGACATATAGT
>JAECXX010000033.1:0-181543 GCA_018153305.1 Drosophila kurseongensis
TCTGGGAATCTGTTGAAAGGAAAAGATTACAGTATGCCAATCTTATTTGCGAGATCCATATGATTTGTATACAATCTTAAAACATATGATTTTTGCAAAAATGTCAGTAAATGTTTCAAAACGCTTAAGTTGTGTTTATTTGCCTGTTATTTAGTGATCATTCTAAGGCATCTATATGATATAGTCTTAAAATTTTTATAAAACTAAAACTATTATTCTGAGATTGCTAAAATTTACTATACCTTGGAGTATATGGAAATATTTAAGGAAACGACAAAGTTATAGTTGAGAACTGACGGAAGTGGCTAATTCGAATCGCCTGATATAACAATGAAGCTAGGTCGATTTTACTCTCAAGTTTTCGGTCATTTCTATGAAAGCTATATGATATTATTATCCGATTTCAATAAAAACAAGAAAGCAAAGCTAACTTCGGACGGAGCCCAAGAATATTCTGTAAATTATTCTTCAAAATTATTCATATGATGTATTCTTAATACTCATAAAAAGTCCCAACTTCCTAACTTTAAAAACACCAAAGTTATGACATTTCCAATCGTTCAGTTATATGGCAGCTATAGGATATAGTCGGCCGATCCTTATGAAATTTGGTAGGTCGGATTGATTGGCCAAAAATAAAACCCATAGAAAATCCCAACTTCCTAACTTTAAAAACACCAAAGTTATTGGTTAAGTTATATGGCGGCTATAGGATATAGTTATATGGCAGCTATAGGATATAGTCGGCCGATCCTTATGAAATTCGGTAGGTCGGATTAATTGGCCAAAAATAAAACTCATAGAAAATCCCAACTTCCTAACTTTAAAAACACCAACGTTATGGCTTTTCCGATCGTTCAGTTATATGGCAGCTATATGATATAGTCGCCCGATCCGGCTCGTTCCGACTTATATAATACCTGCAATAGAAAGACAACTTTTGGGAAAGTTTTAAGCAGATAGCTTTAAAACTGAGGGACTAGTTTGCGTAGAAACGGACGGACGGACAGACGGACGGACAGACGGACAGACGGACATGGCTACTCTCCTGGTGATGCTGATCAAGAATATATATACTTTATAGGGTCGGAAATGTCTCCTTCACTGCGTTGCAAACTTTTGACTGAAATTATAATACCCTCGGCAAGGGTATAAAAACCTGGGATTAGTGGTCGGATGTTGAAATAGCATACCTCGTTGAATTCGTTACAAAATTTCCAACAAAGTGTCATTTACAGAACAGAACTGCATTTGAACAAATTTTTGGAAAAAAATGATGCCCCTTCCCTTATGACAACGCCAAAATCCGAAGAAAATCAGCTCGATTTTTCAGTTTTTTAATCAAAACCCTGGGAAATAGTGGTCGAATGACATACCTCGTTTAATTTGTTACACAATTTCGAACAAAGTGGCATTTACAGAAAAAACATATCATTTGAAAAACTTTTCAAAAAAAAACCATGACCCACGCCCTTATGGCAAGGCCCAAGTCCGGAGAAAATCACCTCGATTTATCGGTTTTTTAATCAAAAAACTGGGATATAGTGGTCATATGTTGAAATGCCATACCTCGTTGAATTCGTAGCAAAATTTCCAACAAAGTGTCATTTACAGAAAAAAAATTGCATTTGAACTAATTTTTGGAAAAAAATGATGCCCCTTCCCTTATGACAACGCCAAAATCCGAAGAAAATCACCTCGATTTTCGGTTTTTTAATCAAAAACCTGGGATATAGTGGTCATATGTTGAAATGCCATACCTCGTTGAATTCGTAGCAAAATTTCCAACAAAGTGTCATTTACAGAAAAAAAATTGCATTTGAAGAAATTTTTGAAAAAAAAATGACGACCCCCACCCTTATGGCAACGCCAAAATCCGAAGAAAATCACCTCGATTTTTCGGTATTTAAATCAAAACCCTGGGAAATAGTGGTCGAATGTTGGAATGGCATACCTCGTTAAATTTGTTACAAAATTTCGAACAAAATGGCTTTTACAGAAAAAACATATCATTTGAAAAACTTTTCGAAAAAAAACCATGACCCCCGCCCTTATGACAAGGCCAAGTCCGGAGAAAATCACCTCGATTTATCGGTTTTTTAATCAAAAACCTGGGATATAGTGGTCATATGTTGAAATGCCATACCTCGTTGAATTCGTAGCAAAATTTCCAACAAAGTGTCATTTACAGAAAAAAAATTGCATTTGAACTAATTTTTGGAAAAAAATGATGCCCCTTCCCTTATGAAAACGCCAAAATCCGAAGAAAATCACCTTGATTTTCGGTATTTTAATAAAATTCCTGGAAAATAGTGGTCGAATGTTGGAATGGCATACCTCGTTGAATTCGTTACAAAATTTCCAACAAAGTGTCATTTACAGAAAAAAAAATGCATTTCAACAAATTTTTGAAAAAAAAAAAGACGACCCCCACCCTTATGACAACGCCAATATCCGAAGAAAATCAGCTCGATTTTTCGGTTTTTTAATCAAAACCCTGAGAAATAGTTGTCGAATGACATACCTCGTTAAATTTGTTACAAAATTTCGAACAAAAAAAAACTTTTACAGAAAAAACATATCATTTGAAAAACTTTTCAAAAAAAAAAACATGACCACCGCCCTTATGGCAAGGCCCAAGTCCGGAGAAAATCACCTCGATTTATCGGTTTTTTAATCAAAAACCTGGGATTAGTGGTCGGATGTTGAAATCGCATACCTCGTTGAATTCGTTACAAAATTTCCAACAAAGTGTCATTTACAGAAAAAAAACTGCATTTAAACAGTTTGTGAAAAAAATGGCAAAGTGTCATTTTCAGAAAATAATTGCATTTGAACAAATTTTTGAAAAAAAATGACGATCCCCACCCTTATGACAACGCCAAAATTCGAAGAAAATCACCTCGATTTTTCGGTATTTTAATAAAAACCCTGGGAAATAGTGGTCGAATGTTGGAAGCATACCTTGTTGAATTCGTTATAAAATTTCTAACACAGTGTCATTTACAGAAAAAAAAAAAACATTTGAACAATTTTTGAAAAAAAATGACGACCCCCACCCTTATGACAACACCAAAATCCGAAGAAAATCACCTCGATTTTTCGGTATTTAAATCAAAACCCTGGGAAATAGTGGTCGAATGTTGGAATGGCATAGCTTGTTGAATTCGTAGCAAAATTTCCAACAAAGTGTCATTTACAGAAAAAAAATTGCATTTGAACAAATATTTGAAAAAAAAATGACAACCCTCACCCTTATGGCAACGCCAAAATCCGAAGAAAATCACCTCGATTTTTCGGTATTTAAATCAAAACCCTGGGAAATAGTGGTCGAATGTTGGAATGGCATACCTCGTTGAATTCGTTACAAAATTTCCAACAAAGTGTCATTTACAGAAATAAAACTGCATTTGAACAATTTGTGAAAAAAAATGACAAAGTGTCATTTACAGAAAAAAATTGCATTTGAACAAATTTTTGAAAAAAAAATGACGACCCCCACCCTTATGACAACGCCAAAATCCGAAGAAAATCACCTCGATTTTTCAGTATGTTAATCAAAACCCTGGGAAATAGTGGTCGAATGTTGGAAGCATACCTTGTGGAATTCGTTACAAAATTTCCAACAAAGTGTCATTTACAGAAAAAAAAAAACATTTGAACAATTTTTGAAAAAAAATAACGACCCCCACCCTTATGACAACACCAAAATCCGAAGAAAATCACCTCGATTTTTCGGTATTTAAATCAAAACACTGGGAAATAGTGGTCGAATGTTGGAATGGCATAGCTTGTTGAATTCGTAGCAAAATATCCAACAAAGTGTCATTTACAGAAAAAAAATTGCATTTGAACAAATTTGTAAAAAAAAAAATGACGACCCCCAGCCTTATGGCAACGCCAAAATCCGAAGAAAATCACCTCGATTTTTCGGTATTTAAAGCAAAACCCTGGGAATAGTGGTCGTATGTTGTAATGGCATACCTCGTTGAATTCGTTACAAAATTTTCAACAAAGTGGAATTTACAGAAAAAATTTAATTTGAACAAATTTTTCGAAAAAAAAGATGACCCCCACCCTTATAAAATCGCCGAAGAAAATCACCTCGATTTTCGGTATTTTAATCAAAACCCTGGGAAATAGTGGTCGAATGTTGGAATGGCATACCTCGTTGAATTCGTTACAAAATTTCCAACAAAGTGTCATTTACAGAAAAAAAACTGCATTTGAACTAATTTTTGGAAAGAAATGATACCCCTTCCCTTATGACAACGCCAAAATCCGAAGAAAATCACCTCGATTTATCGGTTTTTTAATCAAAACCCTGGGAAATAGTGGTCGAATGTTGGAATGGCATACCTCGTTGAATTCGTTACAAAATTTCCAACAAAGTGTCATTTACAGAAAAAAAACTGCATTTGAACAATTTGTGAAAAAAAATGATGCCCCTTCCCTTATGACAACGCCAAAATCCGAAGAAAATCACCTCGATTTTCGTTATTTTAATCAAAACCCTGGGAAATAATGGTCGAATGTTGGAATGGCGTACAACGCTGAATTCGTTACACAATTTCCAACAAAGTGTCATTTACAGAAAAAAAACTGCATTTGAACAAATTTTTTAAAAAAAAAAGACGACCCTACCTATGACAACGCCAAAAACCGGATAAAATCAGCTAGATTTTTCTGTTTTTTAATCGAAACCCTGGGAAATAGTGGTCGAATGTTGGAATGACATACCTCGTTAAATTTGTTACAAAATTTGGAACAAAGTGGCATATACAGAAAAAGCATATAATTTGAATAACTTTTCGAAAAAAAAACCATGACCCCCGCCTTTATGACAAGGCCCAAGTCCGGAGAAAATCACCTCGATTTATCTGTTTTTTAATCAAAACCCTGGGAAATAGTGGTCGGATGTTAAAATGGCATACCTCGTTGAATTCGTTACAACATTTACAACAAAGTGTCATTTACAGAAAAAAAATATAATTTGAACAAATTTTTGGAAAAAAATGATGACCCCCACCCTTATGACAACGCCAAAATCCGAAGAAAATCACCTCAATTGTCGGTATTTTAATCAAAACCCTGGGAAATAGTGGTCGAATGTTAAAATGGCATACCTCGTTTAATTCGTTACAACATTTTCAAAGTGGAATTTACAGAAAAAAATATAATTTGAACAAATTTTTCGGAAAAAATGATGACCCGCACCCTTATGACAACGCCAAAATCCGAAGAAAATCACCTCGATTTTCGGTATTTTAATCAAAACCCTGGGAAATAGTGGTCGAATGTTGGAATGGCATACGTCGTTAAATTCGTTACAAAATTTCCAATACAGAGTCATTTACAGAAAAAAAATTGCATTTGAACAAAATGTTCTCAAATTTTAGAGAATACAATTACGACCCCCACCCTTACGACAACTCCAAAATCCGAAGAAAATCACCTCGATTTTCGATATTTTAATCAAAATGGCATAACCTCGTTGAATTCGTTACAAAATTTCCAACAAAGTGTCATTTACAAAAAAAAAAATGCATTTGAACAATTTTTGAAAAAAATGACGACCCCACCCTTATGACAACGCCAAAATCCGGATAAAATCAGCTCGATTTTTCGGTTTTTTAATCACAACCCTGGGAAATAGTGGTCGAATGTTAGAATGTCATACCTCGTTAAATTTGTTACAAAATTTAGAACAAAGTGGCATTTACAGAAAAAACCTATACTTTGAAAAACTTTTCGAAAAAAAAACCATGACCCCCGCCCATATGACAAGGCCCAAGTCCGGAGAAAATCACCTCGATTTATCGGTTTTTTAATCAAAACCCTGGGAAATAGTGGTCGAATGTTGGAATGGCATACCTCGTTGAATTCGTTACAAAATTTCCAATACAGAGTCATTTACAGAAAAAAAATTGCATTTGAACAAAATGTTCTCAAATTTTAGAGAATACAATTACGACCCCCACCCTTATGACAACTCCAAAATCCGAAGAAAATCACCTCGATTTTCGATATTTTAATCAAAATGGCATAACCTCGTTGAATTCGTTACAAAATTTCCAACAAAGTGTCATTTACAAAAAAAAAAACTGCATTTGAACAATTTTTGAAAAAAAATGACGACCCCACCCTTATGACAACGCCAAAATCTGGATAAAATCAGCTCGATTTTTCGGTTTTTTAATCACAACCCTAGGAAATAGTGGATGAATGTTAGAATGTCATACCTCGTTAAATTTGTTACAAAATTTAGAACAAAGTGGCATTTACAGAAAAAACCTATACTTTGAAAAACTTTTCGAAAAAAAAACCATGACCCCCGCCCATATGACAAGGCCCAAGTCCGGAGAAAATCACCTCGATTTATCGGTTTTTTAATCAAAACCCTGGGAAATAGTGGTCGAATGTTGGAATGGCATACCTCGTTGAATTCGTTACAAAATTTCCAACAAAGTGTCATTTACAGAAAAAAAACTGCATTTGAACAATTTGTGAAAAAAATGACGACCCCCACTCTTATGACAACGCCAAAATCCAAAGAAAATCACCTCGATTTTTCGGTATTTTAATCAAAACCAACGGAAATAGTGGTCGAATGTTGGAATGGCGTACCTCGTTGAATTCGTTACAAAATTTCCAACAAAGTGTCATTTACAGAAAAAAAACTGCATTTGAACAAATTTTTGAAAAAAAAAAGACGACCCCACTATGACAACGCCAAAAACCGGATAAAATCAGCTAGATTTTTCGGTTTTTTATTCAAAACCCTGTGAAATAGTGGTCGAATGTTGGAATGACATACCTCGTGAAATTTGTTACAAAATTTCGAACAAAGTGGCATATACAGAAAAAGCATATCATTTGAAAAACTTTTTGAAAAAAAAACCATGACCCCCGCCCTTATGACAAGGCCCAAGTCCGGAGAAAATCACCTCGATTTATCTGTTTTTTAATCAAAACCCTGGGAAATAGTGGTCGGATGTTGAAATGGCATACCTCGTTGAATTGGTTACAAAATTTCCAACAAAGTGTCATTTACAGAAAAAAAAATGCATTTGAACAATTTGTGAAAAAAAATGACGACCCCCACCCTTATGACAACGCCAAAATCCGAAGAAAATCACCTCGATTTATCGGTTTTTAAATCAAAACCCTGGGAAATAGTGGTCGAATGTTGGAATGGCATACCTCGTTGAATTCGTTACAAAATTTCCAACAAAGTGTCATTTACAGAAAAAAAAACTGCATTTGAACAAATTTTTGAAAAAAAAACGCCAAAATCCGGATAAAATCAGCTCGATTTTTCGGTTTTTTAATCAAAACCCTGGGAAAATAGTGGTCGAATGTTAGAATGACATACCTCGTTAAATTTGTTACAAAACCATGACCCCCGCCCTTATGACAAGGCCCAAGTCCGGAGAAAATCACCTCGATTTATCGGTTTTTTAATCAAAAACCTGGGGTTAGTGGTGGATGTTGAAATGGCATACCTCGTTGAATTCGTTACAAAATTTCCAACAAAGTGTCATTTACAGAAAAAAAATATAATTCGAACAAATTTTTGGAAAAAATGATGCCCCTTCCCTTATGACAACGCCAATATCCGAAGAATATCACCTCGATTTTCGGTATTTTAATAAAAATCCTGGGAAATAGTGGTCGAATGTTGGAATGGCATACCTCGTTGAATTCGTTACAAAATTTCCAACAATGTGTCATTTACAGAAAAATAACTGCATTTGAACGAATTTTTGAAAAAAAAATGACGACCCCCACCCTTATGACAACGCCAAAATCCGGATAAAATCAGCTCGATTTTTCGGTTTTTTAATCAAAACCCTGGGAAATAGTGGTTGAATGACATTCCTCGTTAAATTTCTTACAAAATTTCGAACAAAGTGGCATTTACAGAAAAAACATAACATTTGAAAAACTTTTCAAAAAAAAAACCATGACCCCCGCCCTAGTGGCAAGGCCCAAGTCCGGAGAAAATCACCTCGATTTATCGGTTTTTTAATCAGAAACCTGGGATTAGTGGTCGGATGTTGAAATGGCATACCTCGTTGAATTCGATACAAAATTTCCAACAAAGTGTCATTTACAGAAAAAAAATATAATTTGAACAAATTATTTGAAAAAAATGATGACCCCCACCCTTATGACAACGCCAAAATCCGAAGAAAATCAGCTCGATTTTTCGGTATTTAAATCAAAACCCTGGCAAATAGTGATCGAATGTTAGAATGGCATACCTCTTTGAATTTGTAGCAAAATTTCCAACAAAGTGTCATTTACAGAAAAAAAAATTGCATTTGAACTAATTTTTGGAAAAAAATGATGCCCCTTCCCTTATGACAACGCCAATATCCGAAAAAAATCACTTCGATTTTCGGTATTTTAATCAACACCCTGGGAAATAGTTGTCGAATGTTGGAATGGCATACCTCGTTGAATTCGTTACAAAATTTCCAACAAAGTGTCATTTACAGAAAAAAAACTGCACTTAAACAATTTGTGAAAAAAAATGACAAAGTGTTATTTACAGAAAAAATTGCATTTGAACAAATTTTTGAAAAAAATGACGACCCCCACCCTTATGACAACGCCAAAATCCGAAGAAAATCACCTCGATTTTTCGGTATTTTAATCAAAATCCTGGGAAATGATGGTCGAATGTTGAAAGCATACCTTGTTGAATTCGTTACAAAATTTCCAACAAAGTGTCATTTACAGAAAAAAAAAAACATTTGAACAATTTAAAAAAAAAATGACGACCCCCACCCTTATGACAACATCAAAATCCGAAGAACATCACCTCCATTTTTCGGTATTTAAATCAAAACCCTGGGAAATAGTGGTCGAATGTTGGAATGGCATACCTCGTTGAATTCGTTACATAATTTCCAACAAAGTGTCATTTACAGAAAAAAACTGCATTTGAACAATTTGTGAAAAAAAATGATGCCCCTTCCCTTATGACAACGCCAAAATCCGAAGAAAATCACCTCGATTTTCGGTATTTTAATCAAAACCCAGGGAAATAGTGGTCGAATGTTGGAATGGCGTACCTCGTTGAATTCGTTACAAAATTTCCAACAAAGTGTCATTTACAGAAAAAAAACTGCATTTGAACAAATTTTTGAAAAAAAAGACGACCCCACTATGACAACGCCAAAAACCGGATAAAATCAGCTAGATTTTTCGGTTTTTTAATCGAAACCCTGGGAAATAGTGGTCGAATGTTGGAATGACATACCTCGTTAAATTTGTTACAAAATTTCGAACAAAGTGGCATATACAGAAAAAGCATATCATTTGAATAACTTTTCGAAAAAAAAAACCATGACCCCCGCCCTTATGACAAGGCCCAAGTGCGGAGAAAATCACCTCGATTTATCTGTTTTTTAATCAAAACCCTGGGAAATAGTGGTCGGATGTTGAAATGGCATACCTCGTTGAATTCGTTACAAAATTTCCAAAAAAGTGTCATTTACAGAAAAAAAACTGCATTTAAACAATTTGTGAAAAAAAATGACAAAGTGTTATTTACAGAAAAAATTGCATTTGAACAAATTTTTCGAAAAAAATGATGCCCCCCACCCTTATGACAACGCCAAAATCCGAAGAAAATCACCTCGATCTTCGGTATTTTAATCAAAATCCTGGGAAATGATGGTCGAATGTTGAAAGCATACCTTGTTGAATTCGTTACAAAATTTCCAACAAAGTGTCATTTACAGAAAAAAAAAACATTTGAACAATTTAAAAAAAAAATGACGACCCCCACCCTTATGACAACATCAAAATCCGAAGAACATCACCTCCATTTTTCGGTATTTAAATCAAAACCCTGGGAAATAGTGGTCGAATGTTGGAATGGCATACCTCGTTGAATTCGTTACAAAATTTCCAACAAAGTGTCATTTACAGAAAAAAAACTGCATTTGAACAATTTGTGAAAAAAAATGATGCCCCTTCCCTTATGACAACGCCAAAATCCGAAGAAAATCACCTCGATTTTCGGTATTTTAATCAAAACCCAGGGAAATAGTGGTCGAATGTTGGAATGGCGTACCTCGTTGAATTCGTTACAAAATTTCCAACAAAGTGTCATTTACAGAAAAAAAACTGCATTTGAACAAATTTTTGAAAAAAAAAGACGACCCCACTATGACAACGCCAAAAACCGGATAAAATCAGCTAGATTTTTCGGTTTTTTAATCGAAACCCTGGGAAATAGTGGTCGAATGTTGGAATGACATACCTCGTTAAATTTGTTACAAAATTTCGAACAAAGTGGCATATACAGAAAAAGCATATCATTTGAATAACTTTTCGAAAAAAAAACCATGACCCCCGCCCTTATGACAAGGCCCAAGTGCGGAGAAAATCACCTCGATTTATCTGTTTTTTAATCAAAACCCTGGGAAATAGTGGTCGGATGTTGAAATGGCATACCTCGTTGAATTCGTTACAAAATTTCCAAAAAAGTGTCATTTACAGAAAAAAAATATAATTTGAACAAATTTTTGGAAAAAAAATGATGACCCCCACCCTTATGACAACGCAAAAATCCGAAGAAAATCACCTCAATTGTCGGTATTTTAATCAAAACCCTGGGAAATAGTGGTCGAATGTTGGAATGGCATACCTCGTTGAATTCGTTACAAAATTTCCAACACAGAGTCATTTACAGAAAAAAAATTGCATTTTAACAAAATGTTCTCAAATTTTTGAGAATACAATTACGACCCCCACCCTTATGACAACTCCATTTTTCGATATTTTAATCAAAATGGCATAACCTCTTTGAATTCGTTACAAAATTTCCAACAAAATGTCATTTACAGAAAAAAAAATCCGAAGAAAATCACCTCAATTGTCGGTATTTTAATCAAAACCCTGGGAAATAGTGGTCGAATGTTGGAATGGCATACCTCGTTGAATTCGTTACAAAATTTCCAACACAGAGTCATTTACAGAAAAAAATTGCATTTTAACAAAATGTTCTCAAATTTTTGAGAATACAATTACGACCCCCACCCTTATGACAACTCCATTTTTCGATATTTTAATCAAAATGGCATAACCTCTTTGAATTCGTTACAAAATTTTCCAACAAAGTTTCATTTACAGAAAAAAAATCATTTTAACAAATTTTTGGAAAAAAATGATGACCCCCACCCTTATGACAACGCCAAAATCCGAAGAAAATCACCTCAATTGTCGGTATTTTAATCAAAACCCTGGGAAATAGTGGTCGAATGTTGGAATGGCATACCTCGTTGAATTCGTTACAAAATTTTCAACAAAGTGGAATTTACAGAAAAAAATATAATTTGAACAAATTTTTTGAAAAAAATGATGACCCCCACCCTTATGACAACGCCAAAATCCGAAGAAAATCACCTCGATCTTCGGTATTTTAATCAAAACCCTGGGAAATAGTGGTCGACTGTTGGAATGGCATACCTCGTTGAATTCGTTACAAAATTTTCAACAAAGTGGAATTTACAGAAAAAAAATATAATTTGAACAAATTTTTTGAAAAAAATTATGACCCCCACCCTTATGACAACGCAAAAATCCGAAGAAAATCACCTAAATTGTCGGTATTTTAATCAAAACCCTGGGAAATAGTGGTCGAATGTTGGAATGGCATACCTCGTTGAATTCGTTACAAAATTTCCAACAAAGAGTCATTTACAGAAAAAAAATTGCATTTTAACAAAATGTTCGACAAATTTTGAGAATACAATTACGACCCCCACCCTTATGACAACTCCATTTTTCGATATTTTAATCAAAATGGCATAACCTCTTTGAATTCGTTACAAAATTTTCCAACAAAGTTTCATTTACAGAAAAAAAATCATTTTAACAAATTTTGGAAAAAAATGATGACCCCCACCCTTATGACAACGCCAAAATCCGAAGAAAATCACCTCAATTGTCGGTATTTTAATCAAAACCCTGGGAAATAGTGGTCGAATGTTGGAATGGCATACCTCGTTGAATTCGTTACAAAATTTTCAACAAAGTGGAATTTACAGAAAAAAATATAATTTGAACAAATTTTTTGAAAAAAATGATGCCCTCCACCCTTATGACAACGCCAAAATCCGAAGAAAATCACCTCGATCTTCGGTATTTTAATCAAAACCCTAGGAAATAGTGGTCGACTGTTGGAATGGCATACCTCGTTGAATTCGTTACAAAATTTCCAACTCAGAGACATTTACAGAAAAAAAATTGCATTTGAACAAAATGTTCTCAAATTTTTGAGAATACAATTACGACCCCCACCCTTATGACAACTCCAAAATCCGAAGAAAATCACCTCGATTTTCGATATTTTAATCAAAATGGCATAACCTCGTTGAATTCGTTACAAAATTTCCAACAAAGTGTCATTTACAAAAAAAAAAACTGCATTTGAACAATTTTTGAAAAAAAATGACGACCCCCACCCTTATGACAACGCCAAAATCCGGATAAAATCAGCTCGATTTTTCGGTTTTTAAATCACAACCCTGGGAAATAGTGGTCGAATGTTAGAATGACATACCTCGTTAAATTTGTTACAAAATTTCGAACAAAATGGCTTTTACAGAAAAAAAATATCATTTAAAAAACTTTTCGAAAAAAAAACCATGACCCCCGCCCTTATGACAAGGCCCAAGTCCGGAGAAAATCACCTCGATTTATCGGTTTTTTAATCAAAAACCTGGGATTAGTGGTGGATGTTGAAATGGCATACCTCGTTGAATTCGTTACAAAATTTCCAACAAAGTGTCATTTACAGAAAAAAATATAATTTGAACAAATTTTTGGAAAAAAATGATGCCCCTTCCCATATGACAACGCCAATATCCGAAGAATATCACCTCGATTTTCGGTATTTTAATAAAAATCCTGGGAAATAGTGGTCGAATGTTGGAATGGCAAAGTCGTTGAATTCGTTACAAAATTTCCAACAAAGTGTCATTTACAAAAAAAAATGCATTTGAACGAATTTTTGAAAAAAAAATGACGACCCCCACCCTTATGACAACGCCAAAATCCGGATAAAATCAGCTCGATTTTTCGGTTTTTTAATCAAAACCCTGGGAAATAGTGGTTGAATGACATTCCTCGTTAAATTTCTTACAAAATTTCGAACAAAGTGGCACTTACAGAAAAAACATAACATTTGAAAAACTTTTCAAAAAAAACCATGACCCCCGCCCTAATGGCAAGGCCCAAGTCCGGAGAAAATCACCTCGATTTATCGGTTTTTTAATCAAAAACCTGGGATTAGTGGTCGGATGTTGAAATGGCATACCTCGTTGAATTCGATACAAAATTTCCAACAAAGTGTCATTTACAGAAAAAAAATATAATTTGAACAAATTATTTGAAAAAATGATGACCCCCACCCTTATGACAACGCCAAAATCCGAAGAAAATCAGCTCGATTTTTCGGTATTTAAATCAAAACCCTGGGAAATAGTGATCGAATGTTGGAATGGCATACCTCTTTGAATTTGTAGCAAAATTTCCAACAAAGTGTCATTTACAAAAAAAAAAATTGCATTTGAACTAATTTTTGAAAAAAATGATGCCCCTTCCCTTATGACAACGCCAATATCCGAAAAAAATCACCTCGATTTTCGGTATTTTAATCAATACCCTGGGAAATAGTGGTCGAATGTTGGAATGGCATACCTCGTTGAATTCGTTACAAAATTTCCAACAAAGTGTCATTTACAGAAAAAAAACTGCATTTAAACAATTTGTGAAAAAAATGACAAAGTGTTATTTACAGAAAAAAATTGCATTTGAACAAATTTTTGAAAAAAAAATGACATTTACAGAAAAAAAAAAACATTTGAACAATTTTTAAAAAAAATGACGACCCCCACCCTTATGACAACATCAAAATCCGAAGAACATCACCTCCATTTTTCGGTATTTAAATCAAAACCCTGGGAAATAGTGTTCGAATGTTGGAATGGCATACCTCGTTGAATTCGTTACAAAATTTCCAACAAAGTGTCATTTACAGAAAAAAAACTACATTTGAACAATTTGTGAAAAAAAATGATGCCCCTTCCCTTATGACAACGCCAAAATCCGAAGAAAATCACCTCGATTTTCGGTATTTTAATCAAAACCCAGGGAAATAGTGGTCGAATGTTGGAATGGCGTACCTCGTTGAATTCGTTACAAAATTTCCAACAAAGTGTCATTTACAGAAAAAAACTGCATTTGAACAAATTTTGAAAAAAAAGACAACCCCACTATGACAACGCCAAAAACCGGATAAAATCAGCTAGATTTTTCGGTTTTTTAATCGAAACCCTGGGAAATAGTGGTCGAATGTTGGAATGACATACCTCGTTAAATTTGTTACAAAATTTCGAACAAAGTGGCATATACAGAAAAAGCATATCATTTGAATAACTTTTCGAAAAAAAAACCATGACCCCCGCCCTTATGACAAGGCCCAAGTGCGGAGAAAATCACCTCGATTTATCTGTTTTTTAATCAAAACCCTGGGAAATAGTGGTCGGATGTTGAAATGGCATACCTCGTTGAATTCGTTACAAAATTTCCAACAAAGTGTCATTTACAGAAAAAAAATATAATTTGAACAAATTTTTGGAAAAAAAATGATGACCCATACCCTTATGACAACGCAAAAATCCGAAGAAAATCACCTCAATTGTCGGTATTTTAATCAAAACCCTGGGAAATAGTGGTCGAATGTTGGAATGGCATACGTCGTTGAATTCGTTACAAAATTTCCAACACAGAGTCATTTACAGAAAAAAAATTGCATTTGAACAAAATGTTCTCAAATTTTTGAGAATACAATTACGACCCCCACCCTTATGACAACTCCAAAATCCGAAGAAAATCACCTCGATTTTCGATATTTTAATCAAAATGGCATAACCTCTTTGAATTCGTTACAAAATTTTCCAACAAAGTTTCATTTACAGAAAAAAAAAATCATTTTAACAAATTTTTGGAAAAAAATGATGACCCCCACCCTTATGACAACGCCAAAATCCGACGAAAATCACCTCAATTGTCGGTATTTTAATCAAAACCCTGGGAAATAGTGGTCGAATGTTAAAATGGCATACCTCGTTGAATTCGTTACAAAATTTTCAACAAAGTAGAATTTACAGAAAAAAATATAATTTGAACAAATTTTTCGAAAAAATGATGCCCCCACCCTTATGACAACGCCACAATCCGAAGAAAATCACCTCAATTGTCGGTATTTTAATCAAAACCCTGGGAAATAGTGGTCGAATGTTAGAATGACATAGCTCGTTAAATTTGTTAAAAAATTTCGAACAAAGTGGCATTTACAGAAAAAACATATACTTTGAAAAACTTTTCGAAAAAAAACCATGACCCCGCCCTTATGACAAGGCCCAAGTCCGGAGAAAATCACCTCGATTTATCTGTTTTTTAATCAAAACCCTGGGAAGTAGTGGTCGGATGTTGAAATGGCATACCTCGTTGAATTCGTTACAAAATTTCCAACAAAGTTCCATTTACAGAAAAAAAACTGCATTTGAACAATTTGTGAAAAAAAATGACGACCCCCACTCTTATGACAACGCCAAAATCCAAAGAAAATTACCTCGATTTTTCGGTATTTTAATCAAAACCCTGGGAAATAGTGGTCGGATGTTGAAATGGCATACCTCGTTGAATTCGTTACAAAATTTTCAACAAAGTTTCATTTACAGAAAAAAAAAATCATTTGTACAAATTTTTGGAAAAAAATGATGACCCCCACCCTTATGACAACGCCAAAATCCGAAGAAAATCACCTCGAATTTCGGTATTTTAATCAAAACCCTGGGAAATAGTGGTCGAATGTTGGAATGGCATACCTCGTTGAATTCGTTACAAAATTTCCAACAAAGTGTCATTTACAGAAAAAAAAACTGCATTTGAACAAATTTTTGAAAAAAAAGACGACCCCACCCTTATGACAACGCCAAAAACCGGATAAAATCAGCTAGATTTTTCGGTTTTTTAATCGAAACCCTGGGAAATAGTGGTCGAATGTTGGAATGACATACCTCGTTAAATTTGTTACAAAATTTCGAACAAAGTGGCATTTACAGAAAAAGCATATCATTTGAATAACTTTTCGTAAAAAAAACCATGACCCCCGCCCTTATGGCAAGGCCCAAGTCCGGAGAAAATCACCTCGATTTATCTGTTTTTTAATCAAAACCCTGGGAAATTGTGGTCGGATGTTGAAATGGCATACCTCGTTGAATTCGTTACAAAATTTCCAACAAAGTGTCATTTACAGAAAAAAAAATCATTTGAACAAATTTTTGGAAAAAAAATGATGACCCCCACCCTTATGACAACGCCAAAATCCGACGAAAATCACCTCAATTGTCGGTATTTTAATCAAAACCCTGGGAAATAGTGGTCGAATGTTAAAATGGCATACCTCGTTGAATTCGTTACAAAATTTTCAACAAAGTAGAATTTACAGAAAAAAATATAATTTGAACAAATTTTTCGAAAAAAATGATGCCCCCACCCTTATGACAACGCCAAAAACCGGATAAAATCAGCTCGATTTTTCGGTTTTTTAATCACAACCCTGGGAAATAGTGGTCGAATGTTAGAATGACATACCTCGTTAAATTTGTTAAAAAATTTCGAACAAAGTGGCATTTACAGAAAAAACATATACTTTGAAAAACTTTTCGAAAAAAAAACCATGACCCCCGCCCTTATGACAAGGCCCAAGTCCGGAGAAAATCACCTCGATTTATCTGTTTTTTAATCAAAACCCTGGGAAGTAGTGGTCGGATGTTGAAATGGCATACCTCGTTGAATTCGTTACAAAATTTCCAACAAAGTTCCATTTACAGAAAAAAAACTGCATTTGAACAATTTGTGAAAAAAAATGACGACCCCCACTCTTATGACAACGCCAAAATCCAAAGAAAATTACCTCGATTTTTCGGTATTTTAATCAAAACCCTGGGAAATAGTGGTCGGATGTTGAAATGGCATACCTCGTTGAATTCGTTACAAAATTTTCAACAAAGTTTCATTTAACAAAAAAAAAATCATTTGTACAAATTTTTGGAAAAAAATGATGACCCCCACCCTTATGACAACGCCAAAATCCGAAGAAAATCACCTCGAATTTCGGTATTTTAATCAAAACCCTGGGAAATAGTGGTCGAATGTTGGAATGGCATACCTCGTTGAATTCGTTACAAAATTTCCAACAAAGTGTCATTTACAGAAAAAAAAACTGCATTTGAACAAATTTTTGAAAAAAAAAGACGACCCCACTATGACAACGCCAAAAACCGGATAAAATCAGCTAGATTTTTCGGTTTTTTAATCGAAACCCTGGGAAATAGTGGTCGAATGTTGGAATGACATACCTCGTTAAATTTGTTACAAAATTTCGAACAAAGTGGCATATACAGAAAAAGCATATCATTTGAATAACTTTTCGTAAAAAAACCATGACCCCCGCCCTTATGGCAAGGCCCAAGTCCGGAGAAAATCACCTCGATTTATCTGTTTTTTAATCAAAACCCTGGGAAATTGTGGTCGGATGTTGAAATGGCATACCTCGTTGAATTCGTTACAAAATTTCCAACAAAGTGTCATTTACAGAAAAAAAAATCATTTGAACAAATTTTTGGAAAAAAATGATGACCCCCACCCTTATGACAACGCCAAAATTCGAAGAAAATCACCTCAATTGTCGGTATTTTAATCAAAACCCTGGGAAATAGTTGTCGAATGTTAAAATGGCATACCTCGTTGAATTCGTTACAAAATTTTCAACAAAGTGTCATATACAGAAATATAATTTGAACAAATTTTTGGAAAAAAATGACGACCCCCACCCTTATGACAACGCCAAAATCCGAAGAAAATCACCTCAATTGTCGGTATTTTAATCAAAACCCTGGGAAATAGTGGTCGAATGTTAAAATGGTATACCTCGTTGAATTCGTTACAAAATTTTCAACAAAGTGGAATTTACAGAAAAAAATTATAATTTGAGCAAATTTTTCGAAAAAAAGATTACCCCCACCCTTATGACAACGCCAAAATCCGAAAAAAACACCTCGATTTTCGGTATTTTAATCAAAACCCTGGGAAATAGTGGTCGAATGTTGGAATGGCATACCTCGTTGAATTCGTTACAAAATTTCCAACAAAGTGAAAAAAACTGCATTTGAACATTTTGTGAAAAAAATGATGCCTCTTCCCTTATGACAACGCCAAAATCCGAAGAAAATCACCTCGAATTTCGGTATTTTAATCAAAACCCTGGGAAATAGTGGTCGAATGTTGGAATGGCATACCTCGTTGAATTCGTTACAAAATTTCCAACAAAGTGTCATTTACAGAAAAAAATTGCATTTGAACAAATTTTTGGAAATAAATGACGACCCCACCCTTATGACAACGCCAAAATCCGAAGAAAATCACCTCGATTTTCGGTATTGTAATCAAAACCCAGGGAAATAGTGGTCGAATGTTGGAATGGCGTACCTCGTTGAATTCGTTACAAAATTTCCAACAAAGTGTCATTTACAGAAAAAAAACTGCATTTGAACAAATTTTTGAAAAAAAAGACGACCCCACTATGACAACGCCAAAAACCGGATAAAATCAGCTAGATTTTTCGGTTTTTTAATCGAAACCCTGGGAAATAGTGGTCGAATGTTGGAATGACATACCTCGTTAAATTTGTTACAAAATTTCGAACAAAGTGGCATATACAGAAAAAGCATATCATTTGAATAACTTTTCGAAAAAAAACCATGACCCCCTTCCTTATGGCAAGGCCCAAGTCCGGAGAAAATCACCTCGATTTATCTGTTTTTTAATCAAAACCCTGGGAAATTGTGGTCGGATGTTGAAATGGCATACCTCGTTGAATTCGTTACAAAATTTCCAACAAAGTGTCATTTACAGAAAAAAAATCATTTGAACAAATTTTTGGAAAAAAATGATGACCCCCACCCTTATGACAACGCCAAAATCCGAAGAAAATCACCTCAATTGTCGGTATTTTAATCAAAACCCTGGGAAATAGTGGTCGAATGTTAAAATGGCATACCTCGTTGAACTCGTAACAACATTTTCAACAAAGTGGAATTTACAGAAAAAATATGATTTGAACAAATTTTTCGAAAAAAATGATGACCCCCACCCTTATGACAACGCCAAAATCCGAAGAAAATCACCTCGATTTTCGGTATTTTAATCAAATAGTGGTCGAATGTTGGAATGGCATATCTCGTTGAATTCGTTACAAAATTTCCAACACAGAGTCATTTACAGAAAAAAAATTGCATTTGAACAGATTTTTTGAAAAAAAAATTACGACTTCCACCCTTATGACAACTCCAAAATCCGAAGAAAATCACCTCGATTTTCGATATTTTAATCAAAACCCTGGGAAATAGTGGTCGAATGTTGGAATGGCATACCTCGTTGAATTCGTTACAAAATTTCCAACAAAGTGAAAAAAAACTGCATTTGAACAATTTGTGAAAAAAAATGATGCCTCTTCCCTTATGACAACGCCAAAATGCGGAGAAAATCACCTCGATTTATCGGTTTTTAATCAAAAACCTGGGAAATAGTGGTCGGATGTTGAAATGGCATACCTCGTTGAATTCGTAACAAAATTTCCAACAAAGTGTAATTTACAGAAAAAAAATATAATCTGAACAAATATATGCAAAAATTTGATGACCCCCACCCTTATGACAACTCTAAGATCCGAAGAAAATCACCTCGATTTTCGATATTTTAATCAAAATCCTGGGAAATAGTGGTCGAATGTTGGAATGGCATTTCTTGTTGAATTCGTTACAAAATTTCCAACACAGAGTCATTTACAGAAAAAAAAATTGCATTTGAACAAATTTTTGAAAAAAAAAATTACGACCCCCACCCTTATGACAACGCCAAAATCCGAAGAAAATCAGCTCGATTTTTCGGTTTTTTAATCAAAACCCTGGGAAATAGTGGTCGAATGTTAAAATGGCATACCTCGTTGAATTCGTTACAAAATTTTCAACAAAGTGTCATATACAGAAAAAAAATATAATTTGAACAAATTTTTGGAAAAAAATGACGACCCCCACCCTTATGACAACGCCAAAATCCGAAGAAAATCACCTGAATTGTCGGTATTTTAATCAAAACCCTGGGAAATAGTGGTCGAATGTTAAAATGGTATACCTCGTTGAATTCGTTACAAAATTTTCAACAAAGTGGAATTTACAGAAAAAAATTATAATTTGAGCAAATTTTTCGAAAAAAAAAGATTACCCCCACCCTTATGACAACGCCAAAATCCGAAAAAAACACCTCGATTTTCGGTATTTTAATCAAAACCCTGGGAAATAGTGGTCGAATGTTGGAATGGCATACCTCGTTGAATTCGTTACAAAATTTCCAACAAAGTGAAAAAAACTGCATTTGAACATTTTGTGAAAAAAAATGATGCCTCTTCCCTTATGACAACGCCAAAATCCGAAGAAAATCACCTCGAATTTCGGTATTTTAATCAAAACCCTGGGAAATAGTGGTCGAATGTTGGAATGGCATACCTCGTTGAATTCGTTACAAAATTTCCAACAAAGTGTCATTTACAGAAAAAAATTGCATTTGAACAAATTTTTGGAAATATATGACGACCCCCACCCTTATGACAACGCCAAAATCCGAAGAAAATCACCTCGATTTTCGGTATTGTAATCAAAACCCAGGGAAATAGTGGTCGAATGTTGGAATGGCGTACCTCGTTGAATTCGTTACAAAATTTCCAACAAAGTGTCATTTACAGAAAAAAAACTGCATTTGAACAAATTTTTGAAAAAAAAAGACGACCCCACTATGACAACGCCAAAAACCGGATAAAATCAGCTAGATTTTTCGGTTTTTTAATCGAAACCCTGGGAAATAGTGGTCGAATGTTGGAATGACATACCTCGTTAAATTTGTTACAAAATTTCGAACAAAGTGGCATATACAGAAAAAGCATATCATTTGAATAACTTTTCGAAAAAAAAACCATGACCCCCTTCCTTATGGCAAGGCCCAAGTCCGGAGAAAATCTCCTCGATTTATCTGTTTTTTAATCAAAACCCTGGGAAATTGTGGTCGGATGTTGAAATGGCCTACCTCGTTGAATTCGTTACAAAATTTCCAACAAAGTGTCATTTACAGAAAAAAAAATCATTTGAACAAATTTTTGGAAAAAAATGATGACCCCCACCCTTATGACAACGCCAAAATCCGAAGAAAATCACCTCAATTGTCGGTATTTTAATCAAAACCCTGGGAAATAGTGGTCGAATGTTAAAATGGCATACCTCGTTGAACTCGTAACAACATTTTCAACAAAGTGGAATTTACAGAAAAAAATATGATTTGAACAAATTTTTCGAAAAAAATGATGACCCCCACCCTTATGACAACGCCAAAATCCGAAGAAAATCACCTCGATTTTCGGTATTTTAATCAAATAGTGGTCGAATGTTGGAATGGCATATCTCGTTGAATTCGTTACAAAATTTCCAACACAGAGTCATTTACAGAAAAAAATTGCATTTGAACAGATTTTTTGAAAAAAAAAATTACGACTTCCACCCTTATGACAACTCCAAAATCCGAAGAAAATCACCTCGATTTTCGATATTTTAATCAAAACCCTGGGAAATAGTGGTCGAATGTTGGAATGGCATACCTCGTTGAATTCGTTACAAAATTTCCAACAAAGTGTCATTTACTGAAAAAAACTGCATTTGAACAATTTTTGAAAACAAATGACGACCGCCACCCGTATGACAACGCCAAAATCCGAAGAAAATCACCTCGAATTTCGGTATTTTAATCAAAACCCTGGGAAATAGTGGTCGAATGTTGGAATGGCATACCTCGTTGAATTCGTTACAAAATTTCCAACAAAGTGAAAAAAAACTGCATTTGAACAATTTGTGAAAAAAATGATGCCTCTTCCCTTATGACAACGCCAAAATGCGGAGAAAATCACCTCGATTTATCGGTTTTTAATCAAAAACCTGGGAAATAGTGGTCGGATGTTGAAATGGCATACCTCGTTGAATTCGTAACAAAATTTCCAACAAAGTGTAATTTACAGAAAAAAAATATAATCTGAACAAATATATGCAAAAATTTGATGACCCCCACCCTTATGACAACTCTAAGATCCGAAGAAAATCACCTCGATTTTCGATATTTTAATCAAAATCCTGGGAAATAGTGGTCGAATGTTGGAATGGCATATCTCGTTGAATTCGTTACAAAATTTCCAACACAGAGTCATTTACAGAAAAAAAAATTGCATTTGAACAAATTTTTGAAAAAAAAAATTACGACCCCCACCCTTATGACAACGCCAAAATCCGAAGAAAATCAGCTCGATTTTTCGGTTTTTTAATCAAAACCCTGGGAAATAGTGGTCGAATGTTAAAATGGCATACCTCGTTGAATTCGTGACAAAATTTTCAACAAAGTGTCATATACAGAAAAAAAATATAATTTGAACAAATTTTTGGAAAAAAATGACGACCCCCACCCTTATGACAACGCCAAAATCCGAAGAAAATCACCTCAATTGTCGGTATTTTAATCAAAACCCTGGGAAATAGTGGTCGAATGTTAAAATGGCATACCTCGTTGAATTCGTTACAAATTTTTCAACAAAGTGGAATTTACAGAAAAAAATATAATTTGAACAAATTTTTCGAAAAAAAAAGATTACCCCCACCCTTATGACAACGCCAAAATCCGAAAAAAAACACCTCGATTTTCGGTATTTTAATCAAAACCCTGGGAAATAGTGGTCGGATGTTGAAATGGCATACCTCGTTGAATTCGTAACAAAATTTCCAACAAAGTGTAATTTACAGAAAAAAAATATAATCTGAACAAATATATGCAAAAATTTGATGACCCCCACCCTTATGACAACTCTAAGATCCGAAGAAAATCACCTCGATTTTCGATATTTTAATCAAAATCCTGGGAAATAGTGGTCGAATGTTGGAATGGCATACCTCGTTGAATTCGTTACAAAATTTCCAACGAAGTGTCATTTACTGAAAAAAAACTGCATTTGAACAATATTTGAAAACAAATGACGACCCCCACCCGTATGACAACGCCAAAATCCGAAGAAAATTACCTCGATTTTTCGGTTTTTTAATCAAAACCCTGGGAAATAGTGGTCGAATGTTGGAATGGCATACCTCGTTGAATTCGTTACAAAATTTCCAACAAAGTGAAAAAAACTGCATTTTAACAATTTGTGAAAAAAAATGATGCCCCTTCCTTTATGACAACGCCAAAATCCGAAGAAAATCACCTCGAATTTCGGTATTTTAATCAAAACCCTGGGAAATAGTGGTCGAATGTTGGAATGGCATACCTCGTTGAATTCGTTACAAAATTTCCAACACAGAGTCATTTACAGAAAAAAAATTGCATTTGAACAGATTTTTTAAAAAAAAAATTACGACTTCCACCCTTATGACAACTCCAAAATCCGAAGAAAATCTCCTCGATTTTCGATATTTTAATCAAAACCCTGGGAAATAGTGGTCAAATGTTGGAATGGCATACCTCGTTGAATTCGTTACAAAATTTCCAACAAAGTGTCATTTACTGAAAAAAACTGCATTTGAACAATTTTTGAAAACAAATGACGACCCCCACCCGTATGACAACGCCAAAATCCGAAGAAAATTACCTCGATTTTTCGGTTTTTAATCAAAACCCTGGGAAATAGTGGTCGAATGTTGAAATGGCATACCTCGTTGAATTCGTTACAAAATTTCCAACAAAGTGGAAAAAACTGCATTTCAACAATTTGTGAAAAAAAATGATGCCCCTTCCCTTATGACAACGCCAAAATCCGAAGAAAATCACCTCGAATTTCGGTATTTTAATCAAAACCCTGGGAAATAGTGGTCGAATGTTGGAATGGCATACCTCGTTGAATTCGTTACAAAATTTCCAACAAAGTGAAAAAAAACTGCATTTGAACAATTTGTGAAAAAAAATGATGCCCCTTCCCTTATGACAACGCCAAAATGCGGAAAAATCACCTCGATTTATCGGTTTTTTAATCAAAAACCTGGGAAATAGTGGTCGGATGTTGAAATGGCATACCTCGTTGAATTCGTTACAAAATTTCCAACAAAGTGAAAAAAAACTGCATTTGAACAATTTGTGAAAAAAAATGATGCCCCTTCCCTTATGACAACGCCAAAATGCGGAGAAAATCACCTCGATTTATCGGTTTTTTAATCAAAAACCTGGGAAATAGTGGTCGGATGTTGAAATGGCATACCTCGTTGAATTCGTTACAAAATTTCCAACAAAGTGTCATTTACAGAAAAAAAATATAATCTGAACAAATATATGCAAAAATTTGATGACCCCCACCCTTATGACAACTCCAAAATCCGAAGAAAATCACCTCGATTTTCGATATTTTAATCAAAACCCTGGGAAATAGTGGTTGAATGTTGGAATGGCATACCTCGTTGAATTCGTTACAAAATTTCCAACGAAGTGTCATTTACTGAAAAAAAACTGCATTTGAACAATATTTGAAAACAAATGACGACCCCCACCCGTATGACAACGCCAAAATCCGAAGAAAATTACCTCGATTTTTCGGTTTTTTAATCAAAACCCTGGGAAATAGTGGTCGAATGTTGGAATGGCATACCTCGTTGAATTCGTTACAAAATTTCCAACAAAGTGTCATTTACAAGATGTAACGAACTGATTTTTATTGTCTGCTCGCTACGAGTATCGTGCGGCTTGCTCAGAAGATGTGTGTTGTTCGTCCCACCAAATTTATATAAACGTGACCGCCCGATTGTCTAGTGAGAACGCACAGAATGTTGGGGTGTTTGTATTAGGATCTTTATTCGCCGACTTGTCCCTCGGCCTGGGACTAATGGTGACAGATGGTTGTCTCAGCTCCTTCCTTGAAGACTTGTGGTCGTTCCGCTCTGCTCACGGTGCGAAGTCCTGGGTCGTGGTCTGCGTGCTCTAGTGAGACTAGGTGCAGCGGGTCTTTGGCTCTCGAGACTCGATCAGTTGCCTGTCTAGGACTCTGGCGGTGAATTACCGTGCTCTCGACGCATACGCCTCTCGAGACACCCGTGATTCAGACTCGCGTCCTTCGTGGCTAGTCGCACCAGGGCCTGCACAATTCTCGCCTGTCGGTTCAGGCGTACGCCGGAATTCGACAAGGCAATTGCTTTCGCACGGCCGCTAGTTCTGGACAACTTCTCTTTCGAGCCCACGGTTCCTTGTCGGAGGACTCTTTCTATTCACTTCTGTCGGACTCGCCGAGCAATACGCCAAGCTCACGTCGCGACAAGAATTAGAACAAAGCGCCTGGATTTAGCCGCGTGATGCCTCAAGGACCTCACCTACCTGTTTCTCAGCTCGGAGACTTCAACTCTAAGTCCCGAACGTCTTGATGTAGCGATCTTGCTCCTGTTGACTCAACGCGGCTCTGCTTCCTCCTGATGTTGACTTGACTTGTGTTGTTCACTGATGTGCTGCTTGTCTACTGATCTTGCAGGATTGACTCCTTATGATCGACTGATCCCGCTTCCTGCACTCGGCCTGCTTATATAGGCCGGCGTATCCCGTTAGTTCTTGGCTTCTCCTTTTTCGGATTTGCGCACGGCACCATACTAGGGTCCAAAGTCCGCCGCGTTTTACCGTTACTCCTTCTCTCCAAACTCTCTCTTTTTCCTCGTTCTCTCCAAACTCTCTCCAGCCGTATTCTCCAAACTCTCTTCTCGTTTCTCTCCAAACTCTCTCCAGCTGCATTCTCCAATTTCTCTCCAGCTGTACTCTCCAAACTCTCTCCAGTTGTAATCTCCAAACTCTCATTTATTTGTGACACACATTCCTCACATTCTCCCCATTCTTCGGGAACGAAATGAGACTTGCACCTCTTCTCCGGCTGTTATCTTGGAGTTCTCTCTAGATCCGCTGTTCCGGATCGCTGATGTTGGTCCTCCTTCCCTCGACGTCGCTCCTTCTTGTTTTATGTATTTCCCGCCCCAAGATGTTTCCCCCATAGACTTGATCTTCTTCTCTCCGGCTGTTTTCCTTGTAAATCCTTGTAGCCTTCGAGTCCTCTTGCTCCTTCAAATGGTTCCCTCGACGCTCCATTACTTTTCCCGCCCGAAATGTTTCCCCCATAGACTTGACTTTCTTCTCTCCGGCTGTCTTTCTTGTAAATCCTTGTAGCCTTCGAGTCTTGTTGCTCCTCCAAATGGTTCCCTCGACGCTCACAGCTCGTACCTGAGTTCCACAGCGCCGATGCTCCATTCCTTTTCCCGCCCAAGATGTTTCCCCCATAGACTTCTCGCGTTCTTCGTATCTCCTTTGAATGTCCCGCCCAAGATGTTTCCCCCTTGTGCTTCGCGTTCTAAGCATCTCCTTTCCTTCGTTGTCTGGTCACACTACCGTCTTCCCG
This sequence comes from Drosophila kurseongensis, assembly GCA_018153305.1. NCBI lineage: Eukaryota > Metazoa > Arthropoda > Insecta > Diptera > Drosophilidae > Drosophila > Drosophila kurseongensis. Next base: position 26,585 of record JAECXX010000033.1, read on the forward strand.
ATCGGTTTTCCAGCCGATCTCGATGATTTGAATTATCGCAGCGTTGCCATCCGGTGGTGGCGATATTTTTTTTGTGTGACCCTTCCTGTGCCGCCATCTCCAGTGTTCTGTGCCCATCGATCGACACTATCGTCCAGTGCCAATCGACCGCTTATTTATCAAAGCGCCCCCATCCCTTTATGAGCGACATGACAAAAAGGTTTCAAAGGTAAGTTTTTTCCTTTCTTTCTCCACTTTCACCCTTCTCACTTTTTTTCTCTCTTTTAGCCTTTTGCCCTCCAGTCGCCCTTGGCCGTAGGGCCTCGATGTCGTATACGGGAGGACCGATGTCGCTTGTTTTATTTTGTGTTATTTGTTTGCTTGTATTGTGCGCGTTTGTTATGTTTTCTGTGCCCGTGTTTTCTGTGTTTCCTGTGCCAGGGTTTTCTGTGTTTATATATTTTCTTATTTATTATTTTTATTTATTTTTTTTTTTAATTACTCGCATCGTACGGTGCAGCTCTGCTGTGCCGTCTCTCCCCTTTCTTCGGCAGCCAGTAGCTTCAGCCTGATCTACTCCGTATAGAGTCTACTGACGCTACGGGTTTGGCGTTGCTGCTCATGCTTTATAAGCCTATTCCACGCGGCTTATAGGCGGATGACTCGGGCGTATGCCCGACGCCAAATCCGACTGCCTCGTTGGGATTTTTATGCAACCTTTCTTTTCCTTAGGTATCCTATTTACGCGGCGTATCGATGGATAACTCGGGCGTATGCCTGACGCTGAATCCGTCTGCCTCGTAGTCGGGGTCCCTAGCGTCCTTTTCCATTTATATTCAGTGTCTTATCCTTGTTATTGTCCTTTCTGCGTAGCGTATGGATGACTCTTGTTTCGGCCTGACGCCTAATCCTGTTGCCTCGCAGTCTGTATCAATGTGAAATCCTTGTCCTAGTCCTCCGATGTGTCCGCCGTCTGCTCTTGTGCCGTTTCTGTTTGCTGCTGCTTAAGCTCGCCAATGTGAATCGTCCGCTCTTTCTTCGAATGTGTGTGGTGTATTTTGCAGATTACCGGCGAGACGAAATCTACAACCTGGTAAGGACCATCGTACCTCGGGGCTAGTTTTGCAGCAAACCCTTCGGCGGCTTTGGATAGGTGGTGTTCTTTGGCCCACACTATGCTGCCCACCTCTGGTGTCCACTGCCTCCTCCTCAGATTGTAATGTCTGGCTTGGTCCTGGGATGCTTTTTCCATATTTCGCCTTACTATTTCGAAGATTTCTTTCAACTTGGCGGCCTTCTCATCTGGCGTCTCTGTGTTTCTCCCAGAGCCTAACGTTTCTTTGTCATATAATGCGTTTGGCAGACGGGGTTCCCGGCCTTGTGTGAGAAACGCTGGGGAGTATCCAGTTGATTCAGATATGCTTGAGTTCACTGCTAGCATAATCTCTGGCCAGTTCTCGTCCCAAGTTCTGTGATCTTTTCCTGCGAATTGAGCTATCATCGTCTTCACCGTACGGTTAGCCCGTTCTGTTGGGTTTTCCTGCGGTGTGTAGGGTGCCGTGAATTGTTGTTTTATTCCCATTTCGCTAAGAAATCTTTTAAAGGATCGACTGGTGAACTGTACTCCGTTTTCGGTTATCACTATCTTTGGAGCCCCGAACCTTGATATTATGCGTTCTCTGAACGCCTTCTGTAGGGTCTCTGCCGTTGCTGTTCGTAGTGGTACAATTTCCGTATATTTAGAAAACCGATCAACTAACACCAATATCATTTGATTTCCATGCTTTGATCTAGGCAGTGGCCCGACGAAGTCCGCACATACTGTTGCCCATGGTTCCTCTGGTACCTGAGTTAGCATTTTCCCTGCAGCCTGCAGCTGATTGGGCTTGTATTTTAGGCAAACTTCACAATTGCGTACGTGGATCCTGGCGTCTCTGTGCATTCCTGGCCAGTAGTATCGGGTTGCCAGGCGTGCTATTGTTCTTCTACTCCCAACATGGCCAGCGGATGGGGAGTCATTGTTTTCTTCTAGGACGGCTTGTCTTAGACCCTGCGGAACGCACAGCTTCCAAGCCACGACATCTTCATAGCCCGCTCTGTGAGGAATGTGCCTATATAGTGACTCGCCTTCCATTACATAATCTGGATATTTTTGTGGTTGTGCTCTTATTTTCTCCAACATACTCCTGATCCAGCTGCAGCTATTGGTAGGTTCTGATGAGTCTTTTATGGCCCTAAGTGTCTCCGGCAACGGTTGTCGGGATAAGGCGTCTGCTACTACGTTCAGTTGTCCTTTCCTGTACGCCCATCTTGCTATCCTTCCGGACGGGCTTTCTATGCTGTTTAACCACTTTAAAGCCATGTGGTCTGTAACCACTTTAAAATGGTAGCCCTCCAAGTACGGCTTCAGCTTCCTGATTGCCCACACGATTGCCAAGCACTCTTTTTCAGTAGTGGAGTAATTTTTCTCCGCGCCGTTCAGTGTCCGGCTTGAGTAAGAGATGACCCTTTCGCCGTCCTCTGTCTCTTGAGTCAGGATTGCACCTAACCCATAGTCGCTGGCGTCCGTCTGAAGGATGAACCTTTTCTCAAAATCTGGGCACGCCAGCACTGGATCGACTACTAATCGTGCCTTTACCTCTTCGAAGGCCTGTTGGTGTTCCGGCGTCCATGTCCACTTTGTGCCTTTGCGTAGAAGATCGTTCAGTGGTCTAACTATACGCGCAAAGTCTGGCACAAATCGTCGATACCATGAGGCTACGCCTAGGTATTGCCGTAGTTCGCGTACTGTCGACGGTGGCTCTAGTTCGGCTATGGCTGCTACCTTCTCGGGATCTGTGCCTATCCCTTCGCTAGTAACGCGGTGTCCTAGGTAAAGCAATTCTTGCTTGAAGAATTTGCATTTATCGGCGTTTATTCTCAAATTTGCTTCCTTTAGGCGCCTGAACACTTCTTTTAGGTTCTCCACGTGTTCTTTCAGTGTGCGTCCGATCACAATGATGTCATCTTGGTATGCAATCGGGTAGGCATCTTTTATGGACTTCGCGTTTATTTGTCTGAAATCCACGCATAGCCTCCACTTGCCCGTCTTCTTTTTCACCATCACGACGGGCGAGCTGTATGGACTTCTTGAATGTTCTATGAAGCCCATTTGTAACAGCTCGTCCACTTTTGCGTTGATCTCTCCTTGGACTCTTGGGTTCTTAGGATAATACCTCTGCTTGATTGGCTTGTCGTCTTTCATGGTGATTTGGTGCTCTGCCACTGTAGATGTTCCTGACATGGTGCTGAAATCTGCTAACTGTTTGGCGAGGAATTTCTCAATGTCCTCTTCATCACTTAAGTGTGAATCTACAGCCACCGACAGCCTTTCTTCCAGACATCCATTGTGCCGTTTTCTTGCCGGTATTTGCAATTCATGCCCGGCACATTTTATTTCTGCCCCGACTCCTGTGAGGAAATTCCATCCCAGCACTAGTTCGTCCACTACTCCTGGAAGTATTAGCAGATTCATCTCCAATTGTTTGTTTCCAAATTTCACCGTGATTTCGAGCTGTGAGCTTATCCGGCTGCATCTGCCGTCTGCCAACCTAACTTGCCGTCTTGTCCTTGTGATCATTCCTGTGTCAGTCAGTCTATCCGCTAGCTCCTCATTGATGAAACTTGACGTTGCTCCAGTGTCAATTGTGGCCTTGTATGCGACGCCTCCAATTTCAACGTACGCGGATAACTGCTGCTCTTCCTCGATCAAATTGCCAGTTAGTTCGGAGAGGAGACATTCCGCGACCCCTGTGCGCCTCTCTGCGACGGGGATCGCTGCCCATTTCCCGCCCTTTGGCAGCACTCTACACTCCTGATGCCAATTTTGCCGCACACCCAGCTGAACAGTAGTCTTTGGTTTCTGCATCCTCGTGCCCAGTGTTCGTGTCCTCCACAACGGCGACATGCCTCCTGCGGGTTCATCACGTGGGTCTGTGTATTGGTGGCTCTTGGCATTGGGTTGCGTGTCACTTGGGTGGTGTTTGGCGGCCTCCATAATGTGTTCGTTGGTTGCCTTTGTTGTGTTGTATTGGCCGGTGTCCACTGGCCAAAGGACGGTGTTTGGTTTACCGTGCTGTCTTCACATCTCCTGCATGTAGTTTGTGGTGGTGCTGCGATTTTGTTTCGAGAGAACTTGTGTTCGTGAATGAACTCTTCTCGCTCTTTGTCCAGTTCTTCGTACTCGTCAGCCAGGATCATTAATGTGTCCAGATTATCCACTTTGTACGTTCTTAGTGAGATTCTCAGGTCTGGTGTGCAGTTGTCCTTGATTATTTCTAAGGTCTCCTTTGGCGAGTTCCCGAGTGGCCTCATCAAAGTCTGCATGTCCACCATGTAATCTTTGAACGGTTCCCTGAAACCCTGTTTCCGTTGTTTCACCTTGTCTGCCAACTTCGAGAAGAACCCTCTCGGCAGGAAGTACGTCTGGAAACTTTCGCTGAACTCTCCCCATGTTCTCCAATGTTTGTTGTTTGAAATGAACCATTTCAGTGCTTTGCCTTGCAATAGCTCTGGCATTGCACGTGGGATCATGTTCAGGTTCAGACCGTACGTGTTTGCGGACCATTCCACCTGTTCTAGAAATTCCAGTGGCTTCTCTGTGCCATCGAATTTGAATGACCATTCTCTCACTTGCTTTGCGACTTTGGCGTAATCTGGTGTGCTAGGTCTTTGCTGCCCTGATTTTCTTTCTTGGCTTGGGTTTCGACTCCTGCCAGCTTCCTTCATGCTGTCCACTCAAAGACTTGCTATGAGCTCCTCGGCGTCAGGGTTCAGCAATTTGATTGTTGGGCCTGGCTTATCGTCGTATTTCTCTTCCAGCTCAGCCCAGATCTCTGCTACTCTTGGGTCATCCTGTTTCCTTGTGAGGTACTCTGAGAGGGCTTTCCTCATGTCATCCGTTCTTCCCTCCAAAGTGATGCCTAACTTGGCTCCTATTTTGGCGAAATCCTCTTTCTTAAGGAGATATATCAACCCTTTCCCCATTTTCTGTTTATTTGCTGATTCTCACCGACCGGACAATCACGTTTTGGGCGCCAGATGTAACGAAATGATTTTTATTGTCTGCTCGCTACGAGTATCGTGCGGCTAGCTCAGAAGATGTGTGTTGTTCGTCCCACCAAATTTATATAAACGTGACCGCCCGATTGTCTAGTGAGAACGCACAGAATGTTAGGGTGTTTGTATTAGGATCTTTATTCGCCGACTTGTCCCTCGGCCTGGGACTAATGGTGACAGATGGTTGTCTCAGCTCCTTCCTTGAAGACTTGTGGTCGTTCCACCGTCGCTCTCCGCTGTCTCGCTGCTCGCCGCTCTGGAACGCCTCCGCTGTCGCTGGCTTCGGGGCTATGAGGGTCTAGGGATGCGTCACCGTTCCCAGACTAGGGTGAACAGGCACCGGGCTCTCAAAGCGTACGCCTTTCGCAGCCACATCCTCCTGTCCCTGGATCTGTCCCGGCCGGTCACACCAGACGCCTACACAGTTTCTACCTGACGGTTCAAGCATACGCCGGAAGGCCGCCAATGCAGTCCCTGTGGCAGGACGCTAGGTTCAAGACGAACGCTTCCGCCCTCGCCTCTTAGCCGTAGACTGAATGTGTTGTAGTATGGCTTGGTTGCTGCTGGGCCTGCGATGACTGCTCGTCGCTCCTCGTGCCCTCGATGTCCTCGCTCTGCTCACGGTGCGAAGTCCTGGGTCGTGGTCTGCGTGCTCTAGTGAGACTAGGTGCAGTGGTTCTTTGGCTCTCGAGACTCGATCAGTTGCCTGTCTAGGACTCTGGCGGTGAATTACCGTGCTCTCGACGCATACGCCTCTCGAGACACCCGTGATTCAGACGCGCGTCCTTCGTGGCTAGTCGCACCAGGGCCTGCACAATTCTCGCCTGTCGGTTCAGGCGTACGCCGGAATTCGACAAGGCAATTGCTTTCGCACGGCCGCTAGTTCTGGACAACTTCTCTTTCGAGCCCACGTTTCCTTGTCGGAGGACTCTTTCTATTCACTTCTGTCGGACTCGCCGAGCAATACGCCAAGCTCACGTCGCGACAATAATTAGAACAAAGCGCCTGGACTTAGCCGCGTGATGCCTCAAGGACCTCAGCTACCTGTTTCTCAGCTCGGAGACTTCAACTCTAAGTCCCGAACGTCTTGATGTAGCGATCTTGCTCCTGTTGACTCAACGCGGCTCTGCTTCCTCCTAATGTTGACTTGACTTGTGTTGTTCACTGATGTGCTGCTTGTCTACTGATCTTGCTGGATTGACTCCTTGTGATCGACTGATCCCGCTTCCTGCACTCGGCCTGCTTATATAGGCCGGCGTATCCCGTTAGTTCTTGGCTTCTCCTTTTTCGGATTTGCGCACGGCACCATACTAGGGTCCAAGGTCCGCCACGTTTTACCGTTACTCCTTCTCTCCAAACTCTCTCTTTTTCCTCGTTCTCTCCAAACTCTCTCCAGCCGTATTCTCCAAACTCTCTTCTCGTTTCTCTCCAAAGCTGTACTCTCCAAACTCTCTCCAGTTGTAATCTCCAAACTCTCATTTATTTGTGAGGAGTTATTTAACTCCTCACAAAGAAAAAAATTGCTTTTGAACTAATTTTTGGAAAAAAATGATGCCCTTTCCCTTATGACAACGCCAAAATCCAAAGAAAATCACCTCGATTTTTCGGAATTTTAATCAAAACTCTGGGAAATAGTGGTCGAATGTTGGAATGGCATACCTCGTTGAATTCGTTACAAAATTTTCAACAAAGTGAAAAAAACCGCATTTGAACAATTTGTGAAAAAAAATGATGCCCCTTCCCTTATGACAACGCCAAAATCCGGAGAAAATCACCTCGATTTATCGGTTTTTTAATCAAAAACATGGGAAATAGTGGTCGGATGTTGAAATGGCATACCTCGTTGAATTCATTACAAAATTTCCAACAAAGTGTCATTTACAGAAAAAAAATATAATCTGAACAAATATATGCAAAAATATGATGACCCCCACCCTTATGACAACTCCAAAATCCGAAGAAAATCACCTCAATTTCCGATATTTTAATCAAAACCCTGGGAAATAGTGGTCGAATGTTGGAATGGCATACCTCGTTGAATTCGTTACAAAATTTTCAACAAAGTGTCATTTACAGAAAAAAAAACTGCATTTGAACAATTTTTGAAAAAAAATGACGACCCCCACCCTTATGACAACGCCAAAATCCGAAGAAAATCACCACGATTTATCGGTTTTTCAATCAAAACCCTGAAAAATAGTGGTCGAATGTTGGAATGGCATACCTCGTTGAATTCGTTACAAATTTTCCAACAAAGTGAAAAAAACTGCATTTGAACAATTTGTGAAAAAAATGATGCCCCTTCCCTTATGACAACTCCAAAATCCGAAGAAAACCCTGGGAAATAGTGGTCGAATGTTGGAATGGCATACCTCGTTGAATTCGTTACAAAATTTTCAACAAAGTGTCATTTACAGAAAAAAAAACTGCATTTGAACAATTTTTGAAAAAAAATGACGACCCCCACCCTTATGACAACGCCAAAATCCGAAGAAAATCACCACGATTTATCGGTTTTTCAATCAAAACCCTGAAAAATAGTGGTCGAATGTTGGAATGGCATACCTCGTTGAATTCGTTACAAATTTTCCAACAAAGTGAAAAAAACTGCATTTGAACAATTTGTGAAAAAAATGATGCCCCTTCCCTTATGACAACGCCAAAATCCGAAGAAAATCACCTCGATTTTCGGTATTTTAATCAAAACCCAGGGAAATGGTGGTCGAAAGTTGGAATGGCGTACCTCGTTGAATTCGTTACAAAATTTCCAACAAAGTTTCATTTACAGAAAAAAAAACTGCATTTGAACAAATTTTTGAAAAAAAAAAGACGACCCCACTATGACAAGGCCCAAGTCCGGAGAAAATCACCTCGATTTATCGGTTTTTTAATCAAAAACCTGGGAAATAGTGGTCGGATGTTAAAATGGCATACCTCGTTGAATTCGTTACAAAATTTCCAACAAAAAGTCATTTCCAGAAAAAAAAAATCATTTGAACAAATTTTTGAAAAAAAATGATGACCCCCACCCTTATGACAACGCCAAAATCCGAAGAAAATCACCTCAATTGTCGGTATTTTAATCAAAACCCTGGGAAATAGTGGTCGAATGTTAAAATGGCATACCTCGTTGAACTCGTAACAACATTTTCAACAAAGTGGAATTTACAGATAAAAATATGATTTGAACAAATTTTTCGAAAAAAATGATGACCCCCACCCTTATGACAACGCCAAAATCCGAAGAAAATCACCTCGATTTTCGGTATTCTAATCAAAACCCTCGGAAATAGTGGTCGAATGTTGGAATGGCATACCTCGTTGAATTCGTTCCAAAATTTCCAACACAGAGTCATTTACAGAAAAAAAATTGCATTTGAGCAAATTTTTGAAAAAAAAAATTACGACCCCCACCCTTGTGTCAACTCTAAAATCCGAAGAAAATCACCTCGATTTTCCATATTTTAATCAAAATCCTGGGAAATAGTGGTCGAATGTTGGAATGGCATACCTCGTTGATAACTCCAAAATCCGAAGAAAATCACCTCGATTTTCGATATTTTAATCAAAACCCTGGGAAATAGTGGTCGAATGTTGGAATGGCATACCTCGTTGAATTCGTTACAAAATTTCCAACAAAGTGTCATTTACTGAAAAAAAACTGCATTTGAACAATTTTTAAAAACAAATGACGACCCCCACCCTTATGACAACGCCAAAATCCGAAGAAAATTACCTCGATTTTTCGGATTTTTAATCAAAACCCTGGGAAATAGTGGTCGAATGTTGGAATGGCATACCTCGTTGAATTCGTTACAAAATTTCCAACAAAGTGTCATTTACAGAGAAAAAATGCATTTGAACAATTTGTGAAAAAAAATGACGACCCCCACCCTTATGACAACGCCAAAATCCGAAGAAAATCAGCTCGATTTTTCGGTTTTTTAATCAAAACCCTGGAAAATAGTGGTCGAATGTTAGAATGGCATACCTCGTTGAACTCGTAACAACATCTTCAACAAAGTGGAATTTACAGAAAAAAATATGATTTGAACAAATTTTTCAAAAAAAATGATGACCCCCACCCTTATGACAACGCCAAAATCCGAAGAAAATCACCTCCATTTTCGGTATTTTAATCAAAACCCTGGGAAATAGTGGTCGAATGTTGGAATGGCATACCTCGTTGAATTCGTTCCAAAATTTCCAACACTGAGTCATTTACAGAAAAAAAATTGCATTTGAACAAATTTTTGAAAAAAAAAATTACGACCCCCACCCTTATGTCAACTCTAAAATCCGAAGAAAATCACCTCGATTTTCGATATTTTAATCAAAATCCTGGGAAATAGTGGTCGAATGTTGGAATGGCATACCTCGTTGAATTCGTTACAAAATTTCCAACACAGAGTCATTTACAGAAAAAAAATTGCATTTGAACAAATTTTTGAAAAAAATGATGACCCCCACCCTTATGACATCGCCAAAATTCGAAGAAAATCAGCTCGATTTTTCGGTTTTTTAATCAAAACCCAGGGAAATAGTGTTCGAATGTTGGAATGGCATACCTCGTTGAATTCGTTACAAAATTTCAAACAAAGTGTCATTTACAGAAAAAAAAACTGCATTTGAACAAATTTAAAAAAAAAAAATGACGACCTCCACCCTTATGACAACGCCAAAATCCGAAGAAAAACACCTCGATTTTCGGTATTTTAATCAAAACCCTGGGAAATAGTGGTCGAATGTTGGAATGGCATACCTCGTTGAATTCGTTACAAAATTTCCAACACAGAATCATTTACAGAAAAAAAATTGCATTTGAACAGATTTTTTGAAAAAAAAATTACGACTTCCACCCTTATGACAACTCCAAAATCCGAAGAAAATCGATTTTCGATATTTTAATCAAAACCCTGGGAAATAGTGGTCGAATGTTGGAATGGCATACCTCATTGAATTCGTTACAAAATTTCCAACAAAGTGTCATTTACTGAAAAAAACTGCATTTGAACAATTTTTGAAAACAAATGACGACCCCCACCCTTATGACAACGCCAAAATCCGAAGAAAATTACCTCGATTTTTCGGTTTTTTAATCAAAACCCTGGGAAATAGTGGTCGAATGTTGAAATGGCATACCTCGTTGAATTCGTTACAAAATTTCCAACAAAGTGTCATTTACAAGAAAAAAATTGCATTTGAACTAATTTTTGGAAAAAAATGATGCCCTTTCCCTTATGACAACGCCAAAATCCAAAGAAAATCACCTCGATTTTTCGGAATTTTAATCAAAATCCTGGGAAATAGTGGTCGAATGTTGGAATGGCATACCTCGTTGAATTCGTTACAAAATTTCCAACACAGAGTCATTTACAGAAAAAAAATTGCATTTAAACAAATTTTTGAAAAAAATGATGACCCCCACCCTTATGACATCGCCAAAATTCGAAGAAAATCAGCTCGATTTTTCGGTTTTTTAATCAAAACCCAGGGAAATAGTGTTCGAATGTTGGAATGGCATTCGTTGCAAAATTTCCAACAAAGTGTCATTTACAGAAAAAAAAACTGCATTTGAACAAATTAAAAAAAAAAAAATGACGACCCCCACCCTTATGACAACGCCAAAATCCGAAGAAAATCACCTCAATTGTCGGTATTTTAATCAAAACCCTGGGAAATAGTGGTCGAATGTTAAAATGGCATACCTCGTTGAATTCGTTACAAAATTTTCAACAAAGTGGAATTTACAGAAAAAAATATAATTTGAACAAATTTTTCGAAAAAAAAGATTACCCCCACCCTTATGACAACGCCAAAATCCGAAAAAAACACCTCGATTTTCGGTATTTTAATCAAAACCCTGGAAATAGTGGTCGAATGTTGGAATGGCATACCTCGTTGAATTCGTTACAAAATTTCCAACACAGAATCATTTACAGAAAAAAATTGCATTTGAACAGATTTTTTGAAAAAAAAATTACGACTTCCACCCTTATGACAACTCCAAAATCCGAAGAAAATCACCTCGATTTTCGATATTTTAATCAAAACCCTGGGAAATAGTGGTCGAATGTTGGAATGGCATACCTCGTTGAATTCGTTACAAAATTTCCAACAAAGTGTCATTTACTGAAAAAAAACTGCATTTGAACAATTTTGAAAACAAATGACGACCCCCACCCTTATGACAACGCCAAAATCCGAAGAAAATTACCTCGATTTTTCGGTTTTTTAATCAAAACCCTGGGAAATAGTGGTCGAATGTTGAAATGGCATACCCCGTTGAATTCGTTACAAAATTTCCAACAAAGTGTCATTTACAAGAAAAAAATTGCATTTGAACTAATTTTTGGAAAAAAATGATGCCCTTTCCCTTATGACAACGCCAAAATCCAAAGAAAATCACCTCGATTTTTCGGAATTTTAATCAAAACCCTGGGAAATAGTGGTCGAATGTTGGAATGGCATACCTCGTTGAATTCGTTACAAAATTTCCAACAAAGTGTCATTTACAGAGAAAAAATGCATTTGAACAATTTGTAAAAAAAAAATGACGACCCCCACCCTTATGACAACGCCAAAATCCGAAGAAAATCGGCTCGATTTTTCGGTATGTTAATCAAAACCCTGGGAAATAGTGGTCGAATGTTGGAATGGCATTCCTCGTAGAATTCGTTACAAAATTTCCCACAAAGTGTCATTTACAGAAAAAATTGCATTTGAACAAATTTTTGGAAAAAAATGACGACCCCCACCCTTATGACAACGCCAAAATCCGAAGAAAATTACCTCGATTTTTCGGTTTTTTAATCAAAACCCTGGGAAATAGTGGTCGAATGTTGAAATGGCATACCTCGTTGAATTCGTTACAAAATTTCCAACAAAGTGTCATTTACAAGACAAAAAATTGCATTTGAACTAATTTTTGGAAAAAAATGATGCCCTTTCCCTTATGACAACGCCAAAATCCAAAGAAAATCACCTCGATTTTTCGGAATTTTAATCAAAACCCTGGGAAATAGTGGTCGAATGTTGGAATGGCATACCTCGTTGAATTCGTTACAAAATTTCCAACAAAGTGTCATTTACAGAGAAAAAATGCATTTGAACAATTTGTAAAAAAAAAATGACGACCCCCACCCTTATGACAACGCCAAAATCCGAAGAAAATCAGCTCGATTTTTCGGTTTTTTAATCAAAACCCTGGGAAATAGTGGTCGAATGTTAGAATGACATACCTCGTTAAATTTGTTACAAAATTTCGAACAAAGTGGCATTTACAGAAAAAACATATCATTTGAAATAAAACCATGACCCCCGCCCTTATGACAAGGCCCAAGTCCGGAGAAAATCAACTCGATTTATCGGTTTTTTAATCGAAAACCTGGGAAATAGTGGTCGGATGTTGAAATGGCATACCTCGTTGAATTCGTTATAAAATTTCCAACAAAGTTTCATTTACAGAAAAAAAATATAATCTGAACAAATATATGCAAAAATATGATGACCCCCACCCTTATGACAACTCCAAAATCCGAAGAAAATCACCTCAATTTCCGATATTTTAATCAAAACCATAGGAAATAGTGGTCGAATGTTGAAATGGCATTCCTTGTTGAATTCGTTACAAAATTTCCAACAAAGTGCAATTTACAGAAAAAAAACTGCATTTGAAAAATTTTTGAAAAAAAATTACGACCCCCACACTTATTACAACGCCAAAATCCGAAGAAAATCACTTAGATTTTTCGGTTTTTTAATCAAAACACTAGGAAATAGTGGTCGAATGTTGACATGGCATACCTCGTTGAATTCGTTACAAAATTTCCAACATAGTGTCATTTACAAGAAAAAATTGCATTTTAACTAATTTTTGGAAAAAAATTATGCCCTTTCTCTTATGACAACGCCAAAATCCGAAGAAAATCACCTCGATTTTTCGGTATTTTAATCAAAACCCTGGGAAATAGTGGTCGAATGTTGGAATGGCATACCTCGTTGAATTCGTTACAAAATTTCCAACAAAGTGTCATTTACAGAAAAAAAATGCATTTGAACAATTGGTGAAAAAAATGACGACCACCACCCTTATGACAACGCCAAAATCCGAAGAAAATCACCTCGATTTTTCGGTATGTTAATCAAAACCCTGGGAAATAGTGGTCGAATGTTGGAATGGCATTCCTCGTAGAATTCGTTACAAAATTTCCCACAAAGTGTCATTTACAGAAAAAATTGCATTTGAACAAATTTTTGGAAAAAAATGACGACCCCCACCCTTATGACAACGCCAAAATCCGAAGAAAATCAGCTCGATTTTTCGGTTTTTTAATCAAAACCCTGGGAAATAGTGGTCGAATGTTAGAATGACATACCTCGTTGAATTCGTTACAAAATTTCCAACAAAGTGTCATTTACAGAAAAAAAATATAATCTGAACAAATATATGCAAAAATATGATGACCCTAACCCTTATGACAACTTGCATTTTAACTAATTTTTGGAAAAAAATTATGCCCTTTCTCTTATGACAACGCCAAAATCCGAAGAAAATCACCTCGATTTTTCGGTATTTTAATCAAAACCCTGGGAAATAGTGGTCGAATGTTGGAATGGCATACCTCGTTGAATTCGTTACAAAATTTCCAACAAAGTGTCATTTACAGAAAAAAAACTGCATTTTAACAATTTTTGAAAAAAAAATGACGACCCCCACCCTTATTACAACGCCAAAATCCGAAGAAAATCACTTGGATTTTTCGGTTTTTTAATCAAAATCATAAACGACAGACTTTCAAAGTGAACGGTCGTGTTTTTTTTCTGCGCTTCGAATTTTGTATTTTGTTTTCGTTTATTCCCATCGGTGGGTTTTATCAAAACAATTTTAATTTTCTTCCGTGTTATTTAAACATAAATTTAAACTCCGTTCGCTTCGCGAGTGCACTTTGAATTTAATACTAATAAATTGTTTTAGTTTTCGTAATTCTTATCTGTGTTTTCTTTTCTTTTATCCCCACCGTTTCTCTTTTGTGCATGCACTTTAAATTATTTACGCTTCCGCTCTCTTGCTCTCTTTGCTTTGAAAGTTCTAAGCGTTCAGTTTCTGCGCTCTTGCGGTACTTATAACTGCTCGCTTATAAATTTCAATTTCGCTTTCTTGGTACAGTGGTCCCAATAAATAAAATGAATAATAAAAATTTAGTCTGCTTCTGCAAGAAATACAGCCTCGTAATCAGGGCTGACCAGTCTAATATGACTTGCTGGCTGTGTGAAAATATGGTGCACACCAAGTGCGCCGGTTTTACTGGCCGGACAAGTGATGACCTTTCAAAGGGGCCCAATTTGCAGTTTTGTTGTGACGCTTGTGTCGAGGTTGCGAACGAGATGAAATCGTTCATGCGCCAAACTAAAGGCGGCCTGATGGGGCTGATTAGCTGTTTCGGTGTTGCTAGAGATAGTTTTCGCCGAGCTGATGATCTCCTCTCTGTGCTGGACTCGCAGTTTAATAGTCGTAAGCTATTAGAAGAGTCCCATAAGCGCAAAAAGGCCGCTGGTGGTAAGGAGCAAAAGGGGAACACCCCGCAACCGAAATCAAAAGAACAACAGAGCATTCCGGCGGATCAGCAGCCGATTTCAGCAAGCCCTCAAATGTTGCTAAGATCGGCAGCTAAAAAAGATTCGGTATCCGAACAATCCGTTACAGAATGCATGCAACCAGGGACTTCTAAGAATTCCGGTTTGTCCGTAGTGGTTTCACAATTAGTGGATCCACCTATCTCTCAGAATGTAGGATCACCACCACAAGGGACTACTGAGTCCGGACAACCGGCTCATGTTGGTTTGGCAGAGGCAATGTCTGCTCCACCAAAATCCCTTTCAGTGGTTCCACTCAAGAAACAAATTTTCGTTTCTCGGCTTTCCCCTGATCAAACATCTTCTGATGTATTGTCTTATATACAAGAAAAAACTAAAGCCGATTGTAATAGTGTAAAGGTGGAAAAGTTTAAGTTTTCTTATGCTAGAGACAATTCATCTTTCAAGATAACTGTCCATAACGAGCTTTTTGAAGCCATATGCTCTGGCGACTTTTGGCCGGATAATATGGTTGTAAAAGAGTTCGAGGCTAAGATAAAGAAGAAGGGGCCCGTGGGAGTAAAACTTCCTAGTCGAGGCCAAACCAGTGTACCAATTTCAAAAAACTAACTTCTAACCTCCTTCTTTCCTATCAGAATGCAAGAGGTTTGCGTAGCAAACTTACTAAATTGTATTCCGATAGCCTTTCCTTTGCATCTCATATTATTGTGTTCACAGAAACCTGGTTAAAGCCGGAGATCTTTAGCTCCGAAGTTTTTCCAGGTAAGAACACAATATATAGGTATGACCGTCCCTCTAGACGGGGAGGTGGAGTCTTAATTGGAGTTGATTCAAACCTCCCGTCTGAGGAGTTATTTTTGATGAATTCAATACCATTTAATTTATTTGTGTAAAGTTATCGCTTTCTGGTAACTTTATTTACATAACTTGCTCATATATTCCGCCGCTGTCTGAAATTCCTGATTATTTAAATCACCTATCCGTTATTAAGTCCGTTGCAAATAAGCTTTCCGATAGGGATCAGTTGATAGTTCTAGGTGATTTTAATATACCTGGAGTTACTTGGTCCACTGAGGATGGATCGAATGTCTTACTACCTATAGCACAACATGATTTTATTGATGGCCTGCTTGACATATCTCTATCTCAAGTAAACCATGTTCGAAATTCATTAGGTCGCCTACTTGATTTGTGTTTTGTATCAAATCCTGAAGGTGTGTTTCTGTCCAGAGTAGCACCACTCACGCAACCTGAAGATCCATATCACCCAACATTCGAACTTTCATTTGATACGGGTAGAGTTATAGAAGAAAAATCAGAAAAATCCAAACGAATACATTGTTTTCGAAGGCAGACTTTCTGAGGCTAAATAATTTTATTTCTGGCTTTAATTGGTCTGATCTTTACCTATGCATTAATATGTCCGATGCAGTTAATGTTTTTTACACTGCAATAAACTCATTTTTTAATTCCTGTGTTCCGTGGTACTATCCGTCAACTTCCAATAAATCACCTTGGTTTAGCAAAGAGTTGACACACTTAAGAAACGTAAAGTCCAGACTTTTTAGGAAATATAAAAATACCGGTTCTCAATCTGTTTTTCCTAGATATCTAAGTGCTCGGTCAAGATTTACCGTGCTTAATGCTCAGTGTTATAACAGTTACTTAAACCGTTGAAAGGTCCAGTTCTCTCAGGACCCGAAACAGTTTTATAATTTTGTTAACACCAAGCGTAAATCTAATTCTTTTCCTTCCTCGCTGTCGTTCGAAAACATGACGGCAACCACAGATCAGGCAATAGCCGATTTATTTGCCCAATTTTTTCAAACGACTTACTCTAATTTAGATTATTCATCACAGCCTTATTCTTACACCATATCCAAGTCAAACCTCATATTCTGTCCCACTTTAACAGAAAGCTCTCTTCTTTTGGATCTTCTTCGTATTAAGCCTGTTTATTCGCCAGGGCCCGATGGTATTCCTGGGTGCGTGCTTAGGTATTGCGCTAAGGCCCTGTGCAAACCTCTTCACAAGTTGTTTACCTTATCTCTAGAAACCTCCCAATTCCCATATATTTGGAAGGAATCATTTGTTATTCCTCTTTTCAAAAAAGGTAACAAGTTAGAAGCCGGTAACTACAGAGGTATTTCTAAGTTGTCAGCTATTCCTAAGCTTTTGAAAAAATTATTACTCCTCATTTGCAGCACCTTTGCAGATCAATTATTTCTCCGTGTCAACACGGATTTATAAAACGTAGATCCACAATCACAAACCTTCTAGAGCTCACTTCATTTGTGATAAAAGGCTTCAATAGTAGTTTTCAAACAGACGTCATTTACACTGACCTTAGTAAAGCATTTGACTCTGTAAATCACTTACTTCTCATTCAAAAACTTGACCTTTTAGGTTTTCCAGTTGATCTGCTTAAATGGATTTCAAGCTATCTAAATGACAGGTCACAAAGGGTCCTTTTTAAAAATTCAATTTCTGAAATTCTCCGTGTTACCTCCGGTGTCCCACAAGGGAGCCATCTGGGTCCGTTACTTTTTACATTATTTATTAACGATCTTCCCTCAATTATAAGTCATTCTCGCGTACTTATGTACGCAGATGATGTTAAGTTGAGCCTGCAGTATAAGGACATTTCGTGCCATTTAAACTTGCAATCCGATCTAGATAATTTTCAAAACTGGTGCCGAGATAATTTACTAAATTTAAACGGTTCCAAGTGCAAGCTGATGACTTTTTATCGGGCCAATCCGATCTTGGCGTTCTCTTGGACCCTAAACTAAAATTTTCTAATCACATTTCGTCCATGGTTAATAAAGCCAGAGGAGTGCTTAGATTTATTAAAAGGTGGTCAAAAGAATTCGATGATTTAATTATTTCGCTAGTCCGTCCGATTCTGGAGTATGGGTCTCCCGTCTGGAGTCCACAATACGGAATACATATTGGTCGTATTGAATCTGTACAAAAAAACTTCCTTCTTTTTGCTTTACGGCGCCTAAACTGGGATGCAAATCTTATCTTACCTTCTTATTCTAGTAGACTTCTTTTGATTAATTTACCATCCCTAGCCAACCGTAGAACGATGCTTGGTACTATCTTTATTTATAACCTTATACATGGTGATATTGACTGCCCCGACTTGTTAAGTCGGCTTAACTTTTCTGTGCCAAGTAGATTAACTAGAAATTATTTTCCCCTAATTTTAAATCATTGTAGATCTAACTATGCCTTGCATGAGCCTTTCAGAGTATTATGTTCTGACTATAATAGACTTTTTCCTGTAATATCAAATCTTGACTCTCTGCCGCTCCTAAAACGATTGATACTTGCTTCATTGGCACAAGATTGATCTAACTATTACTTTTTTCCCCGGACCTTTACCTTTATTTTCCTATCTCGCGTCTATCTCATCGCGAATCGTGCCGTACGATATACGGCTGCGCCCCTCGGTCGGTTGGGCGGGTAAGTGGGCCGTGGGACTCCGCGCAAAAAAAAAAAAAAAAAAAAAAAAAACACTGGGAAATAGTGGTCGGATGTTGAAATGGCATACCTCGTTGAATTCGTTACAAAATTTCCAACATAGTGTCATTTACAAGAAAAAAATTGCATTTGAACTAATTTTTGGAAAAAAATGATGCCCTTTCCCTTATGACAATGCCAAAATCCGAAGAAAATCACCTGGATTTTTCGGTATTTTAATCAAAACCCTGGGAAATAGTGGTCGAATGTTGGAATGGCATACCTCGTTGAATTCGTTACAAAATTTCCAACAAAGTGTCATTTACAGAAAAAAATATCATTTGAACAAATTTTTGGAAAAAATGATGAACCCCACCCCTTATGAAAACGCCAAAATCCGACGAAAATCACCTCAATTGTCGGTATTTTAATCAAAACCCTGGAAAATAGTGGTCGAATGTTGGAATGGCATACCTCGTTGAATTCGTTACAAAATTTTTTTAACAAAGTGGAATTTACAGAAAAAAATATCATTTGAACAAATTTTTTGAAAAAAATGATGACCCCCACCCTTATGACAACGTCAAAATCCGAAGAAAATCTCCTTGATTTTCGGTATTTTAATCAAAACCCTAGGAAATAGTGGACGAATGTTGGAATGGCATACCTCGTTGAAATCGTAACAAAATTCCAACAAAGTGTATTTTACAGACAAAAAATATCATTTGAACTATTTTTGGGAAAAAAATGATGCCCCCACCCTTATGACAACGCCAAAGTCCGAAGAAAATCACTTCGATTTTCGGTATTTTAATCAAAACCCTGTGAAATAGTGGTCGAATGTTGGAATGGCATACCTCGTTGAATTCGTTACAAAATTTCCAACAAAGTGTCATTTACAGGAAAAAAAAAACTGCATTTGAACAAATTTTTACAAAAAAAATGACGACCCCCACCCCTATGACAACGCCAAAATCCGAAGAAAATCACTTCGTTTTTCGGTATTTTAATCAAAACCCTGGGAAATAGTGGTCGAATGTTGGAATGGCATACCTCGTTGAATTCGTTGCAAAGCTTTTACAAACAATGTCAGTTACAGAAAAAAATTACATTTGAACAATTTTTGAAAAAAATTACGACTCCCACCCTTATGACAACGCCAAAAAATCCGGATAAAATCAGCTCAATTTTTCGGTTTTTTAATCAAAACAGTGGGAAATAGTGGTCGAATGTTAGAATGACATACCTCGTTAAATTTGTTACAAAATTTCGAACAAAGTGGCATTTACAAAAAAACATATCATTTGAAAAACTTTTCGAAAAAAAACCATGACCCCGCCCTTATGACAAGGCCCAAGTCCGGAGAAAATCACCTCGATTTATCGGTTTTTTAATCAAAAACCTGGGAAATAGTGGTCGGATGTTGAAATGGCATACCTCGTTGAATTCGTTACAAAATTTCCAACAAAGTGTCATTTACAGAAAAAAATATAATTTGAACAAATTTTTTGGAAAAAAATGATGACCCACCCTTATGACAACGCCAAAATCCGAAGAAAATCACTTCGTTTTTCGGTATTTTAATCAAAACCCTGGGAAATAGTGGTCGAATGTTGGAATGGCATACCTCGTTGAATTCGTTACAAAGCTTTTAACAACAATGTCAGTTACAGAAAAAAAATTGCATTTGAACAATTTTTGAAAAAAAATGACGACCCCCACCTTTATGACAACGCCAATATCCGAAGAAAATCAACTCGATTTTCGGTATTTGAACAAATTTTTGAAAAAAATGACGACCCCCACCCTTATGACAACGCCAAAAACCGGATAAAATCAGCTAGATTTTTCGGTTTTTTAATCAAAACCCCAGGAAATAGTGGTCGAATGTTGAAATGACATACCTCGTTTAATTTGTTACAAAATTTCGAACAAAGTGGCATATACAGAAAAAACATATCATTTGAAAAACTTTTCGAAAAAAAACCATGACCCCCGCCCTTATGACAAGGCCCAAGTCCGAAAAAAATCACCTCGATTTATCGGTTTTTTAATCAAAACCCTGGGAAATAGTGGTCGGATGTTGAAATGGCATACCTCGTTGAATTCGTTACAAAATTTCCAACAAAGTGTCATTTACTGAAAAAAATATCATTTGAACAAATTTTCGGAAAAAACTGATGACCCCCACCCTCATGACAACGCCAAAATCCGAAGAAAATCACTTCGTTTTTCGGTATTTTAATCAAAACCCTGGGAAATAGTGGTCGAATGTTAAAATGGCATACCTTGTTGAATTCGTTACAACATTTTCAACGAAGTGGAATTTACAGAAAAACAATTTAATTTGAACAAATTTTTCGAAAATAATGATGACCCCCACCCCTATGACAACGCCAAAATCCGAAGAAAATCACCTCGATTTTTCGGTATGTTAATCAAAACCCTGGGAAATAGTGGTCGAATGTTGGAATGGCATTCCTCGTAGAATTCGTTACAAAATTTCCCACAAAGTGTCATTTACAGAAAAAATTGCATTTGAACAAATTTTTGGAAAAAAATGACGACCCCCACCCCTATGACAACGTCAAAATCCAAAGAAAATCACCTCGATTTTTCGGAATTTTAATCAAAACCCTGGGAAATAGTGGTCGAATGTTGGAATGGCATACCTCGTTGAATTCGTTACAAAATTTCCAACAAAGTGTCATTTACAGAGAAAAATGCATTTGAACAATTTGTGAAAAAAAATGACGACCCCCACCCTTATGACAACGCCAAAATCCGAAGAAAATCAGCTCGATTTTTCGGTTTTTTTAATCAAAACCCTGGGAAATAGTGGTCGAATGTTAGAATGACATACCTCGTTAAATTTGTTACAAAATTTCGAACAAAATGGCATTTACAGAAAAAAACATATCATTTGAAAAACATTTCGAAAAATAAAACCATGACCCCCGCCCTTATGACAAGGCCCAAGGCCGGAGAAAATCACCTCGATTTATCGGTTTTTTAATCAAAAACCTGGGAAATAGTGGTCGGATGTTGAAATGGCATACCTCGTTGAATTCGTTACAAAATTTCCAACAAAGTGTCATTTACAGAAAAAAATATAATCTGAACAAATATATGCAAAAATATGATGACCCTTACCCTTATGACAACTCCAAAATCCGAAGAAAATCACCTCAATTTCCGATATTTTAATCAAAACCCTGGGAAATAGTGGTCGAATGTTGGAATGGCATACCTCGTTGAATTCGTTACAAAATTTCCAACAAAGTGTCATTTACAGAAAAAAAAACTGCATTTTAACAATTTTTGAAAAAAAAAAATGACGACCCCCACCCTTATTACAACGCCAAAATCCGAAGAAAATCACTTGGATTTTTCGGTTTTTTAATCAAAATCATAAACGACAGACTTTCAAAGTGAACGGTCGTTTTTTTTCTGCGCTTCGAATTTTGTATTTTGTTTTCGTTTATTCCCATCGGTGGGTTTTATCACTAACCATACAACATATAGACTGGTCATTTCATACAAGCAATATGGACACTCAAAAATCTTTGCGGGAGGCCCCACAGCTGTTTGCGGCAGGCCCCGGACACTTCGTGTGCCTTCGGGTTTTTTTAGCTCTCATTCTTATTCTCATTTTGACGCTCGCGCGCTCATTACTCGAGTTCGGTCGTTCAGTCGCAGAGACGCGCATTTTGAAGAAGGTTGCGCCTGCGCTTGAATTGGTCTTTATATGTATGCGTGTTCATGCATTCTCATACAGGGATGCATGTGTGCGTTTTTTTCAATTCGATGCGGCAAGAATATTTTGTCTTTTGCTACTTTTCAGACTTGGTACCCTAGCAATAAGGGCGTATTCACTATTGGGTTAATGATAAAAATAAGAATATTATATGTTATAGTATCATTTTTCATATTTCCGCATATATTTCATTTTGGCTTACTAATTCAAATCAGGGGTAGCAGAAAAATGTTTTGCATATATGTATGTATTCCAATTAATATAAATCAATCTAATGAGATAGGAACAGGGCACATCGCAGTCGGTGTCTGCGCTTAGTGGTTGAGAAAACTTCAAACCAAATCAGCTTTGGTTGTTGTTTTGCGAGCGGATGGTGCCTGCATACCCTACCGACGACTGAATTTTAGGGAATAAGAATGAGAGCTAAAAAAACCCGAAGGCACACGAAGTGTCCGGGGCCTGCCGCAAACAGCTGTGGGGCCTCCCGCAAAGATTTTTGAGTGTCCATATTGCTTGTATGAAATGACCAGTCTATATGTTGTATGGTTAGTGGTTTTATCAAAACAATTTTAATTTTCTTCCGTGTTATTTAAACATAAATTTAAACTCCGTTCGCTTCATGAGTGCACTTCGAATTTAATACTAATAAATTGTTTTAGTTTTCGTAATTCTTATCTTTGTTTTCTTTTCTTTTATCCCCACCGTTTCTCTTTTGTACATGCACTTTAAATTATTTACGCTCCCGCTCTCTTGCTCTCTTTGCTTTGAAAGTTCTAAGCGTTCAGTTTCTGCGCTCTTGCGGTACTTATAACTGCTCGCTTATAAATTTCAATTTCGCTTTCTTGGTACAGTGGTCCCAATAAATAAAATGAATAATACAAATTTAGTCTGCTTCGGCAAGAAATGCAGCCTCGTAATCAGGGCTGACCAGTCTAATATGACTTGCTGGCTGTGTGAAAATATGGTGCACACCAAGTGCGCCGGTTTTACTGGCCGGACAAGTGATGACCTTTCAAAGGGGCCCAATTTGCAGTTTTGTTGTGACGCTTGTGTCGAGGTTGCGAACAAGATGAAATCGTTCATGCGCCAAACTAAAGGCGGCCTGATGGGGCTGATTAGCTGTTTCGGTGTTGCTAGAGATAGTTTTCGCCGAGCTGATGATCTCCTCTCTGTGCTGGACTCGCAGTTTAATAGTCGTAAGCTATTAGAAGAGTCCCATAAGCGCAAAAAGGCCGCTGGTGGTAAGGAGCAAAAGGGGAACACCCCGCAACCGAAATCAAAAGAACAACAGAGCATTCCGGCGGATCAGCAGCCGATTTCAGCAAACCCTCAAATGTTGCTAAGATCGGCAGCTAAAAAAGATTCGGTATCCGAACAATCCGTTACAGAATGCATGCAACCAGGGACTTCTAAGAATTCCGGTTTGTCCGTAGTGGTTTCACAATTAGTGGATCCACCTATCTCTCAGAATGTAGGATCACCACCACAAGGGACTACTGAGTCCGGACAACCGGCTCATGTTGGTTTGGCAGAGGCAATGTCTGCTCCACCAAAATCCCTTTCAGTGGTTCCACTCAAGAAACAAATTTTCGTTTCTCGGCTTTCCCCTGATCAAACATCTTCTGATGTATTGTCTTATATACAAGAAAAAACTAAAGCCGATTGTAATAGTGTAAAGGTGGAAAAGTTTAAGTTTTCTTATGCTAGAGACAATTCATCTTTCAAGATAACTGTCCATAACGAGCTTTTTGAAGCCATATGCTCTGGCGACTTTTGGCCGGATAATATGGTTGTAAAAGAGTTCGAGGCTAAGATAAAGAAGAAGGGGCCCGTGGGAGTAAAACTTCCTAGTCGAGGCCAAACCAGTGTACCAATTTCAAAAAACTAACTTCTAACCTCCTTCTTTCCTATCAGAATGCAAGAGGTTTGCGTAGCAAACTTACTAAATTGTATTCCGATAGCCTTTCCTTTGCATCTCATATTATTGTGTTCACAGAAACCTGGTTAAAGCCGGAGATCTTTAGCTCCGAAGTTTTTCCAGGTAAGAACACAATATATAGATATGACCGTCCCTCTAGACGGGGAGGTGGAGTCTTAATTGGAGTTGATTCAAACCTCCCGTCTGAGGAGTTATTTTTGATGAATTCAATACCATTTAATTTATTTGTGTAAAGTTATTGCTTTCTGGTAACTTTATTTACATAACTTGCTCATATATTCCGCCGCTGTCTGAAATTCCTGATTATTTAAATCCGTTATTAAGTCCGTTGCAAATAAGCTTTCCGATAGGGATCAGTTGATAGTTCTAGGTGATTTTAATATACCTGGAGTTACTTGGTCCACTGAGGATGGATCGAATGTCTTACTACCTATAGCACAGCATGATTTTATTGATGGCCTGCTTGACATATCTCTATCTCAAGTAAACCATGTTCGAAATTCATTAGGTCGCCTACTTGATTTGTGTTTTGTATCAAATCCTGAAGGTGTGTTTCTGTCCAGAGTAGCACCACTCACGCAACCTGAAGATCCATATCACCCAACATTCGAACTTTCATTTGATACGGGTAGAGTTATAGAAGAAAAATCAGAAAAATCCAAACGAATACATTGTTTTCGAAGGCAGACTTTCTGAGGCTAAATAATTTTATTTCTGGCTTTAATTGGTCTGATCTTTACCTATGCATTAATATGTCCGATGCAGTTAATGTTTTTTACACTGCAATAAACTCATTTTTTAATTCCTGTGTTCCGTGGTACTATCCGTCAACTTCCAATAAATCACCTTGGTTTAGCAAAGAGTTGACACACTTAAGAAACGTAAAGTCCAGACTTTTTAGGAAATATAAAAATACCGGTTCTCAATCTGTTTTTCCTAGATATCTAAGTGCTCGGTCAAGATTTACCGTGCTTAATGCTCAGTGTTATAACAGTTACTTAAACCGTTGTAAGGTCCAGTTCTCTCAGGACCCGAAACAGTTTTATAATTTTGTTAACACCAAGCGTAAATCTAATTCTTTTCCTTCCTCGCTGTCGTTTGAAAACATGACGGCAACCACAGATCAGGCAATAGCCGATTTATTTGCCCAATTTTTTCAAACGACTTACTCTAATTTAGATTATTCATCACAGCCTTATTCTTACACCATATCCAAGTCAAACCTCATATTCTGTCCCACTTTAACAGAAAGCTCTCTTCTTTTGGATCTTCTTCGTATTAAGCCTTAAGGCGAATAAACGCCAGGGCCCGATGGTATTCCTGGGTGCGTGCTTAGGTATTGCGCTAAGGCCCTGTGCAAACCTCTTCACAAGTTGTTTACCTTATCTCTAGAAACCTCCCAATTCCCATATATTTGGAAGGAATCATTTGTTATTCCTCTTTTCAAAAAAGGTAACAAGTTAGAAGCCGGTAACTACAGAGGTATTTCTAAGTTGTCAGCTATTCCTAAGCTTTTTGAAAAAATTATTACTCCTTATTTGCAGCACCTTTGCAGATCAATTATTTCTCCGTGTCAACACGGATTTATAAAACGTAGATCCACAATCACAAACCTTCTAGAGCTCACTTCATTTGTGATTAAAGGCTTCAATAGTAGTTTTCAAACAGACGTCATTTACACTGACCTTAGTAAAGCATTTGACTCTGTAAATCACTTACTTCTCATTCAAAAACTTGACCTTTTAGGTTTTCCAGTTGATCTGCTTAAATGGATTTCAAGCTATCTAAATGACAGGTCACAAAGGGTCCTTTTTAAAATTCAATTTCTGAAATTCTCCGTGTTACCTCCGGTGTCCCACAAGGGAGCCATCTGGGTCCGTTACTTTTTACATTATTTATTAACGATCTTCCCTCAATTATAAGTCATTCTCGCGTACTTATGTACGCAGATGATGTTAAGTTGTGCCTGCAGTATAAGGACATTTCCTGCCATTTAAACTTGCAATCCGATCTAGATAATTTTCAAAACTGGTGCCGAGATAATTTACTAAATTTAAACGGTTCCAAGTGCAAGCTGATGACTTTTTATCGGGCCAATCCGATCTTGGCGTTCTCTTGGACCCTAAACTAAAATTTTCTAATCACATTTCGTCCATGGTTAATAAAGCCAGAGGAGTGCTTAGATTTATTAAAAGGTGGTCAAAAGAATTCGATGATCCTTATTTGACTAAAACTTTAATTATTTCGCTAGTCCGTCCGATTCTGGAGTATGGGTCTCCCGTCTGGAGTCCACAATACGGAATACATATTGGTCGTATTGAATCTGTACAAAAAAACTTCCTTCTTTTTGCTTTACGGCGCCTAAACTGGGATGCAAATCTTATCTTACCTTCTTATTCTAGTAGACTTCTTTTGATTAATTTACCATCCCTAGCCAACCGTAGAACGATGCTTGGTACTATCTTTATTTATAACCTTATACATGTTGATATTGACTGCCCCGACTTGTTAAGTCGGCTAAACTTTTCTGTGCCAAGTAGATTAACTAGAAATTATTTTCCCCTAATTTTAAATCATTGTAGATCTAACTATGCCTTGCATGAGCCTTTCAGAGTATTATGTTCTGACTATAATAGACTTTTTCCTGTAATATCAAATCTTGACTCTCTGCCGCTCCTAAAACGATTATCTCGCGTCTATCTCATCGCGAATCGTGCCGTACGATATACGGCTGCGCCCCTCGGTCGGTTGGGCGGGTAAGTGGGCCGTGGGACTCCGCGCGAAAAAAAAAAAAAAAAAACACTGAGAAATAGTGGTCGGATGTTGAAATGGCATACCTCGTTGAATTCGTTACAAAATTTCCAACATAGTGTCATTTACAAGAAAAAAATTGCATTTGAACTAATTTTTGGAAAAAAATGATGACCCCCACCCTTATGACAACGCCAAAATCCGCCGAAAATCACCTCAATTGTCGGTATTTTAATTAAAACCCTGGGAAATAGTGGTCGAATGTTGGAATGGCATACAACGTTGAATTCGTTACAAAATTTCCAACAAAGTGTCATTTACAGAAAAAAAAACTGCAATTAACCAATTTTTGAAAAAAATGACGACCCCCACCCTCATGACAACGCCAAAATCCGAAGAAAATCACCTCGATTTTTCGGTATGTTAATCAAAACCCTGGGAAATAGTGGTCGAATGTTGGAATGGCATACCTCTTTGAATTCGTTACAAAATTTCCAACAAAGTGTCATTTACAGAAAAAAAATATCATTTGAACAAATTTTTGGAAAAAAATGATGACCCCCACCCTTATGAAAACGCCAAAATCCGACGAAAATCACCTCAATTGTCGGTATTTTAATCAAAACCCTGGGAAATAGTGGTCGAATGTTAAAATGGCATACCTCGTTGAATTCGTTACAAAATTTTTAACAAAGTGGAATTTACAGAAAAAAAATATCATTTGAACAAATTTTTTGAAAAAAAATGATGACCCCCACCCTTATGACAACGCCAAAATCCGAAGAAAATCACCTGGATTTTTCGGTATTTTAATCAAAACCCTGGGAAATAGTGGTCGAATGTTGGAATGGCATACCTCGTTGAAATCGTAACAAAATTCCAACAAAGTGTATTTTACAGACAAAAAATATCATTTGAACTATTTTTGGGAAAAAAATGATGCCCCCACCCTTATGACAACGCCAAAATCCGAAGAAAATCACTTCGATTTTCGGTATTTTAATCAAAACCCTGTGAAATAGTGGTCGAATGCTGGAATGGCATACCTCGTTGAATTCGTTACAAAATTTCCAACAAAGTGTAATTTACAGGAAAAAAAAACTGCATTTGAACAAATTTTAAAAAAAAAATGACGACCCCCACCCCTATGACAACGCCAAAATCCGAAGAAAATCACTTCGTTTTTCGGTATTTTAATCAAAACCCTGGGAAATAGTGGTCGAATGTTAGAATACCTCGTTGAATTCGTTGCAAAGCTTTTACAAACAATGTCAGTTACAGAAAAAAAATTGCATTTGAACAATTTTTGAAAAAAAATTACGACTCCCACCCTTATGACAACGCCA
The DNA here is from genome assembly GCA_018153305.1 of Drosophila kurseongensis. Classification (NCBI taxonomy): domain Eukaryota; kingdom Metazoa; phylum Arthropoda; class Insecta; order Diptera; family Drosophilidae; genus Drosophila; species Drosophila kurseongensis. Next base: position 54,519 of record JAECXX010000033.1, read on the forward strand.
AAATCCGGATAAAATCAGCTCAATTTTTCGGTTTTTTAATCAAAACAGTGGGAAATAGTGGTCGAATGTTAGAATGACATACCTCGTTACATTTGTTACAAAATTTCGAACAAAGTGGCATTTACAGAAAAACATATCATTTGAAAAACTTTTCGAAAAAAAACCATGACCCCCGCCCTTATGACAAGGCCCAAGTCCGGAGAAAATCACCTCGATTTATCGGTTTTTTAATCAAAAAGCTGGGATATAGTGGTCGGATGTTGAAATGGCATACCTCGTTGATTTCGTTACAAAATTTCCAACAAAGTGTCATTTACAGAAAAAAAATATAATTTGAACAAATTTTTTGAAAAAAAATGATGACCCCCACCCTTATGACAACGCCAAAATCCGAAGAAAATCACTTCGTTTTTCGGTATTTTAATCAAAACCCTGGGAAATAGTGGTCGAATGTTGGAATGGCATACCTCGTTGAATTCGTTACAAAGCTTTTAACAACAATGTCAGTTACAGAAAAAAATTGCATTTGAACAATTTTTGAAAAAAAATGACGACCCCCACCTTTATGACAACGCCAATATCCGAAGAAAATCAACTCGATTTTCGGTATTTGAACGAATTTTTGAAAAAAAAACCACCCCCACCCTTATGACAACGCCAAAAACCGGATAAAATCAGCTAGATTTTTCGGTTTTTTAATCAAAACCCCAGGAAATAGTGGTCGGATGTTGAAATGGCATACCTCGTTGAATTCGTTACAAAATTTCCAACAAAGTGTCATTTACTGAAAAAAATATCATTTGAACAAATTTTCGGAAAAAACTGATGACCCCCACCCTCATGACAACGCCAAAATCGGAAGAAAATCACTTCGTTTTTCGGTATTTTAATCAAAACCCTGGGAAATAGTGGTCGAATGTTAAAATGGCATACCTTGTTGAATTCGTTACAACATTTTCAACAAAGTGGAATTTACAAAAAAAAAATTTAATTTGAACAAATTTTTCGAAAATAATGATGACCCCCACCCTTATGACAACTCCAAAATTCGAAGAAAATCACCTCGATTTTCGATATTTTAATCAAAACCCTGGGAAATAGTGGTCGAATGTTGGAATGGCATACCTCGTTGAATTCGTTACAAAATTTTCAACAAAGTGTCATTTACAGAAAAAAATATCATTTGAACAAATTGTGAAAAAAAATGACGAACCCCACCCTTATGACAACGCCAAAATCCAAAGAAAATCACCTCGTTTTTTCGGTTTTGTAATCAAAACCCTGGGAAATAGTGGTCGAATGTTGGAATGGCACACCTCTTTGAATTCGTTACAAAATTTCCAACAAAGTGTCATTTACAGAAAAAAAAAAGGAATTGAACAAATTTTAAAAAAAAAAATTACGACCCCCACCCTTATGACAACGCCAAAATCCGAAGAAAATCACCTCGATTTACGGTATTTTAATCAAAACCCTGGGAAATAGTGGTCGAATGTTGGAATGGCGTACCTCTTTAAATTCGTTACATCATTTACAACAAAGTGTCATTTACAGAAAAAAAACTGCACTTGAACAATTTTTGAAAAAAAGTGACGACCCCCTTATGACAACGCCAGAATCCGAAGAAAATCACCTCGATATTCGGTAGTTTAATCAAAACCCTGGGAAATAGGTCGAATGTTGAAATGGCATACCTCTTTCAATTCGTTACAAAATTTCCAACAAAGTGTCATATACAGAAAAAAAATATCATTTGAACAAATTTTTGGAAAAAAATGATGACCCCCACCCTTATGACAACGCCAAAATCCGACGAAAATCACCTCAATTGTCGGTATTTTAATCAAAACCCTGGGAAATAGTGGTCGAATGTTGGAATGGCATACCTCGTTGAATTCGTTACAAAATTTCCAACAAAGTGTCAATTACAGAAAAAAACTGCAATTGAACAATTTTTGAAAAAAATGACGACTCCCACCCTCATGACAACGCCAAAATCCGAAGAAAATCACCTCGATTTTCGGTATTTTAATCAAAACCCTGGGAAATAGGTCGAATGTTGAAATGGCATACCTCGTTGAATTCGTTACAAAATTTTCAACAAAGTGGAATTTACAGAAAAAAATTGCATTTGAACTCATTTTTGAAAAAACTGATGACCCCCCCCCTTATGACAACGCCAAAATCCGAAGAAAATCACCTCAATTGTCGGTACTTTAACTCAAAACCCTGGGAAATAGTGGTCGAATGTTAAAATGGCGTTCCTCGTTGAATTCGTTACAAAATTTTCAACAAAGTGTCAATTACAGAAAAAAAATATCATTTGAAAACATTTTTTGAAAAAAAATGATGACCCCCACCCTTATGACAACGCCAAAATCCGAAGAAAATCACCTCAATTGTCGGTATTTTAATCAAAACCCTGGGAAATAGTGGTCGAATGTTAAAATGGCGTACCTCGTTGAATTCGTTACAAAATTTTCAACAAGGTGGAATTTACAGAAAAAAAATATCATTTGAACAAATTTTTGGAAAAAAATGATGACCCCCACCCTCATGACAACGCCAAAATCCGAAGAAAATCACCTCGATTTTCGGTATTTTAATCAAAACCCTAGGAAATAGTGGTCGAATGTTGGAATGGCATACCCGTTGAATTCGTTACAAAATTTTCAACAAAGTGGAATTTACAGAAAAAAATATCATTTGAACAAATTTTTGTAAAAAAATTATGACCCCCACCCTCATGACAACGCCAAAATCCGAAGAAAATCACCTCGATTTTCGGTATTTTAATCAAAACCCTGGGAAATAGGTCGAATGTTGAAATGGCATACCTCGTTGAATTCGTTACAAAATTTTCAACAAAGTGGAATTTACAGAAAAAAAATATCATTTGAAAACATTTTTGGAAAAAAAAAAAACCCCCCACCCTTATGACAACGCCAAAACAACCGAAGCAAATTTCCTCCCATTTTTTTTTTTTTAAAAAAAACAAAAAAAAAAAAATGTTGGAATGGCATACCTCGTTGAATTCGTTACAAAATTTCCAACAAAGTGTCATTAATCAAAACCCAAAAATAGTGGTCGAATTTGAATAAAATTTTAAAATAAGTGGAATTTACAGAAAAAAATATCATTTGAATAAATTTTTGGAAAAAAATGATGACCCCCACCCTTATCACAACGCCAAAATCCGAAGAAAATCCCCTTTCGATTTTCGGTATTTTAATCAAAACCCTAGGAAATAGTGGTCGAATGTTGGAATGGCATACCTCGTTGAATTCGTTACAAAATTTCCAACAAAGTGTCATTTACAGAAAAAAACTGCAATTGAACAAATTTTTAAAAAAATGACGACCCCCACCCTCATGACAACGCCGAAAACAAAAAAAAAACTCCCTTTTTTTTTTTTTAATCACCTCGATTTTTGATTTTAATAAACCCTGGGAAATAGGTCGAATGTTGAAATGGCATACCTCGTTGAATTCGTTACAAAATTTTAAAAAGTGAATTTACAGAAAAATTGCATTTGAACTAATTTTGAAAAAAAAAACCCCCCCCCCCCATAAAACACAAAAAAAAAAAAAAAAAAAAACGTACTTTAATCAAAACCCTGGGAAATAGTGGTCGAATGTTAAAATGGCGTACCTCTTTGAATTCGGTACAAAATTTTCAACAAAGTGTCAATTACAGAAAAAAATATCATTTGAAAACATTTTTGGAAAAAAATGATGACCCCACCCTTATGACAACGCCAAAATCCGAAGAAAATCACCTCAATTGTCGGTATTTTAATCAAAACCCTGGGAAATAGTGGTCGAATGTTAAAATGGCGTACCTCGTTGAATTCGTTACAAAATTTTCAACAAAGTGGAATTTCCAAAAAAAAAAATTGCATTTGAACAAATTTTTGAAAAAAAAATGACTACCCCACCCTTATGACAACGCCAAAATCCGAAGAAAATCACCTCGATTTTCGGTATTTTAATCAAAACCCTGGGAAATAGGTCGAATGTTGAAATGACATACCTCTTTGAATTCGTTACAAAATTTTCAACAAAGTGGAATTTACAGAATTAAAAATATCATTTGAACAAATTTTTGGAAAAAAATGATGACCCCCACCCTTATGACAACGCCAAAATCCGAAGCAAATTCCCTCTCGATTTTCGGTATTTTAATCAAGACCCAAGGAAATAGTGGTCGAATGTTGGAATGGCATACCTCGTTGAATTCGTTACAAAATTTCCATCAAAGTGTCATTTACAGAAAAAAAAAACTGCATTTGAACAAATTTTTGAAAAAAAATGACGACACCCACCCTTATGACAATGCCAAAATCCGAAGAAAATCACCTCGATTTTCGGTATTTTAATCAAAACACAGGGAAATAGTGGTCGAATGTTGGAATGGCATACCTCGTTCAATTCGTTACAAAATTTCCAACAAAGTGTCATTTACAGAAAAAAAACTGCAATTGAACAATTTTTGAAAAAATGACGACCCCCACCCTCATGACAACGCCAAAATCCGAAGAAAATCACCTCGATTTTCGGTATTTTAATCAAAACCCTGGGAAATAGGTCGAATGTTGAAATGGCATACCTCGTTGAATTCGTTACAAAATTTTCAACAAAGTGGAATTTACAGAAAAAAAATTGCATTTGAACTAATTTAAAAAAAAAAAAGTGATGACCCCCACCCTTATGACTACGCCAAAATCCGAAGAAAATCACCTCAATTGTCGGTATTTTAATCAAAACCCTGGGAAATAGTGGTCGAATGTTAAAATGGCGTACCTCGTTGAATTCGTTACAAAATTTTCAACAAAGTGGAATTTACAGAAAAAAATTGCATTTAAACTAATTTTTGAAAAAAAAATGATGACCCCCAACCTTATGACAACGCCAAAATCCAAAGAAAATCACCTCAATAGTCGGTATTTTAATCAAAACCCTGGGAAATAGTGGTCGAATGTTAAAATGGCGTACCTCGTTGAATTCGTTACAAAATTTTCAACAAAGTGTCATTTACAGAAAAAAATATCATTTGAAAACATTTTTGGAAAAAATGATGACCCCCACCCTTATGACAACGCCAAAATCCGAAGAAAATCACCTCAATTGTCGGTATTTTAATCAAAACCCTGGGAAATAGTGGTCGAATGTTAAAATGGCGTACCTCGTTGAATTCGTTACAAAATTTTCAACAAAGTCGAATTTACAGAAAAAAATATCATTTGAACAAATTTTTGGAAAAAATGATGACCCTACCCTTATCACAACGCCAAAATCCGAAGAAAATTCCCTCGATTTTCGGTATTTTAATCAAAACCCTAGGAAATAGTGGTCGAATGTTGGAATGGCATACATCGTTGAATTCGTTACAAAATTTTCAACAAAGTGCAATTTACAGAAAAAAAATATCATTTGAACAAATTTTTGGAAAAAAATGATGACCCCCACCCTTATGACAACGCCAAAATCCGAAAAAAATTACCTCGATTTTCGGTATTTTAATGAAAACCCTAGGAAATAGTGGTCGAATGTTGGAATGGCATACCTCGTTGAATTCGTAACAAAATTCCAACAAAGTGTCTTTTAAGGACAAAAAATATCATATGAACTAATTTTTTGGAAAAAAATGATGCCCCCACCCTTATGACAACGCCAAAATCCGAAGAAAATTCCCTCGATTTTCGGTATTTTAATCAAAAAGTTAGGAAATAGTGGTCAAATGTTGGAATGGCACACCTCTTTGAATTCGTTACAAAATTTTCAACAAAGTGGAATTTCCAAAAAAAAAATTGCATTTGAACAAATTTTTGAAAAAAAAATGACTACCACACCCTTATGACAACGCCAAAATCCGAAGAAAATCACCTTGATTTTCGGTATTTTAATCAAAACCTTAGGAAATAGTGGTCGAATGTTGGAATGGCATACCTCGTTGAATTCGTTACAAAATTTTCAACAAAGTGGAATTTACAGAAAAAAAATATCATTTGAACAAATTTTTGGAAAAAATGATGTCCCCCACCCTTATGACTACGCCAAAATCCGAAGAAAATTCCCTCGATTTTCGGTATTTTAATCAAAACCCTAGGAAATAGTGGTCGAATGTTGGAATGGCATACCTCGTTGAATTAGTTACAAAATTCCAACGAAGTGTCTTTTACAGACAAAAAATATCATATGAACCAATTTTTGGAACAAAAATGATGCCCCCACCCTCATGACAACGCCAAAATCCGAAGAAAATCACCTCGATTTTCGGCAAAATCAAAACCCTGGGAAATAGGTCGAATGTTGAAATGGCATACCTCGTTGAATTCGTTACAAAATTTTCAACAAAGTGGAATTTACAGAAAAAAATTGCATTTGATCTAATTTTTGAAAAAAAATGATGACCCCCAACCTTATGACAATGCCAAAATCCAAAGAAAATCACCTCAATTGTCGGTATTTTAATCAAAACCCTGGGAAATAGTGGTCGAATATTAAAATGGCGTACCTCGTTGAATTCGTTACAAAATTTTCAACAAAGTGTCAATTACAGAAAAAAAATATCATTTGAAAACATTTTTTGAAAAAAAATGATGACCCCCACCCTTATGACAACGCCAAATCCGAAGAAAATCATCTCAATTGTCGGTATTTTAATCAAAACCCTGGGAAATAGTGGTCGAATGTTAAAATGGCGTACCTCGTTGAATTCGTTACAAAATTTTCAACAAAGTCGAATTTACAGAAAAAAAATACCATTTGAACAAATTTTTGGAAAAAAATGATGACCCTACCCTTATCACAACGTCAAAATCCGAAGAAAATTCCCTCGATTTTCGGTATTTTAATCAAAACCCTAGGAAATAGTGGTCGAATGTTGGAATGGCATACCTCGTTGAATTCGTTACAAAATTTTCAACAAAGTGGAATTTACAGAAAAAAATATCATTTGAACAAATTTTTGGAAAAAAATGATGACCCCCACCCTTATGACAACGCCAAAATCCGAAAAAATTACCTCGATTTTCGGTATTTTAATGAAAACCCTAGGAAATAGTGGTCGAATGTTGGAATGGCATACCTCTTTGAATTCGTTACAAAATTTTCAACAAAGTGGAATTTCCAAAAAAAATTTCATTTGAACAAATTTAAAAAAAAAAATGACTACCCCACCCTTATGACAACGCCAAAATCCGAAGAAAATCACCTTGATTTTCGGTATTTTAATCAAAACCCTGGGAAATAGGTCGAATGAATTCGTTACAAAATTTTCAACAAAGTGGAATTTGCAGAAAAAAATTGCATTTCAACTAATTTTTGAAAAAAAAAATGATGACCCCCAACCTTATGACAACGCCAAAATCCAAAGAAAATCACCTCAATTGTCGGTATTTTAATCAAAACCCTGGGAAATAGTGGTCGAATGTTGGAATGGCATACCTCGTTGAATTCGTTACAAAATTTCCAACAAAGTGTCATTTACAGAAAAAAATATCATTTGAAAACATTTTTTGGAAAAAAATGATGACCCCACCCTTATGACAACGCCAAAATCCGAAGAAAATCACCTCAATTGTCGGTATTTTAATCAAAACCCTGGGAAATAGTGGTCGAATGTTGAAATGGCATACCTCGTTGAATTCGTTACAAAATTTTCAACAAAGTGGAATTTACAGAAAAAAATTGCATTTGAACTAATTTTTGAAAAAAAAATGATGACCCCCAACCTTATGACAACGCCAAAATCCAAAGAAAATCACCTCAATTGTCGGTATTTTAATCAAAACCCTGGGAAATAGTGGTCGAATGTTAAAATGGCGTACCTCGTTGAATTCGTTACAAAATTTTCAACAAAGTGTCAATTACAGAAAAAAAATATCATTTGAAAACATTTTTGGAAAAAAAATGATGACCCCCACCCTTATGACAACGCCAAAATCCGAAGAAAATCACCTCAATTGTCGGTATTTTAATCAAAACCCTGGGAAATAGTGGTCGAATGTTAAAATGGCGTACCTCGTTGAATTCGTTACAAAATGTTCAACAAAGTGTCAATTACAGAAAAAAATATAAATATTTTCAACAAAGTGTCAATTACAGAAAAAAATATCATTTGAAAACATTTTTGGAAAAAAAAATGATGACCCCCACCCTTATGACAACGCCAAAATCCGAAGAAAATCACCTCAATTGTCGGTATTTTAATCAAAACCCTGGGAAATAGTGGTCGAATGTTAAAATGGCGTACCTCGTTGAATTCGTTACAAAATTTTCAACAAGGTGGAATTTACAGAAAAAAATATCATTTGAACAAATTTTTGGAAAAAAATGATGACCCCCACCCTTATAACAACGCCAAAATCCGAAGCAAATTCCCTCTCGATTTTCGGTATTTTAATCAAAACCCAAGGAAATAGTGGTCGAATGTTGGAATGGCATACCTCGTTGAATTCGTTACAAAATATTCATCAAAGTGTCATTTACAGAAAAAAAAAACTGCATTTGAACAAATTTTTGAAAAAAAATGACGACACCCACCCTTATGACAATGCCAAAATCCGAAGAAAATCACCTCGATTTTCGGTATTTTAATCAAAACCCCGGGAAATAGTGGTCGAATGTTGGAATGGCATACCTCGTTGAATTCGTTACAAAATTTCCAACAAAGTGTCATTTACAGAAAAAAAACTGCAATTGAACAATTTTTGAAAAAAATGACGACCCCACCCTCATGACAACGCCAAAATCCGAAGAAAATCACCTCGATTTTCGGTATTTTAATCAAAACCCTGGGAAATAGTGGTCGAATGTTAAAATGGCGTACCTCGTTGAATTCGTTACAAAATGTTCAACAAAGTGTCAATTACAGAAAAAAAATATCATTTGAAAACATTTTTGGAAAAAAAATGATGACCCCCACCCTTATGACAACGCCAAAATCCGAAGAAAATCACCTCAATTGTCGGTATTTTAATCAAAACCCTGGGAAATAGTGGTCGAATGTTGAAATGGCATACCTCGTTAAATTCGTTACAAAATTTTCAACAAAGTGGAATTTACAGAAAAAAATTGCATTTGAACTAATTTTTGAAAAAAAAATGATGACCCCCAACCTTATGACAACGCCAAAATCCAAAGAAAATCACCTCAATTGTCGGTATTTTAATCAAAACCCTGGGAAATAGTGGTCGAATGTTAAAATGGCGTACCTCGTTGAATTCGTTACAAAATTTTCAACAAAGTGTCAATTACAGAAAAAAAATATCATTTGAAAACATTTTTGGAAAAAAAATGATGACCCCCACCCTTATGACAACGCCAAAATCCGAAGAAAATCACCTCAATTGTCGGTATTTTAATCAAAACCCTGGGAAATAGTGGTCGAATGTTAAAATGGCGTACCTCGTTGAATTCGTTACAAAATGTTCAACAAAGTCGAATTTACAGAAAAAAAATATCATTTGAACAAATTTTTGGAAAAAAATGATGACCCTACCCTTATCACAACGCCAAAATCCGAAGAAAATTCCCTCGATTTTCGGTATTTTAATCAAAACCCTAGGAAATAGTGGTCGAATGTTGGAATGGCATACATCGTTGAATTCGTTACAAAATTTTCAACAAAGTGGAATTTACAGAAAAAAAATATCATTTGAACAAATTTTTGGAAAAAAATTATGACCCCCACCCTTATGACAACGCCAAAATCCGAAAAAAATTACCTCGATTTTCGGTATTTTAATGAAAACCCTAGGAAATAGTGGTGGAATGTTGGAATGGCATACCTCGTTAAATTCGTAACAAAATTCCAACAAAGTGTCTTTTAAAGACAAAAAATATCATATGAACTAATTTTTTGGAAAAAAAATGATGCCCCCACCCTTATGACAACGCCTAAATCCGAAGAAAATTCCCTCGATTTTCGGTATTTTAATCAAAAAGTTAGGAAATAGTGGTCAAATGTTGGAATGGCATACCTCTTTGAATTCGTTACAAAATTTTCAACAAAGTGGAATTTCCAAAAAAAATTGCATTTGAACAAATTTTTAAAAAAAAATGACTACCCCACCCTTATGACAACGCCAAAATCCGAAGAAAATCACCTTGATTTTCGGTATTTTAATCAAAACCTTAGGAAATAGTGGTCGAATGTTGGAATGGCATACCTCGTTGAATTCGTTACAAAATTTCCAACAAAGTGTCATTTACAGAAAAAAAACTGCAATTGAACAATTTTTGAAAAAAATGACGACCCCCACCCTCATGACAACGCCAAAATCCGAAGAAAATCACCTCGATTTTCGGTATTTTAATCAAAACCCTGGGAAATAGTGGTCGAATGTTAAAATGGCGTACCTCGTTGAATTCGTTACAAAATGTTCAACAAAGTGTCAATTACAGAAAAAAAATATCATTTGAAAACATTTTTGGAAAAAAAATGATGACCCCCACCCTTATGACAACGCCAAAATCCGAAGAAAATCACCTCAATTGTCGGTATTTTAATCAAAACCCTGGGAAATAGTGGTCGAATGTTGAAATGGCATACCTCGTTAAATTCGTTACAAAATTTTCAACAAAGTGGAATTTACAGAAAAAAATTGCATTTGAACTAATTTTTGAAAAAAAAATGATGACCCCCAACCTTATGACAACGCCAAAATCCAAAGAAAATCACCTCAATTGTCGGTATTTTAATCAAAACCCTGGGAAATAGTGGTCGAATGTTAAAATGGCGTACCTCGTTGAATTCGTTACAAAATTTTCAACAAAGTGTCAATTACAGAAAAAAATATCATTTGAAAACATTTTTGGAAAAAAATGATGACCCCCACCCTTATGACAACGCCAAAATCCGAAGAAAATCACCTCAATTGTCGGTATTTTAATCAAAACCCTGGGAAATAGTGGTCGAATGTTAAAATGGCGTACCTCGTTGAATTCGTTACAAAATGTTCAACAAAGTCGAATTTACAGAAAAAAATATCATTTGAACAAATTTTTGGAAAAAAATGATGACCCTACCCTTATCACAACGCCAAAATCCGAAGAAAATTCCCTCGATTTTCGGTATTTTAATCAAAACCCTAGGAAATAGTGGTCGAATGTTGGAATGGCATACATCGTTGAATTCGTTACAAAATTTTCAACAAAGTGGAATTTACAGAAAAAAAATATCATTTGAACAAATTTTTGGAAAAAATTATGACCCCCACCCTTATGACAACGCCAAAATCCGAAAAAAATTACCTCGATTTTCGGTATTTTAATGAAAACCCTAGGAAATAGTGGTGGAATGTTGGAATGGCATACCTCGTTAAATTCGTAACAAAATTCCAACAAAGTGTCTTTTAAAGACAAAAAATATCATATGAACTAATTTTTGGAAAAAAATGATGCCCCCACCCTTATGACAACGCCTAAATCCGAAGAAAATTCCCTCGATTTTCGGTATTTTAATCAAAAAGTTAGGAAATAGTGGTCAAATGTTGGAATGGCATACCTCTTTGAATTCGTTACAAAATTTTCAACAAAGTGGAATTTCCAAAAAAAAAATTGCATTTGAACAAATTTTAAAAAAAAATGACTACCCCACCCTTATGACAACGCCAAAATCCGAAGAAAATCACCTTGATTTTCGGTATTTTAATCAAAACCTTAGGAAATAGTGGTCGAATGTTGGAATGGCATACCTCGTTGAATTCGTTACAAAATTTTCAACAAAGTGGAATTTACAGAAAAAAAATATCATTTGAACAAATTTTTGGAAAAAAATGATGACCCCCACCCTTATGACAACGCCAAAATCCGAAGAAAATTCCATCGATTTTCGGTATTTTAATCAAAACCCTAGGAAATAGTGGTCGAATGTTGGAATGGCATACCTCGTTGAATTCGTTACAAAATTCCAACGAAGTGTCTTTTACAGACAAAAAATATCATATGAACCAATTTTTGGAAAAAAAATAATGCCCCCACCCTCATGACAACGCCAAAATCCGAAGAAAATCACCTCGATTTTCGGTATTTTAATCAAAACCCTAGGAAATAGTGGTCGAATGTTGGAATGGCATACCTCGTTGAATTCGTTACAAAATTTCCAACAAAGTGTCATTTACAGAAAAAAAACTGCAATTGAACAATTTTTGAAAAAAATGACGACCCCCACCCTCATGACAACGCCAAAATCCGAAGAAAATCACCTCGATTTTCGGTATTTTAATCAAAACCCTGGGAAATAGTGGTCGAATGTTAAAATGGCGTACCTCGTTGAATTCGTTACAAAATGTTCAACAAAGTGTCAATTACAGAAAAAAATATCATTTGAAAACATTTTTTGGAAAAAAATGATGACCCCCACCCTTATGACAACGCCAAAATCCGAAGAAAATCACCTCAATTGTCGGTATTTTAATCAAAACCCTGGGAATGGCATACCTCGTTGAATTCGTTACAAAATTTTCAACAAAGTGGAATTTACAGAAAAAAATTGCATTTGAACTAATTTTTTGAAAAAAAATGATGACCCCCAACCTTATGACAACGCCAAAATCCGAAGAAAATCACCTCAATTGTCGGTATTTTAATCAAAACCCTGGGAAATAGTGGTCGAATGTTAAAATGGCGTACCTCGTTGAATTCGTTACAAAATTTTCAACAAAGTGTCAATTACAGAAAAAAAATATCATTTGAAAACATTTTTGGAAAAAAAATGATGACCCCCACCCTTATGACAACGCCAAAATCCGAAGAAAATCACCTCAATTGTCGGTATTTTAATCAAAACCCTGGGAAATAGTGGTCGAATGTTAAAATGGCGTACCTCGTTGAATTCGTTACAAAATTTTCAACAAAGTCGAATTTACAGAAAAAAATATCATTTGAACAAATTTTTGGAAAAAATAATGACCCTACCCTTATCACAACGCCAAAATCCGAAGAAAATTCCCTCGATTTTCGGTATTTTAATCAAAACCCTAGGAAATAGTGGTCGAATGTTGGAATGGCATACATCGTTGAATTCGTTACAAAATTTTCAACAAAGTGGAATTTACAGAAAAAAAATATCATTTGAACAAATTTTTGGAAAAAATGATGACCCCCACCCTTATGACAACGCCAAAATCCGAAAAAAATTACCTCGATTTTCGGTATTTTAATGAAAACCCTAGGAAATAGTGGTGGAATGTTGGAATGGCATACCTCGTTGAATTCGTAACAAAATTCCAACAAAGTGTCTTTTAAAGACAAAAAATATCATATGAACTAATTTTTGGAAAAAAATGATGCCCCCACCCTTATGACAACGCCAAAATCCGAAGAAAATTCCCTCGATTTTCGGTATTTTAATCAAAAAGTTAGGAAATAGTGGTCAAATGTTGGAATGGCATACCTCTTTAAATTCGTTACAAAATTTTCAACAAAGTGGAATTTCCAAAAAAAAATTGCATTTGAACAAATTTTAAAAAAAAATGACTACCCCACCCTTATGACAACGCCAAAATCCGAAGAAAATCACCTTGATTTTCGGTATTTTAATCAAAACCTTAGGAAATAGTGGTCGAATGTTGGAATGGCATACCTCGTTGAATTCGTTACAAAATTTTCAACAAAGTGGAATTTACAGAAAAAAAATATCATTTGAACAAATTTTTGGAAAAAATGATGACCCCCACCCTTATGACAACGCCAAAATCCGAAGAAAATTCCCTCGATTTTCGGTATTTTAATCAAAACCCTAGGAAATAGTGGTCGAATGTTGGAATGGCATACCTCGTTGAATTCGTTACAAAATTCCAACGAAGTGTCTTTTACAGACAAAAAATATCATATGAACCAATTTTGGAAAAAAATAATGCCCCCACCCTCATGACAACGCCAAAATCCGAAGAAAATCACCTCGATTTTCGGTATTTTAATCAAAACCCTAGGAAATAGTGGTCGAATGTTGGAATGGCATACCTCGTTGAATTCGTTACAAAATTTCCAACAAAGTGTCATTTACAGAAAAAAAACTGCAATTGAACAATTTTTGAAAAAAATGACGACCCCCACCCTCATGACAACGCCAAAATCCGAAGAAAATCACCTCGATTTTCGGTATTTTAATCAAAACCCTGGGAAATAGTGGTCGAATGTTAAAATGGCGTACCTCGTTGAATTCGTTACAAAATGTTCAACAAAGTGTCAATTACAGAAAAAAAATATCATTTGAAAACATTTTTGGAAAAAAAATGATGACCCCCACCCTTATGACAACGCCAAAATCCGAAGAAAATCACCTCAATTGTCGGTATTTTAATCAAAACCCTGGGAATGGCATACCTCGTTGAATTCGTTACAAAATTTTCAACAAAGTGGAATTTACAGAAAAAAATTGCATTTGAACTAATTTTTGAAAAAAAAATGATGACCCCCAACCTTATGACAACGCCAAAATCCAAAGAAAATCACCTCAATTGTCGGTATTTTAATCAAAACCCTGGGAAATAGTGGTCGAATGTTAAAATGGCGTACCTCGTTGAATTCGTTACAAAATTTTCAACAAAGTGTCAATTACAGAAAAAAAATATCATTTGAAAACATTTTTGGAAAAAAAATGATGACCCCCACCCTTATGACAACGCCAAAATCCGAAGAAAATCACCTCAATTGTCGGTATTTTAATCAAAACCCTGGGAAATAGTGGTCGAATGTTAAAATGGCGTACCTCGTTGAATTCGTTACAAAATTTTCAACAAAGTCGAATTTACAGAAAAAAATATCATTTGAACAAATTTTTGGAAAAAATAATGACCCTACCCTTATCACAACGCCAAAATCCGAAGAAAATTCCCTCGATTTTCGGTATTTTAATCAAAACCCTAGGAAATAGTGGTCGAATGTTGGAATGGCATACATCGTTGAATTCGTTACAAAATTTTCAACAAAGTGGAATTTACAGAAAAAAAATATCATTTGAACAAATTTTTGGAAAAAAATGATGACCCCCACCCTTATGACAACGCCAAAATCCGAAAAAAATTACCTCGATTTTCGGTATTTTAATGAAAACCATAGGAAATAGTGGTCGAATGTTGGAATGGCATACCTCGTTGAATTCGTAACAAAATTCCAACAAAGTGTCTTTTAAAGACAAAAAATATCATATGAACTAATTTTTGGAAAAAAAATGATGCCCCCACCCTTATGACAACGCCAAAATCCGAAGAAAATTCCCTCGATTTTCGGTATTTTAATCAAAAAGTTAGGAAATAGTGGTCAAATGTTGGAATGGCATACCTCTTTGAATTCGTTACAAAATTTTCAACAAAGTGGAATTTCCAAAAAAAATTGCATTTGAACAAATTTTTAAAAAAAATGACTACCCCACCCTTATGACAACGCCAAAATCCGAAGAAAATCACCTCAATTGTCGGTATTTTAATCAAAACCCTGGGAAATAGTGGTCGAATGTTGAAATGGCATACCTCGTTGAATTCGTTACAAAATTTTCAACAAAGTGGAATTTACAGAAAAAAATTGAATTTGACCTAATTTTTGAAAAAAAAATGATGACCCCCAACCTTATGACAACGCCAAAATCCAATGAAAATCACCTCAATTGTCGGTATTTAAATCAAAACCCTGGGAAATAGTGGTCGAATGTTAAAATGGCGTACCTCGTTGAATTCGTTACAAAATTTCCAACAAAGTGTCATTTACAGAAAAAAAACTGCAATTGAACAATTTTTGAAAAAAATGACGACCCCCACCCTCATGACAACGCCAAAATCCGAAGAAAATCACCTCAATTGTCGGTATTTTAATCAAAACCCTGGGAAATAGTGGTCGAATGTTAAAATGGCGTACCTCGTTGAATTCGTTACAAAATTTTCAACAAAGTCGAATTTACAGAAAAAAAATATCATTTGAACAAATTTTTGGAAAAAAATGATGACCCCCACCCTTATGACAACGCCAAAATCCGAAAAAAATTACCTCGATTTTCGGTATTTTAATGAAAACCCTAGGAAATAGTGGTCGAATGTTGGAATGGCATACCTCGTTGAATTCGTAACAAAATTCCAACAAAGTGTCTTTTAAAGACAAAAAATATCATATGAACTAATTTTTGGAAAAAAAATGATGCCCCCACCCTTATGACAACGCCAAAATCCGAAGAAAATTCCCTCGATTTTCGGTATTTTAATCAAAAAGTTAGGAAATAGTGGTCAAATGTTGGAATGGCATACCTCTTTGAATTCGTTACAAAATTTTCAACAAAGTGGAATTTCAAAAAAAAATTGCATTTGAACAAATTTTTGAAAAAAAAATGACGCCAAAATCCGAAGAAAATCACCTTGATTTTCGGTATTTTAATCAAAACCTTAGGAAATAGTGGTCGAATGTTGGAATGGCATACCTCGTTGAATTCGTTACAAAATTTTCAACAAAGTGGAATTTACAGAAAAAAAATATCATTTGAACAAATTTTTGGAAAAAAATGATGACCCCCACCCTTATGACAACGCCAAAATCCGAAGAAAATTCCCTCGATTTTCGGTATTTCAATCAAAACCCTAGGAAATAGTGGTCGAATGTTGGAATGGCATACCTCGTTGAATTAGTTACAAAATTCCAACGAAGTGTCTTTTACAGACAAAAATATCATATGAACCAATTTTTGGAAAAAAATGATGCCCCCACCCTCATGACAACGCCAAAATCCGAAGAAAATCACCTCGATTTTCGGCATTTTAATCAAAACCCTGGGAAATAGGTCGAATGTTGAAATGGCATACCTCGTTGAATTCGTTGCAAAATTTTCAACAAAGTGGAATTTACAGAAAAAATTGCATTTGATCTAATTTTTGAAAAAAAAATGATGACCCCCAACCTTATGACAATGCCAAAATCCAAAGAAAATCACCTCAATTGTCGGTATTTTAATCAAAACCCTGGGAAATAGTGGTCGAATATTAAAATGGCGTACCTCGTTGAATTCGTTACAAAATTTTCAACAAAGTATTTTAATCAAAACCCTGGGAAATAGTGGTCGAATGTTAAAATGGCGTACCTCGTTGAATTCGTTACAAAATTTTCAACAAAGTCGAATTTACAGAAAAAAATACCATTTGAACAAATTTTTGGAAAAAAATGATGACCCTACCCTTATCACAACGTCAAAATCCGAAGAAAATTCCCTCGATTTTCGGTATTTTAATCAAAACCCTAGAAAATAGTGATCGAATGTTGGAATGGCATACATCGTTGAATTCGTTACAAAATTTTCAACAAAGTGGAATTTACAGAAAAAAATATCATTTGAACAAATTTTTGGAAAAAAATGATGACCCCCACCCTTATGACAACGCCAAAATCCGAAAAAATTACCTCGATTTTCGGTATTTTAATGAAAACCCTAGGAAATAGTGGTCGAATGTTGGAATGGCATACCTCGTTGAATTCGTAACAAAATTCCAACAAAGTGTCTTTTAAGGACAAACAATATCATATGAACTAATTTTTGGAAAAAAAATGATGCCCCCACCCTTATGACAACGCCAAAATCCGAAGAAAATTCCCTCGATTTTCGGTATTTTAATCAAAAAGTTAGGAAATAGTGGTCAAATGTTGGAATGGCATACCTCTTTGAATTCGTTACAAAATTTTCAACAAAGTGGAATTTCCAAAAAAAAATTGCATTTGAACAATTTTTAAAAAAAAAAATGACTGCCCCACCCTTATGACAACGCCAAAATCCGAAGAAAATCACCTTGATTTTCGGTATTTTAATCAAAACCCTGGGAAATAGGTCGAATGTTGAAATGACATACCTCGTTGAATTCGTTACAAAATTTTCAACAAAGTGGAATTTACAGAAAAAAATTGCATTTGAACTAATTTTTGAAAAAAAAAATGATGACCCCCACCCTTATGACAACGCCAAAATCCGAAGAAAATCACCTCAATTGTCGGTATTTTAATCAAAACCCTGGGAAATAGTGGTCGAATGTTAAAATGGCGTACCTCGTTGAATTCGTTACAAAATTTTCAACAAAGTGTCAATTACAGAAAAAAAATATCATTTGAAAATATTTTTGGCAAAAAAATTATGACCCCCACCCTTATGACAACGCCAAAATCCAAAAAAATTACCTCGATTTTCGGAATTTTAATGAAAACCCTAGGAAATAGTGGTCGAATGTTGGAATGGCATACCTCGTTGAATTCGTAACAAAATTCCAACAAAGTGTCTTTTAAGGACAAAAAATATCATATGAACTAATTTTTGGAAAAAAAATGATGCCCCCACCCTTATGACAACGCCAAAATCCGAAGAAAATTCCCTCTTTTTTCGGTATTTTAATCAAAAAGTTAGGAAATAGTGGTCAAATGTTGGAATGGCATACCTCTTTGAATTCGTTACAAAATTTTCAACAAAGTGGAATTTCCAAAAAAAAATTGCATTTGAACAATTTTTTTAAAAAAAAATGACTGCCCCACCCTTATGACAACGCCAAAATCCGAAGAAAATCACCTTGATTTTCGGTATTTTAATCAAAACCCTGGGAAATAGGTCGAATGTTGAAATGACATACCTCGTTGAATTCGTTACAAAATTTTCAACAAAGTGGAATTTACAGAAAAAATTGCATTTGAACTAATTTTTGAAAAAAAAAATGATGACCCCCACCCTTATGACAACGCCAAAATCCGAAGAAAATCACCTCAATTGTCGGTATTTTAATCAAAACCCTGGGAAATAGTGGTCGAATGTTAAAATGGCGTACCTCGTTGAATTCGTTACAAAATTTTCAACAAAGTGTCAATTACAGAAAAAAATATCATTTGAAAATATTTTTGGCAAAAAAATGATGACCCCCACCCTTATGACAACGCCAAAATCCAAAAAAAATTACCTCGATTTTCGGTATTTTAATGAAAACCCTAGGAAATAGTGGTCGAATGTTGGAATGGCATACCTCGTTGAATTCGTAACAAAATTCCAACAAAGTGTCTTTTAAGGACAAAAAATATCATATGAACTAATTTTTGGAAAAAAATGATGCCCCCACCCTTATGACAACGCCAAAATCCGAAGAAAATTCCCTCGATTTTCGGTATTTTAATCAAAAAGTTAGGAAATAGTGGTCAAATGTTGGAATGGCATACCTCTTTGAATTCGTTACAAAATTTTCAACAAAGTGGAATTTCCAAAAAAAAATTGCATTTGAACAATTTTTTTAAAAAAAAATGACTACCCCACCCTTATGACAACGCCAAAATCCGAAGAAAATCACCTTGATTTTCGGTATTTTAATCAAAACCCTGGGAAATAGGTCGAATGTTGAAATGACTTACCTCGTTGAATTCGTTACAAAATTTTCAACAAAGTGGAATTTACAGAAAAAATTGCATTTGAACTAATTTTTGAAAAAAAAATGATGACCCCCACCCTTATGACAACGCCAAAATCCGAAGAAAATCACCTCAATTGTCGGTATTTTAATCAAAACCCTGGGAAATAGTTGTCGAATGTTAAAATGGCGTACCTCGTTGAATTCGTTACAAAATTTTCAACTAGGTGGAATTTACAGAAAAAAAATATCATGTGAACAAATTTTTGGAAAAAAATTATGACCCCCACCCTTATCACAACGCCAAAATGCGAAGAAAATTCCCTCTCGATTTTCGCGATTTTCGGTATTTTAATCAAAACCCTAGGAAATAGTGGTCGAATGTTGGAATGGCATACCTCGTTGAATTCGTTACAAAATTTTCAACAAAGTGGAATTTACAGAAAAAAATATCATTTGAACAAATATTTGGAAAAAATGATGACCCCCACCCTTATGACAACGCCAAAATCCCAAGAAAATTCCCTCGACTTTCGGTATTTTAATCAAAACCCTAGGAAATATTGGTCGAATGTTGGAATGGCATACCTCGTTGAATTCGTTACAAAATTCCAACAAAGTGTCTTTTGCAGACAAAAAATATCATATGAACTAATTTTTGGAAAAAAATGATGCCCCCACCCTCATGACAACGCCAAAATCCGAAGAAAATCACCTCGATTTTCGGCATTTTAATCAAAACCCTGGGAAATAGGTCGAATGTTGAAATGGCATACCTCGTTGAATTCGTTACAAAATTTTCAACAAAGTGGAATTTACAGAAAAAAATTGCATTTGATCTAATTTTTGAAAAAAAATGATGACCCCCACCCTTA
Source organism: Drosophila kurseongensis (assembly GCA_018153305.1). Lineage (NCBI taxonomy): Eukaryota > Metazoa > Arthropoda > Insecta > Diptera > Drosophilidae > Drosophila > Drosophila kurseongensis. The sequence goes on from JAECXX010000033.1 coordinate 74,745, forward strand.
TGACAACGCCAAAATCCGAAGAAAATCACCTCAATTGTCGGTATTTTAATCAAAACCCTGGGAAATAGTGGTCGACTGTTAAAATGGCGTACCTCGTTGAATTCGTTACAAAATTTTCAACAAAGTGTCAATTACAGAAAAAAAATATCATTTGAAAACATTTTTGGAAAAAAAATGATGTCCCCCACCCTTATGACAACGCCAAACTCCGAAGAAAATCACCTCAATTGTCGGTATTTTAATCAAAACCCTGGGAAATAGTGGTCGAATGTTAAAATGGCGTACCTCGTTGAATTCGTTACAAAATTTTCAACAAAGTGGAATTTACAGAAAAAAAATATCATTTGAACAATTTTTTGGAAAAAAATGATGACCCCACCCTTATCACAACGCCAAAATCCGAAAAAAATGACCTCGATTTTCGGTATTTTAATGAAAACCCTAGAAAATAGTGGTTGAATGTTGAAATGGCATACCTCGTTGAATTCGTTACAAAATTCCAACAAAGTGTCTTTTACAGACAAAAAATATCATATGAACTAATTTTTGGAAAAAAAATGATGCCCCCACCCTTATGACAACGCCAAAATCCGAAGAAAATTCCCTCGATTTTCGGTATTTTAATCAAAACCCTGGGAAATAGTGGTCGAATGTTGGAATGGCATACCTCTTTGAATTCGTTACAAAATTTTCAACAAAGTGGAATTTCCAAAACAAAAATTGCATTTGAACAAATTTTTGAAAAAAAATGACTACCCCACCCTTATGACAACGCCAAAATCCGAAGAAAATCACCTCGATTTTCGGTATTTTAATCAAAACCCTGGGAAATAGGTCGAATGTTGAAATGACATACCTCTTTGAATGTTGAAAAAATGTTGAAATGACATACCTCTTTGAATTCGTTACAAAATTTTCAACAAAGTGGAATTTACAGAAAAAAATTGCATTTGATCTAAATTTTGAAAAAAAAATGATGACCCCCACCCTTATGACAACGCCAAAATCCGAAGAAAATCACCTCAATTGTCGGTATTTTAATCAAAACCCTGGGAAATAGTGGTCGAATGTTAAAATGGCGTACCTCGTTGAATTCGTTACAAAATTTTCAACAAGGTGGAATTTACAGAAAAAAAATATCATTTGAACAAATTTTTGGAAAAAAATTATGACCCCCACCCTTATCACAACGCCAAAATGCGAAGAAAATTCCCTCTCGATTTTCGCGATTTTCGGTATTTTAATCAAAACCCTAGGAAATAGTGGTCGAATGTTGGAATGGCATACCTCGTTGAATTCGTTACAAAATTTTCAACAAAGTGGAATTTACAGAAAAAAATATCATTTGAACAAATTTTTGGAAAAAATGATGACCCCCACCCTTATGACAACGCCAAAATCCCAAGAAAATTCCCTCGATTTTCGGTATTTTAATCAAAACCCTGGGAAATATTGGTCGAATGTTGGAATGGCATACCTCGTTGAATTCGTTACAAAATTCCAACAAAGTGTCTTTTACAGACAAAAAATATCATATGAACTAATTTTTGGAAAAAAAATGATGCCCCCACCCTCATGACAACGCCAAAATCCGAAATCAAAACCCTGGGAAATAGTGGTCGACTGTTAAAATGGCGTACCTCGTTGAATTCGTTACAAAATTTTCAACAAAGTGTCAATTACAGAAAAAAACAAGAGAGAACGCTATAGTCGGGTGCCCCGACTATCAGATACCCGTTACACAGGTAAAGGGAGTGCGAGGGAGATGGAGATAGAAACTTTGATCACGCATAACTTTTTAACGAATGGTCCGATTTGAAAAATTTCTTCTACACTTCGATAGGTATTGATAAACACAATAAAACTGCATTTTTACTTTTCCGAAATATTTTCCGAAATCGTATATAAGCGATTGTGGGCGTTAAAGGGGGCGTGGCACCTTTTTGAAACAAACTTGCGCTGCGTAGGAACACCTAGAATCTGCATGCAAAATGCCAATCTTCTAGCTTTTATAGTTTCCGAGATCTCAGCGTTCATACGGACGGACAGACGGACAGACGGACAGACGGACATGGCTAGATCGACTCGGCTAGTGATCCTGAACAAGAATATATATACTTTATAGGGTCGGAAACGCTTCCTTCTACCTGTTACATACTTTTGCACGAATACAATATACCCTTTTACTCTACGAGTAACGGGTATAAATATCATTTGAAAACATTTTTGGAAAAAAAATGATGTCCCCCACCCTTATGACAACGCCAAACTCCGAAGAAAATCACCTCAATTGTCGGTATTTTAATCAAAACCCTGGGAAATAGTGGTCGAATGTTAAAATGGCGTACCTCGTTGAATTCGTTACAAAATTTTCAACAAAGTGGAATTTACAGAAAAAAAATATCATTTGAACAATTTTTTGGAAAAAAATGATGACCCTACCCTTATCACAACGCCAAAATCCGAAAAAATGACCTCGATTTTCGGTATTTTAATGAAAACCCTAGAAAATAGTGGTTGAATGTTGAAATGGCATACCTCGTTGAATTCGTTACAAAATTCCAACAAAGTGTCTTTTACAGACAAAAAATATCATATGAACTAATTTTTTGGAAAAAAAATGATGCCCCCACCCTTATGACAACGCCAAAATCCGAAGAAAATTCCCTCGATTTTCGGTATTTTAATCAAAACCCTGGGAAATAGTGGTCGAATGTTGGAATGGCATACCTCTTTGAATTCGTTACAAAATTTTCAACAAAGTGGAATTTCCAAAAAAAAATTGCATTTGAACAAATTTTTGAAAAAAAAATGACTACCCCACCCTTATGACAACGCCAAAATCCGAAGAAAATCACCTCGATTTTCGGTATTTTAATCAAAACCCTGGGAAATAGGTCGAATGTTGAAATGACATACCTCTTTGAATTCGTTACAAAATTTTCAACAAAGTGGAATTTACAGAAAAAAATTGCATTTGATCTAATTTTTGAAAAAAAAATGATGACCCGCACCCTTATGACAACGCCAAAATCCGAAGAAAATCACCTCAATTGTCGGTATTTTAATCAAAACCCTGGGAAATAGTGGTCGAATGTTAAAATGGCGTACCTCGTTGAATTCGTTACAAAATTTTCAACAAGGTGGAATTTACAGAAAAAAATATCATTTGAACAAATTTTTGGAAAAAATTATGACCCCCACCCTTATCACAACGCCAAAATGCGAAGAAAATTCCCTCTCGATTTTCGGTATTTTAATCAAAACCCTAGGAAATAGTGGTCGAATGTTGGAATGGCATACCTCGTTGAATTCGTTACAAAATTTTCAACAAAGTGGAATTTACAGAAAAAAAATATCATTTGAACAAATTTTTGAAAAAAATGATGACCCCCACCCTTATGACAACGCCAAAATCCCAAGAAAATTCCCTCGATTTTCGGTATTTTAATCAAAACCCTGGGAAATATTGGTCGAATGTTGGAATGGCATACCTCGTTGAATTCGTTACAAAATTCCAACAAAGTGTCTTTTACAGACAAAAAATATCATATGAACTAATTTTTGGAAAAAAAATGATGCCCCCACCCTCATGACAACGCCAAAATCCGAAGAAAATCACCTCGATTTTCGGCATTTTAATCAAAACCCTGGGAAATAGGTCGAATGTTGAAATGGCATACCTCGTTGAATTCGTTACAAAATTTTCAACAAAGTGGAATTTACAGAAAAAAATTGCATTTGATCTAATTTTTGAAAAAAAAATGATGACCCCCAACCTTATGACAACGCCAAAATCCAAAGAAAATCACCTCAATTGTCGGTATTTTAATCAAAACCCTAGGAAATAGTGGTCGACTGTTAAAATGGCGTACCTCGTTGAATTCGTTACAAAATTTTCAACAAAGTGTCAATTACAGAAAATAAAAATATCATTTGAAAACATTTTTGGAAAAAAAATGATGTCCCCCACCCTTATGACAACGGCAAACTCCGAAGAAAATCACCTCAATTGTCGGTATTTTAATCAAAACCCTGGGAAATAGTGGTCGAATGTTAAAATGGCGTACCTCGTTGAATTCGTTACAAAATTTTCAACAAAGTGGAATTTACAGAAAAAAAATATCATTTGAACAAATTTTTGGAAAAAAATGATGACCCCACCCTTATCACAACGCCAAAATCCGAAAAAAATGACCTCGATTTTCGGTATTTTAATGAAAACCCTAGAAAATAGTGGTTGAATGTTGAAATGGCATACCTCGTTGAATTCGTTACAAAATTCCAACAAAGTGTCTTTTACAGACAAAAAATATCATATGAACTAATTTTTGGAAAAAAAATGATGCCCCCACCCTCATGACAACGCCAAAATCCGAAGAAAATCACCTCGATTTTCGGCATTTTAATCAAAACCCTGGGAAATAGGTCGAATGTTGAAATGGCATACCTCGTTGAATTCGTTACAAAATTTTCAACAAAGTGGAATTTACAGAAAAAAATTGCATTTGATCTAATTTTTGAAAAAAAAATGATGACCCCCAACCTTATAACAACGCCAAAATCCAAAGAAAATCACCTCAATTGTCGGTATTTTAATCAAAACCCTAGGAAATAGTGGTCGACTGTTAAAATGGCGTACCTCGTTGAATTCGTTACAAAATTTTCAACAAAGTGTCAATTACAGAAAATAAAAATATCATTTGAAAACATTTTTGGAAAAAAATGATGTCCCCCACCCTTATGACAACGGCAAACTCCGAAGAAAATCACCTCAATTGTCGGTATTTTAATCAAAACCCTGGGAAATAGTGGTCGAATGTTAAAATGGCGTACCTCGTTGAATTCGTTACAAAATTTTCAACAAAGTGGAATTTACAGAAAAAAAATATCATTTGAACAAATTTTTGGAAAAAAATGATGACCCCACCCTTATCACAACGCCAAAATCCGAAGAAAATTCCCTCGATTTTCGGTATTTTAATCAAAACCCTGGGAAATAGTGGTCGAATGTTGGAATGGCATACCTCTTTGAATTCGTTACAAAATTTTCAACAAAGTGGAATTTCCAAAAAAAATTGCATTTGAACAAATTTTTGAAAAAAAATGACCACCCCACCCTTATGACAACGCCAAATTCCGAAGAAAATCACCTCGATTTTCGGTATTTTAATCAAAACCCTGGGAAATAGGTCGAATGTTGAAATGACATACCTCTTTGAATTCGTTACAAAATTTTCAACAAAGTGGAATTTACAGAAAAAAATTGCATTTGATCTAATTTTTTAAAAAAAAATGATGACCCCCAACCTTATGACAACGCCAAAATCCGAAGAAAATCACCTCAATTGTCGGTATTTTAATCAAAACCCTGGGAAATAGTGGTCGAATGTTGAAATGGCGTACCTCGTTGAATTCGTTACAAAATTTTCAACAAAGTGGAATTTACAGAAAAAAATATCATTTGAACAAATTTTTGGAAAAAAATGATGACCCCCACCCTTATGACAACGCCAAAATCCCAAGAAAATTCCCTCGATTTTCGGTATTTTAATCAAAACCCTGGGAAATATTGGTCGAATGTTGGAATGGCATACCTCGTTGAATTCGTTACAAAATTCCAACAAAGTGTCTTTTACAGACAAAAAATATCATATGAACTAATTTTTGGAAAAAAATGATGTCCCCCACCCTTATGACAACGCCAAAATCCGAAGAAAATCACCTCAATTGTCGGTATTTTAATCAAAACCCTGGGAAATAGTGGTCGAATGTTAAAATGGCGTACCTCGTTGAATTCGTTACAAAATTTTCAACAAAGTGGAATTTCCAAAAAAAAATTGCATTTGAACAAATTTTTGAAAAAAAAATGACTACCCCACCCTTATGACAACGCCAAAATCCGAAGAAAATCACCTCGATTTTCGGTATTTTAATCAAAACCCTGGGAAATAGGTCGAATGTTGAAATGACATACCTCTTTGAATTCGTTACAAAATTTTCAACAAAGTGGAATTTCCAAAAAAAAAATTGCATTTGAACAAATTTTTGAAAAAAAAATGACTACCCCACCCTTATGACAACGCCAAAATCCGAAGAAAATCACCTCGATTTTCGGTATTTTAATCAAAACCCTGGGAAATAGGTCGAATGTTGAAATGACATACCTCTTTGAATTCGTTACAAAATTTTCAACAAAGTGGAATTTACAGAAAAAAATTGCATTTGATCTAATTTTTGAAAAAAAATGATGACCCCCAACCTTATGACAACGCCAAAATCCAAAGAAAATCACCTCAATTGTCGGTATTTTAATCAAAACCCTGGGAAATAGTGGTCGACTGTTAAAATGGCGTACCTCGTTGAATTCGTTACAAAATTTTCAACAAAGTGTCAATTACAGAAAAAAATATAATTTGAAAACATTTTTGGAAAAAAAATGATGTCCCCCACCCTTATGACAACGCCAAAATCCGAAGAAAATCACCTCAATTGTCGGTATTTTAATCAAAACCCTGGGAAATAGTGGTCGAATGTTAAAATGGCGTACCTCGTTGAATTCGTTACAAAATTTTCAACAAAGTGGAATTTAAAGAAAAAAATATCATTTGAACAAATTTTTGGAAAAAATGATGACCCCACCCTTATCACAACGCCAAAATCCGAAAAAAATGACCTCGATTTTCGGTATTTTAATGAAAACCCTAGAAAATAGTGGTCGAATGTTGAAATGGCATACCTCGTTGAATTCGTTACAAAATTCCAACAAAGTGTCTTTTACAGACAAAAAATATCATATGAACTAATTTTTGGAAAAAAAATGATGCCCCCACCCTTATGACAACGCCAAAATCCGAAGAAAATTCCCTCGATTTTCGGTATTTTAATCAAAACCCTGGGAAATAGTGGTCGAATGTTGGAATGGCATACCTCTTTGAATTCGTTACAAAATTTTCAACAAAGTGGAATTTCCAAAAAAAAAAATGCATTTGAACAAATTTTTGAAAAAAAAATGACTACCCCACCCTTATGACAACGCCAAAATCCGAAGAAAATCACCTCGATTTTCGGTATTTTAATCAAAACCCTGGGAAATAGGTCAAATGTTGAAATGACATACCTCTTTGAATTCGTTACAAAATTTTCAACAAAGTGGAATTTACAGAAAAAAACTTGCATTTGAACTAATTTTTGAAAAAAAAATGTTGACCCCCACCCTTATGACAACGCCAAAATCCGAAGAAAATCACCTCAATTGTCGGTATTTTAATCAAAACCCTGGGAAATAGTGGTCGAATGTTAAAATGGCGTAGCTCGTTGAATTCGTTACAAAATTTTCAACAAAGTGGAATTTACAGAAAACAAATATCATTTGAACAAATTTTTGGAAAAAAATGATGACCCCACCCTTATCACAACGCCAAAATCCGAAAAAATGACCTCGATTTTCGGTATTTTAATGAAAACCCTAGAAAATAGTGGTCGAATGTTGAAATGGCATACCTCGTTGAATTCGTTACAAAATTCCAACAAAGTGTCTTTTACAGACAAAAAATATCATATGAACTAATTTTTGGAAAAAAATGATGCCCCCACCCTTATGACAACGCCAAAATCCGAAGAAAATTTCCTCGATTTTCGGTATTTTAATCAAAACCCTAGGAAATAGTGGTCGAATGTTGGAATGGCATACCTCTTTGAATTCGTTACAAAATTTTCAACAAAGTGGAATTTCCAAAAAAAAAATTGCATTTGAACAAATTTTTGAAAAAAAATGACTACCCCACCCTTATGACAACGCCAAAATCCGAAGAAAATCACCTCGATTTTCGGTATTTTAATCAAAACCCTGGGAAATAGGTCGAATGTTGAAATGACATACCTCTTTGAATTCGTTACAAAATTTTCAACAAAGTGGAATTTACAGAAAAAAACTTGCATTTGAACTAATTTTTGAAAAAAAAATGATGACCCCCACCCTTATGACAACGCCAAAATCCGAAGAAAATCACCTCAATTGTCGGTATTTTAATCAAAACCCTGGGAAATAGTGGTCGAATGTTAAAATGGCGTACCTCGTTGAATTCGTTACAAAATTTTCAACAAAGTGTCAATTACAGAAAAAAAATATCATTTGAACAAATTTTTGGAAAACAAGAAAGGAAAGCTAACTTCGGGCGGAGCCGAAGTTGAAATACCCTTGCAGAATATTCTGTAAATTATATTCTCCAAAATTATTCATATGATGCATTCTTAACACTCATAAAAAATCCCAACTTCCTAACTTTACAAACACCAAAGTTATGGCATTTCCGATCAATCAGTAATATGGCGGCTATAGGATATAGTCCGCCGATCCTTATGAATTTTTATTGGTCGGATTGATTGGCCAAATATAAAACCCATAGAAAATCCCAACTTCCTAACTTTACAAACACCAAAGTTATGGCATTTTCAAACAATCAGTTATATGGCAGCTATAGGATATAGTCGGCCGATCCTTATGAAATTTGGTAGGTCGGATTAATTGGCCTAATATAGAACCCATAGGAAATCCCAACTTCCCACCTTAACAAACACCAAAGTTATGGCATTTCCGATCAATCAGTTATATGGCAGCTATAGGATATAGTCGGCCGATCCCGGCCGTTCCGACTTATATACTGCGTGCAAAGGAAAGAAGGGTGTGTGCAAAGTTTCAACTCGATATCTTTAAAACTGAGAGACTAGTTTGCGTAGAAACAGACAGACGGACAGCCAGACGGACAGACGGACAGACGGACAGGCGGACAGACGGACATGCTTATATCAACTCAGGAGGTGATCCTGATCAAGAATATATATACTTTATAGGGTCGAAGATGTCTCCTTCACTGCGTTGCACACTTTTGACCAAAATTATAATACCCTCTGCAAGGGTATAAAAATGATGACCCCACCCTTATCACAACCCCAAAATCCGAAGAAAATTACCTCGATTTTCGGTATTTTAATCAAAACCCTAGCAAATAGTGGTCGAATGTTGGAATGGCATACCTCGTTGAATTCGTTACAAAATTTTCAACAAAGTGGAATTTACAGAAAAAAAATATCATTTGAACAAATTTTTGGAAAAAAATGATGACCCCCACCCTTATGACAACGCCAAAATCCCAAGAAAATTCCCTCGATTTTCGGTATTTTAATCAAAACCCTAGGAAATAGTGGTCGAATGTTGGAATGGCATACCTCGTTGAATTTCCAAAAAAAAAAGTGCATTTGAACAAATTTTTGAAAAAAAAAATGACGCCAAAATCCGAAGAAAATCACCTCGATTTTCGGTATTTTAATCAAAACCCTGGGAAATAGGTCGAATGTTGAAATGACATACCTCTTTGAATTCGTTACAAAATTTTCAACAAAGTGGAATTTACAGAAAAAAATTGCATTTGAACTAATTTTTAAAAAAAAAATGATGACCCCCAACTTTATGACAACGCCAAAATCCAAAGAAAATCACCTCAATTGTCGGTATTTTAATCAAAACCCTGGGAAATAGTGGTCGAATGTTAAAATGGCGTACCTCGTTGAATTCGTTACAAAATTTTCAACAAAGTGGAATTTACAGAAAAAAAATATCATTTGAACAAATTTTTGGAAAAAAATGATGACCCCCACCCTTATGACAACGCCAAAATCCGAAGAAAATTCCCTCGATTTTCGGTATTTTAATCAAAACCCTGGGAAATAGTGGTCGAATGTTGGAATGGCATACCTCTTTGAATTCGTTACAAAATTTTCAACAAAGTGGAATTTCCAAAAAAAAAATTGCATTTGAACAAATTTTGGAAAAAAAATGACTACCCCACCCTTATGACAACGCCAAAATCCAAAGAAAATCACCTCGATTTTCGGTATTTTAATCAAAACCCTGGGAAATAGGTCGAATGTTGAAATGACATACCTCTTTGAATTCGGTACAAAATTTTCAACAAAGTGGAATTTACAGAAAAAAACTTGCATTTGAACTAATTTTTGAAAAAAAAATGATGACCCCCACCCTTATGACAACGCCAAAATCCGAAGAAAATCACCTCAATTGTCGATATTTTAATCAAAACCCTGGGAAATAGTGGTCGAATGTTAAAATGGCGTACCTCGTTGAATTCGTTACAAAATTTTCAACAAAGTGTCAATTACAGAAAAAAATATCATTTGAAAACATTTTTGGCAAAAAAATGATGACCCCCACCCTTATGACAAAATCCCAAGAAAATTCCCTCGATTTTCGGTATTTTAATCAAAACCCTAGGAAATAGTGGTCGAATGTTGGAATGGCATACCTCGTTGAATTCGTTACAAAATTCCAACAAAGTGTCTTTTACAGACAAAAAATATCATATGAACTAATTTTTTGGAAAAAAATAATGCCCCACCCTTATGACAACGCCAAAATCCGAAGAAAATCACCTCGATTTTCGGTATTTTAATCAAAACCCTGGGAAATAGTGGTCGAATGTTGGAATGGCATACCTCGTTGAATTCTGTAACGAATTTCCAACAAAGTGTGATTTACAGAAAAAAAAACTGCATTTGAACAAATTTTTGAAAAAAAAAAATTACGACCCCCACCCTTATGAAAATGCCAACATCCGAAGAAAATCACCTCAATTGTCGGTATTTTAATTAAAACCCTGGGAAATAGTGGTCGAATGTTGGAATGGCATACCTCGTTGAATTCGTTACAAAATTTTCAACAAAGTGGAATTTACAGAAAAAAAATTTCATTTGAACAAATTTTTGGAAAAAAATGATGACCCCCACCCTTATGACAACGCCAAAATCCGAAGAAAATTCCCTCGATTTTCGGTATTTTAATCAAAACCCTAGGAAATAGTGGTCGAATGTTGGAATGGCATACCTCATTGAATTCGTTACAAAATTTTCAACAAAGTGGAATTTACAGAAAAAAATTGCATTTGAACTAATTTTTGAAAAAAAATGATGACCCCCAACCTTATGACAACGCCAAAATCCAAAGAAAATCACCTCAATTGTCGGTATTTTAATCAAAACCCTGGGAAATAGTGGTGGAATGTTAAAATGGCGTACCTCGTTGAATTCGTTACAAAATTTTCAACCAAGTGTCAATTACAGAAAAAAAATATCATTTGAAAACATTTTTGGAAAAAAAATGATGACCCCCACCCTTATGACAACGCCAAAATCCGAAGAAAATCACCTCAATTGTCGGTATTTTAATCAAAACCCTGGGAAATAGTGGTCGAATGTTGGAATGGCATACCTCGTTGAATTCGTTACAAAATTCCAACAAAGTGTCTTTTACAGAAAAAAAATATAATTTGAACAAATTTTTGGAAAAATTTGATGACCCCCACCCTTATGACAACGCCAAAATCCGAAGAAAATTCCCTCGATTGTCGGTATTTTAATCAAAACCCTGGGAAATAGTGGTCGAATGTTGGAATGGCATACCTCGTTGAATTCGTTACAAAATTTTCAACAAAGTGGAATTTACAGAAAAAAATATCATTTGAACAAATTTTTGGAAAAAATGATGACCCCCACCCTTATGACAACGCCAAAATCCCAAGAAAATTCCCTCGATTTTCGGTATTTTAATCAAAACCCTAGGAAATAGTGGTCGAATGTTGGAATGGCATACCTCGTTGAATTCGTTACAAAATTCCAACAAAGTGTCTTTTACAGACAAAAAATATCATATGAACTAATTTTTGGAAAAAAAATGATGCCCCCACCCTGATGACAACGCCAAAATCCGAAGAAAATCACCTCGATTGTCGGTATTTTAATCAAAACCCTGGGAAATAGTGGTCGAATGTTGGAATGGCATAGCTCGTTGAATTCGTTACAAAATTCCAACAAAGTGTCTTTTACAGACAAAAAATATCATATGAACTAATTTTTGGAAAAAAAATGATGCCCCCACCCTTATGACAACGCCAAAATCCGAAGAAAATCACCTCAATTGTCGGTATTTTAATCAAAACCCTGGGAAATAGTGGTCGAATGTTGGAATGGCATACCTCGCTTAATTCGTTACAAAATTTTCAACAAAGTGGAATTTACAGAAAAAAATATCATTTGAACAAATTTTTGGAAAAAAATGATGACCCCCAAATGACAACGCCAAAATCCGAAGAAAATTCCCTCGATTTTCGGTATTTTAATAGAGGGAAATAGTGGTCAAATATTGGAATGGCATACCTCGTTGAATTCGAATTTCCAACAAAGTGTCATTTACAGAAAAAAAATTGGATTTTATAGTAGCACAAACGGGGTTTAATATTAAGCACACTTTATTTAGACTTGACCGTTCTCTTTCAGTTCTTATTCGAAATTGCCTTAATTTACATGGCGTCGGTTTTAACATAAGACAACGCGAAGTAGGCTGCAATCAGCACCGATATTTAACATTGCAGAGTTGCCAGATTGGCAACTATAATGCATACTATGTACAATATTTTCATATTATTCTAAACTAGATGTTATTTATTACTTTTTACTTTTATTCCTTATCCAATGTCGTAAGTTCTGCGCACTCCAAACACCTATGTAAAGTGTGCTAATTGAAACCCTTCGACGTCTTTTAGTAAAAATCTGTCGTTGCGAATCCACGACAGCACCAACAGTCGTATCAAAATTCTTCACCATTACGTAGTCTCCTTTTTTATCACTCGTACCCTTTACTCGACTTTTATTGTAAGACTTCTCATTATAATCTTGAACTTGTTTTTGGTGAGTTGCCGCTTGTTTTCTTATCTGTGTTAAACTATCTGACTTTGGATTTTCGTTTATATCTTCTAGCCTTTCCTTGAGTTCATCGATTATCTTTCCTTTTTGCTCTACACCGAAAAGCATCTTACTCGGAAGTTGTCTTATACTTCTGTATGTATGTAATGTATTATTGAGAGCATGTTCTATTTTATCTATAACGTTATCCCAGTATACACCTTTACTTTGATAAACTAGGTTCGCGATCATCGGTCCAAGGCTCCTGTTAATCCTCTCAACTTGACCATTTGCTTGCGGTGAGCCCGTGGCTATTTTGACATGTTTAACATTATATTCTCCCATAAATTCCTCGAAGTCCTTAGACGTAAAACAACTACCACGGTCCGAAATTATACATTTTGGCCTACTGTAAGCTCTAAAGTAATCTTTTAATGCTGTTATTACCTCTTTAGTGCTCGTTGACTTAGTTGAATACAGTCTGACAAACTTTGTAAATCCGTCAACTACAACGAAAATATGTTTCTTTGCTCTTGATGAGTCTTCTGGACCATAGTGGTCAATATGGATTACTTCGAACGGATTGTTTCCCTTGGAAATACTGTGCAAAAAGCCTTTTCCCTTTCCTGATTTTGGTAAAAACGCTACACATTTTAAACAATTTTCTATATGTGATACTCACTTTTCTTTTAAACACGGAAACCAATACTTTTTAAGATTATATCCATCATTTTATCCCTTCCTACATGCCCTATTTCGTTATGGTATTTATATAATACCTGATTTTCCATTTCTTCCGGTACGTAAAATAGTATCCTATTATCATTCGCTTTTCTGTATACTACACCATTCCTCATTTCAAATAACTTAAGTTCTGTCTTTTCTAACATGGTTTTAAGTTTTTTAATTCTTAGATCTTTTCCTTGACAGATGATTAAATTTTCTTCAAAACTGTTGGTTTCCACTATTAGAATACTGTTATACCTACTGAGGGCATCAACATGCTGCATTTTGTTCCCAGCTCTGTAACATATTTCAAGATCATAATTTTCCATCTCTAATGCCCATCTTGAGATCTTTGGATTAAGTTCTGCTTTATTTAATGTTAACTTAAGGCTAATACAGGTGACTCGATAAGCTTTTCTTTTAATTTTAGAAAACAATTAATTTCTTCTTCTCCGAATCGAAATAGTTTGCCTTTTTTCAAAAGATAGTACAATGGCTTTGCCTATCTATACTGAGTAAGCCTTTTAAAAATTTCGTCTAACGTTTCTAAATGCTCATTAACATTTTTGCTGGCAACCATTATGTCATCCATGTAAACTACTACTTTGTTGGCTCTAATCATATTGTCGAAAATTTTATTAACAAAGCGTTGAAAAACAGCCGGTGCATTTTTTATACCCATCGGCATTCTTAAAAATTCGAATTGTGCTAGTGGAGTTACGAAGGACGTATATTTTACAGATTCTTCATTTACAAAAACATGAAATTATCCATTTTTTAGGTCTAACTTTGAAAATACTCTTTTGTCAACTAATTTATCTAATAAATCATCTATGTGTGGAAGTGGGTAATTGTCTTTTAGCAGTGCTTTGTTAAGTTTCCTATAATCAATACATAGTCTAATATCACCTGTTTTCTTTTTGACTAAAACTATCGGAGAGGCAAATTCTGATTCGCTTGGTCTTATTATTTCGTTTTTCAAATATTCATCTAATAATTTTTGTAGCTTATCCTTTTCTGTATATGATAATCGTCGAGGACTGCAACTAAAAGGTTTTGCAATCTCTAAACATAATTTAATTTCTGCTCTAATCGTAGGCTTTTCAGGTCTAATTTCTTTCACATAGCTGTTTTCAAATATTTTTAGGAATCGACATTGTATTTGACAAGTTGTGCTTTTGTCCCAGTTAAAATCAATGGTTTCATCGTTTGTACAGTCAATGTTCAGTATTTCGGTTTAAAAATCGTCGATTTCTAGTTGCATTTTTACATTTACCATCTTTTGTTCTTTTATCATCGTTTCATCTGTATTTTTATTGACTTGTTTTATTTTTGGTTGTTCTATTGATTCACTATCCTGTCTCATAACTGTCTGATCTGTTGTTTCACCGTCTCGTCTCATAACTGTTTGACCTGTTGTTTCACTTTTTTGTTGCTTAACTGTTTGACCTGTTGTTTCACTGTTTTGTCGCTTAACCGTTTGACCAGTTGTTTCAACGGTTTGTCGCGTAACTGTAACCTACCGTTTCACTACCTTGTATCATAGCCATTTGCCTTATTTTTTCATGGCGATTCTTAACGAGAGCAAGCCTCTGCTTTTAAAATTTCAGTTGACCATTCTAAAACGCGTTCAGCTATATCATTATCCAGACACTCAATATTATGACTGACCGCAGCAATAGGCAGTGACAGATCTTTAGTAGGCTGCTTTGGGTTATGTTTTGATACATTTTCTACTGTTATTATCTTTAGAGTTCTTAAATCTAAATTCAAATCGCAAGCTTGCATGAAATTTGTACCTAATACCACATCATGAATCATAGACTCATTGGCAAAAACCGTTAAATTAAAATAACATTTTATTCTTTCTTTAAGTACAAAACATAAAATTTGTCCGTATATCTTCAATGGGCTTTTGTTTATGCCAAAATAATGTTCGGTGAATTCTTGTAGTTGGGCCTAAGTGGGCAACAAAGATATTTTATATAACGAAATAGGACTGCCAGAGTCTAGGATGCATGCTGCAACCATAGAAGATATTATTTTCCTGTCAAAATGAATGTTAAAATACCTTACATAATTATTTTCAGCATTTCCCTTCCTCTCCTCGCATTGGGCTACAAAGTGACCGAATTTGCCACAAGCGTAGCAAGATCCTGGCTCCCTTGCTGGCTTTCGACAATCCTTGGCGATGTGTTCTCTGGCGTTGCAGTTACCGCAGCGGAATCCTCCGTTGTTGCTTCGGTTTGTAGCCATATCCTTCCAAATAGACTCCTTGGGCTTGCTCAAACGGATACCAGCAAACGCACGCAGAATTTGCATATGATCTGTGAAACACTGGTTCCGGGCTTGTTCACGCAAATTCTGTGCTGGTATTCCCTCGCCTATCTGGTCAACCAACTCGTCAGGCTCGATGTTGATGCTGCTTGCCAGCATTGTCTTAGCTTCAAAGTATACCGCGAATTTTTCGGTATTGTGCCACTTCAAATTTTCAAATTTTGCGCCGTGCTTCTGCTTTAGAAAGTTTATCACTGAATGCTAAGATCAGCTGTTCCAACAGATTCTCTGCTGGCTCCATGATGCGCATTGCATTTGCGTGCAACCAACGCTGGGCGATTCCCTTCAGTTTGGACACAATCACTATTTTCACGCACACTGCATCCAGGTTGTACAGATCAGCAATGTTTCGTAATTGCTGAGTCCAAATGTTTGCGCACGATGAACCATCATAGTCCATGATGATTTCTTTGGCCAAAGAAAATGAAATGTTTGTCGACTGAAGTCCTTTGTTTACATCTGCCATTTGTCGTTGCACAACACCCTTGTTGACATCGATATCAGTGCCAATATCGATATCGGCACTTTTATCGGCATTTGGTATTTTTTCGCCAACTACTTCGTTGAAGTTTTCGCCGACTACTGCTTGCATGACTTCTCCGGCGACCACTGCTTGGTTGCAGTTTTTGCGTTGTTGATGACGTCACTGGCAACTGCTTGAGACGCGTCTCTTACTTGCGCCAGAATGTTCTGGAGCTCTTTTTTGCCAGCCTCAATTTCAGCGCGTATTTGTTGTAGCTACAATACTCCGTCGGCTACATCAAACCACTCGTCTCCCTTTGGCCTTGTAGCCGCTGCAGAAATCAGCTCCGACCTAGGATCGGCATCCTCTACAAAGGAATTCTCCCCCAAGTCGTCATCCAGCGCCAACTCCTGGAGTAGATCAGCATTTTCCAATAATGGGGTTTGTGGACGAGTTCCGCGAATTCCGGAGTCCACGCTATTCAGCCGTGCTGCAAGTTCTGCTTTTTTGCCGCTGGTTGGCAAGTTCAGCGCCGCCAACCACCTCTTTAGCTGGACGACCGTAAATTGTTGTGCATCAATTAAATCCATTTTATGGGTCAGGACCAATTCTGAAGTTTATAGTAGCACAAACGGGGTTTAATATTAAGCACACTTTATTTAGACTTGACCGTTCTCTTTCAGTTCTTATTCGCAATTGCCTTAATTAACATGGCGTCGGTTTTAACATTAGACAACGCGAAGTTGGCTGCGATCAGCACCGATATTTAACATGGCAGAGTTGCCAAATTGGCAACTATATAACAGCTAATTATTCTAAATACTAACTACTATTAACCATCTAACCGTAATAATTAAGTAATAGAGTTATACTACTAAAACATATTCATAACCGTGTATACTCGTACATACTAATATATATAGTCAGTGACTTATCCTACTACAATTTGAACAAATTTTTGAAAAAAAAAAATGAAGACCTTTATGACAACGCCACAATCCGAAGAAAATCACCTCGATTTTTCGGTATTTTAATCAAAACCCTGAGAATTAGTGGTCGAATGTTGGAATGGCATACCTCGTTGAATTCGTTACAAAATTTCCAACGAAGTGTCATTTACAGAAAAAAATTGCATTTGAACAAATTTTTGAAAAAAAATGACGACCCCAACCCTCATGACAACGCCAAAATCCGAAGAAAATCATTTCAATTGTCGGTATTTTAATCAAAACCCAGGGAAATAGTGGTCGAATGTTGGAATGGCATACCTCGTTGAATTCGTTACAAAATTTCCAACAAAGTGTCATTTAGAGAAAAAAATTGCATTTGAACAAATTTTTGAAAAAAAATGACGACCCCCACCCTTAAGACAACGCCAAAATCCGAAGAAAATCACCTCGATTTTCGGTATTTTAATCAAAACCCTGGGAAATAGGTCGAATGTTGAAATAGCATACTTCGTTGAATGCGTGACAAAATTTCCAACAAAGTGTCATTTACAGAAAAAAAATATAATTTGAACAAATTTTTGGAAAAAAAGGATGACCCCCACACTTATGACAACGCCAAAATCCGAAGAAAATCACCTCAATTGTCGGTATTTTAATCAAAACCCTGGGAAATAGTGGTCGAATGTTGAAATGGCATACCTCGTTGAATTCGTTACAAAATTTCCAACAAAGTGTCATTTACAGAAAAAATTGCATTTGAACAACTTTTTGGAAAAAAAATGACGACCCCCACCCTTATGACAACGCCAAAATCCGAAGAAAATCACCTCGATTTTCGGTATTTTAAGCAAAACCCAGGGAAATAGTGGTCGAATGTTGGAATGGCATATCTCGTTGAATTCGTTACAAAATTTCCAACAAAGTGTCATTTACAGAAAAAAAACTGCATGTGAACAAATTTTTGAAAAAAAAGGACGACTCCCACACTTATGACAACGCCAAAATCCGGATAAAATTACCTCGATTTTCGGTATTTTAATCAAAACCAAGGGAAATAGTGGTCGAATGTTGCAATGGCATACCTCGTTGAATTCGTTACAAAATTTCCAACAAAGTGTCATTTACAGAAAAAAAATTGCATTTGCACAAATTTTAAAAAAAAAAATGACGATCCCCACCCTTATGACAACGCCAAAATCCAAAGAAAATCACCTCGATTTTCGATATTTTAATCAAAACCCTGGGAAATAGTGGTCGAATGTTGGAAATGCATACCTCATTGAATTCGTTACAAAATTTCCCACAATGTGTCATTTACAAAAAAAACTGCATTTGAACAATTTTTGAAAAAAAAATGACGACCCTTATGACAACGCCAAAATCGCAAGAAAATCACCTCGATTTTCGGTATTTTAATCAAAACCCTGGGAAATAGTGGTCGAATAATGGAATGGCATACCTCGTTGAATTCGTTACAAAATTTCCAACAAAGTGTCATTTACAGAAAAAAAACTGCATTTGAACAATTTTTGAAAAAAATGACGACCCCCACCCTTATGACAACGCCAAAATCCGAAGAAAATCACCTCAATTGTTGGTATTTTAATCAAAACTCTGGGAAATAGTGGTCGAATGTTAAAATGGCATACCTCGTTGAATTCGTTACAAAATTTTCAACAAAGTGGAATTTACAGAAAAAAAATATCATTTGAACAAATTTTTGGAAAAAAATGATGACCCCCACCCTTATGACAACGCCAAAATCCCAAGAAAATTCCCTCGATTTTCGGTATTTTAATCAAAACCCTAGGAAATAGTGGTCGAATGTTGGAATGGCATACCTCGTTGAATTCGTTACAAAATTCCAACAAAGTGTCTTTTACAGACAAAAAATATCATATGAACTAATTTTTGGAAAAAAATGATGCCCCCACCCTTATGACAACGCCAAAATCCGAAGAAAATCACCTCGATTTTCGGTATTTTAATCAAAACCCTGGGAAATAGTGGTCGAATGTTGGAATGGCATACCTCGTTGAATTCGTTACAAAATTTCCAACAAAGTGTGATTTACAGAAAAAAAAACTGCATTTGAACAAATTTTTGAAAAAAAAAATATTACGACCCCCACCCTTATGACAATGCCAACATCCGAAGAAAATCACCTCAATTGTCGGTATTTTAATCAAAACCCTGGGAAATAGTGGTCGAATGTTGGAATGGCATACCTCGTTGAATTCGTTACAAAATTTTCAACAAAGTGGAATTTACAGAAAAAAAATTGCATTTGAACAAATTTTTGGAAAAAAATAATGACCCCCACCCTTATGACAACGCCAAAATCCGAAGAAAATTCCCTCGATTTTCGGTATTTTAATCAAAACCCTAGGAAATAGTGGTCGAATGTTGGAATGGCATACCTCATTGAATTCGTTACAAAATTTTCACCAAAGTGGAATTTACAGAAAAAAAATTGCATTTGAACTAATTTTTGAAAAAAAAATGATGACCCCCAACCTTATGACAACGCCAAAATCCAAAGAAAATCACCTCAATTGTCGGTATTTTAATCAAAACCCTGGGAAATAGTGGTAGAATGTTACAATGGCGTACCTCGTTGAATTCGTTACAAAATTTTCAACCAAGTGTCAATTACAGAAAAAAAAATCATTTAAAAAGATTTTTGGAAAAAAAATGATGACGCCCACCCTTATGACAACGCCAAAATCCGAAGAAAATCACCTCAATTGTCGGTATTTTAATCAAAACCCTGGGAAATAGTGGTCGAATGTTGGAATGGCATACCTTGTTGAATTCGTTACAAAATTCCAACAAAGTGTCTTTTACAGAAAAAAAATATAATTTGAACAAATTTTTGGAAAAATTTGATGACCCCCACCCTTATGACAACGCCAAAATCCGAAGAAAATTCCCTCGATTGTCGGTATTTTAATCAAAACCCTGGGAAATAGTGGTCGAATGTTGGAATGGCATACCTCGTTGAATTCGTTACAAAATTTTCAACAAAGTGGAATTTACAGAAAAAAAATCATTTGAACAAATTTTTGGAAAAAATGATGACCCCCACCCTTATGACAACGCCAAAATCCCAAGAAAATTCCCTCGATTTTCGGTATTTTAATCAAAACCCTAGGAAATAGTGGTCGAATGTTGGAATGGCATACCTCGTTGAATTCGTTACAAAATTCTAACAAAGTGTCTTTTACAGACAAAAAATATCATATGAACTAATTTTTGGAAAAAAAATGATGCCCCCACCCTTATGACAACGCCAAAATCCGAAGAATATCACCTCGATTGTCGGTATTTTAATCAAAACCCTGGGAAATAGTGGTCGAATGTTGGAATGGCATACCTCGTTGAATTCGTAACAAAATTTCCAACAAAGTGTCCCCCACCCTTATGACAACGCCAAAATCCCAAGAAAATCACCTCAATTGTCGGCATTTTAATCAAAACCCTGGGAAATAGTGGTCGAATGTTGGAATGGCATACCTCGTTGAATTCGTTAAACATTTTCCAACAAAGTGTGATATACAGAAAAAAAACTGCATTTGAACAATTTGTGAAAAAAATGACGACCCCCACCCTTATGACAAAGCCAAAATCCGAAGAAAATCACCTCGATTTTTCGGTATTTTAATCAAAACCCAGGGAAAAAGTGGTCGAATGTTGGAATGGCATACGTCGTTGAATTCGTTACAAAATTTCCAACAAAGTGTTATTTACAGAAAAAAAACTGCATGTGAACAAATTTTTGAAAAAAAATGACGATCCCCACCCTTATGACAACGCCAAAATCCGAAGAAAATCACCTCTATTTTCGATATTTTAATCAAAACCCTGGGAAATAGTGGTCGAATGTTGGAATGGCATACCTCGTTGAATTCGTTACAAAATTTCCAACAAAGTGTCATTTACAGAAAAAAACTGCATTTGAACAATTTTTGAAAAAAAATGACGACCCCCATCCTTATGACAACGCCAAAATCCGATGAAAATCACCTCGATTTTCGGTATTTTAATCAAAACCCTGGGAAATAGTGGTCGAATGTTGGAATGGCATACCTCGTTGAATTCGTTACAAAATTTCCAACAAAGTGTCATTTACAGAAAAAAAACTGCATTTTAACAATTTTTGAAAAAAAATGACGACCCCCACCCTTATGAATACGCCAAAATCCGAAGAAAATCACCTGGATTTTTCGGTATTTTAAACAAAACCCTGGGAAATAGGGTCGAATGTTGAAATGGCATACTTCGTTGAATTCGTTACAAAATGTCCAACAAAGTGTCATTTACAGAAATAAAAATATCATTTGAACAAATTTTTCAAAAAAAATGATGACCCCCACCCTTATGACAACGCCAAAATCCGAAGAAAATCACCTCAATTGTCGGTATTTTAATCAAAACCCTGGGAAATAGTGGTCGAATGTTGGAATGCCATACCTCGTTGAATTCGTTACAAAATTTCCCGCAAAGTGTCATTTACAGAAAAAACTGCATTTGAACAATTTTTGAAAAAAAAAATGACGACCCCCACCCTTATGACAACGCCAAAATCCGGATAAAATCACCTCGAAATTCGGTATTTTAATCAAAACCCAGGAAAATAGTGGTCGAATGTTGGAATGGCATACCTCGTTGAATTCGTTACAAAATTTCCAACAAAGTGTCATTTACAGAAAAAAAATTGCATTTGAACAAATTTTTGAAAAAAAAATGACGACCCCCACCCTTATGACATCGCCAAAATCCGAAGAAAATCACCTCGATTTTCGGTATTTTAATCAAAACCCAGGGAAATAGTGGTCGAATGTTGGAATGGCATACCTCGTTGAATTCGTTACAAAATTTCCAACAAAGTGTCATTTACAGAAAAAAAACTGCGTTTAAACAATTTTTGAAAAAATTGACGACCTCCACCCTTATGACAACGTTAAAATCCGAAGAAAATCACCTCGATTTTCGGTATTTTAATCAAAACCCTGGGAAATAGGTCGAATGTTGAAATGGCATACTTCGTTGAATGCGTGACAAAATTTCCAAAAAAGTGTCATTTACAGAAAAAAAATATAATTTGAACAAATTATTGGAAAAAAAGGATGACCCCACACTTATGACAACGCCAAAATCCGAAGAAAATCACCTCAATTGTCGGTATTTTAATCAAAACCCAGGGAAATAGTGGTCGAATGTTGGAATGGCATACCTCGTTGAATTCGTTACAAAATTTCCAACAAAGTGTCATTTACAGAAAAAAATTGCATTTGAACAACTTTTTGAAAAAAAAATGACGACCCCCACCCTTATGACAACGCCAAAATCCGAAGAAAATCACCTCGATTTTCGGTATTTTAATCAAAACCCTGGGAAATAGGTCGAATGTTGAAATGGCATACTTCGTTGAATGCGTGACAAAATTTCCAACAAAGTGTCATTTACAGAAAAAAAATATAATTTGAACAAATTATTGGAAAAAAAGGATGACCCCCACACTTATGACAACGCCAAAATCCGAAGAAAATCACCTCAATTGTCGGTATTTTAATCAAAACCCAGGGAAATAGTGGTCGAATGTTGGAATGGCATACCTCGTTGAATTCGTAACAAAATTTCCAACAAAGTGTCCCCCACCCTTATGACAACGCCAAAATCCCAAGAAAATCACCTCAATTGTCGGCATTTTAATCAAAACCCAGGGAAAAAGTGGTCGAATGTTGGAATGGCATACGTCGTTGAATTCGTTACAAAATTTCCAACAAAGTGTTATTTACAGAAAAAAAAACTGCATGTGAACAAATTTTTGAAAAAAAAATGACGATCCCCACCCTTATGACAACGCCAAAATCCGAAGAAAATCACCTCTATTTTCGATATTTTAATCAAAACCCTGGGAAATAGTGGTCGAATGTTGGAATGGCATACCTCGTTGAATTCGTTACAAAATTTCCAACAAAGTGTCATTTACAGAAAAAAACTGCATTTGAACAATTTTTGAAAAAAAAATGACGACCCCCAACCTTATGACAACGCCAAAATCCGCAGAAAATCACCTCGATTTTCGGTATTGTAATCAAAACCCTGGGAAATAGTGGTCGAATGTTGGAATGGCATACCTCGTTGAATTCGTTACAAAATTTCCAACAAAGTGTCATTTACAGAAAAAAATTGCATTTGAACAAATTTTTGAAAAAAAATGACGACCCCCACCCTTATGACAACGCCAAAATCCGAAGAAAATCACCTGGATTTTTCGTTATTTTAAACAAAACCCTGGGAAATAGGTCGAATGTTGAAATGGCATACTTCGTTGAATTCGTTACAAAATGTCCAACAAAGTGTCATTTACAGAAATAAAAATATCATTTGAACAAATTTTTCAAAAAAAATGATGACCCCCACCCTTATGACATCGCCAAAATCCGAAGAAAATCACCTCAATTGTCGGTATTTTAATCAAAACCCTGGGAAATAGTGGTCGAATGTTGGAATGCCATACCTCGTTGAATTCGTTACAAAATTTCCCACAAAGTGTCATTTACAGAAAAAACTGCATTTGAACAATTTTTGAAAAAAAAATGACGACCCCCACCGTTATGACAACGCCAAAATCCGAAGAAAATCACCTCGATTTTTTGGTATTTTAATCCAAACCCCGGGAAATAGTGGTCGAATGTTGGAATGGCATACCTCGTCGAATTCGTTACAAAATTTCCAACAAAGTGTCATTTACAGAAAAAAAATATAATATGAACAAATTTTTGGAAAAAAAGGATGACCCCCACCCTTATGACAACGCCAAAATCCAAAGAAAATCACCTCAATTGTCGGTATTTTAATCAAAACCCTGGGAAATAGTGGTCGAATGTTGGAATGGCATACCTCGTTGAATTCGTTACAAAATTTCCAACAAAGTGTCATTTAGAGAAAAAAATTGCATTTGAACAAATTTTTGAAAAAAAATGACGACACCCACCCTTAAGACAACGCCAAAATCCGAAGAAAATCACCTCGATTTTCGGTATTTTAATCAAAACCCTGGGAAATAGTGGTCGAATGTTGGAATGGCATACCTCGTTGAATTCGTTACAAAATTTCCAACAAAGTGTCATTTACAGAAAAAAAACTGCATTTAAACACTTTTTGAAAAAAATGACGACCCCCACCCTTATGACAACGCCAAAATCCGGATAAAATCACCTCGAAATTCGGTATTTTAATCAAAACCCAGGAAAATAGTGGTCGAATGTTGGAATGGCATACCTCGTTGAATTCGTTACAAAATTTCCAACAAAGTGTCATTTACAGAAAAAAATTGCATTTGAACAAATTTTTGAAAAAAAATGACGACCCCCACCCTTATGACATCGCCAAAATCCGAAGAAAATCACCTCGATTTTCGGTATTTTAATCAAAACCCAGGGAAATAGTGGTCGAATGTTGGAATGGCATACCTCGTTGAATTCGTTACAAAATTTCCAACAAAGTGTCATTTACAGAAAAAAAACTGCGTTTAAACAATTTTTGAAAAAATTGACGACCTCCACCCTTATGACAACGCTAAAATCCGAAGAAAATCACCTCGATTTTCGGTATTTTAATCAAAACCCTGGGAAATAGGTCGAATGTTGAAATGGCATACTTCGTTGAATGCGTGACAAAATTTCCAACAAAGTGTCATTTACAGAAAAAAAATATAATTTGAACAAATTTTTGGAAAAAAAGGATGACCCCCACACTTATGACAACGCCAAAATCCGAAGAAAATCACCTCAATTGTCGGTATTTTAATCAAAACCCAGGGAAATAGTGGTCGAATGTTGAAATGGCATACCTCGTTGAATTCGTTACAAAATTTCCAACAAAGTGTCATTTACAGAAAAAAATTGCATTTGAACAACTTTTTGAAAAAAAAATGACGACCCCCACCCTTATGACAACGCCAAAATCCGAAGAAAATCACCTCGATTTTCGGTATTTTAAGCAAAACCCAGGGAAATAGTGGTCGAATGTTGGAATTGCATATCTCGTTGAATTCGTTACAAAATTTCCAACAAAGTGTCATTTACAGAAAAAAAACTGTATGTGAACATATTTTTTAAAAAAAAATGACGACTCCCACACTTATGACAACGCCAAAATCCGGATAAAATTACCTCGATTTTCGGTATTTTAATCAAAACCAAGGGAAATAGTGGTCGAATGTTGCAATGGCATACCTCGTTGAATTCGTTAAAAAATTTCCAACAAAGGGTCATTTACAGAAAAAAATTGCATTTGCACAAATTTTTGAAAAAAAAATGACGATCCCCACCCTTATGACAACGCCAAAATCCGAAGAAAATCACCTCGATTTTCGATATTTTAATCAAAACCCTGGGAAATAGTGATCGTATGTTGGAAATGCATACCTCGTTGAATTCGTTACAAAATTTCCCACAAAGTGTCATTTTCAGAAAAAACAGCATTTGAACAATTTTTGAAAAAAAATGACGACCACCACCCTTATGACAACGCCAAAATCCGAAGAAAATCACCTCGACTTTTCGGTATTTTAATCAAAACCCCGGGAAATAGTGGTCGAATGTTGGAATGGCATACCTCGTTGAATTCGTTACAAAATTTCCAACAAAGTGTCATTTACAGAAAAAAATATCATTTGAAAAAATTTTTGAAAAAAAATGACGACCCCCACCCATATGACAACGACAAAATCCGAAGAAAATCACTTCGATTTGTCGGTATTTTAATCAAAACCCTGGGAAATAGTGGTCGAATGTTGGAATGGCATACCTCGTTGAATTCGTTACAAAATTTCCAACAAAGTGTCATTTACAGAAAAAAAATATGCATTTGAAAGAATTTTTGAAAAAAAATGACGACCCCCACCCTTATGACAACGCCAAAATCCGGATAAAATCACCTCGAAATTCGGTATTTTAATCAAAACCCAGGGAAATAGTGGTCGAATGTTGGAATGGCATACCTCGTTGAATTCGTTACAAAATTTCCAACAAAGTGTCATTTACAGAAAAAAATTGCATTTGAACAAATTTTTGAAAAAAAAATGACGACCCCCACCCTTATGACAACGCCAAAATCCGAAGAAAATCACCTCGATTTTCGGTATTTTAATCAAAACCCAGGGAAATAGTGGTCGAATGTTGGAATGGCATACCTCGTTGAATTCGTTACAAAATTTCCAACAAAGTGTCATTTACAGAAAAAAAACTGCATTTAAACAATTTTTGAAAAAATTGACGACCTCCACCCTTATGACAACGCTAAAATCCGAAGAAAATCACCTCGATTTTCGGTATTTTAATCAAAACCCTGGGAAATAGGTCGAATGTTGAAATGGCATACTTCGTTGAATGCGTGACAAAATTTCCAACAAAGTGTCATTTACAGAAAAAAATATAATTTGAACAAATTTTTTGGAAAAAAGGATGACCCCCACACTTATGACAACGCCAAAATCCGAAGAAAATCACCTCAATTGTCGGTATTTTAATCAAAACCCTGGGAAATAGTGGTCGAATGTTGAAATGGCATACCTCGTTGAATTCGTTACAAAATTTCCAACAAAGTGTCATTTACAGAAAAAAATTGCATTTGAACAACTTTTTGAAAAAAAATGACGACCCCCACCCTTATGACAACGCCAAAATCCGAAGAAAATCACCTCGATTTTCGGTATTTTAAGCAAAACCCAGGGAAATAGTGGTCGAATGTTGGAATGGCATATCTCGTTGAATTCGTTACAAAATTTCCAACAAAGTGTCATTTACAGAAAAAAAACTGCATGTGAACAAATTTTTGAAAAAAAATGACGACTCCCACACTTATGACAACGCCAAAATCCGGATAAAATTACCTCGATTTTCGGTATTTTAATCAAAACCAAGGGAAATAGTGGTCGAATGTTGCAATGGCATACCTCGTTGAATTCGTTACAAAATTTCCAACAAAGGGTCATTTACAGAAAAAAAATTGCATTTGCACAAATTTTTGAAAAAAAAATGACGATCCCCACCCTTATGACAACGCCAAAATCCGAAGAAAATCACCTCGATTTTCGATATTTTAATCAAAACCCTGGGAAATAGTGGTCGAATGTTGGAATGGCATACCTCGTTGAATTCGTTACAAAATTTCCCACAAAGTGTCATTTACAGAAAAAAACTGCATTTGAACAATTTTTGAAAAAAAAATGACGACCCCCACCCTTATGACAACGCCAAAATCCGAAGAAAATCACCTCGAATTTTCGGTATTTTAATCAAAACCCTGGGAAATAGTGGTCGAATGTTGGAATGGCATACCTCGTTGAATTCGTTACAAAATTTCCAACAAAGTGTCATTTACAGAAAAAAATATCATTTGAACAAATTTTTGGAAAAAAATGATGACCCCCACCCTTATGACAACGCCAAAATCCGAAGAAAATCACCTCGATTTTCGGTATTTTAATCAAAACCCTGGGAAATAGTGGTCGAATGTTGGAATGGCATACCTCGTTGAATTCGTTACAAAATTTCCAACAAAGTGTCATTTACAGAAAAAAAATCATTTGAAAGAATTTTTGAAAAAAATGACGACCCCCACCCTTATGACAACGCCAAAATCCGAAGAAAATCACCTCGATATTCGGTATTTTAATCAAAACCCAGGGAAATAGTGGTCGAATGTTGGAATGGCATACCTCGTTGAATTCGTTACAAAATTTCCAACAAAGTGTCATTTACAGAAAAAAAAACTGCATGTGAACAAATTATTGAAAAAAAAATGACGACCCCCACCCTTATGACAACGCCAAAATCCAAAGAAAATCACCTCGATTGTCGGTATTTTAATCAAAACCCTGGGAAATAGTGGTCGAATGTTGGAATGGCATACCTCGTTGAATTCGTTACAAAATTTCCAACAAAGTGTCATTTACAGAAAAAAAACTGCATTTGAACAATTTTTTGGAAAAAAATGACGACCCCCACCCTTATGACAACGCCAAAATCCGAAGAAAATCACCTCGATTTTCGGTATTTTAATCAAAACCCTGGGAAATAGGTCGAATGTTGAAATGGCATACTTCGTTGAATTCGTTACAAAATTTCCAACAAAGTGTCATTTACAGAAAAAAATATAATTTGAACAAATTTTTGAAAAAAAATGATGACCCCCACCCTTATGACAACGCCAAAATCCGAAGAAAATCACCTCAATTGTCGGTATTTTAATCAAAACCCTGGGAAATAGTGGTCGAATGTTGGAATGGCATACCTCGTTGAATTCGTTACAAAATTTCCAACAAAGTGTCATTTACAGAAAAAAAATTGCATTTGAACAAATTTTTGAAAAAAAATGACGACCCCCACCCTTATGACATCGCCAAAATCCGAAGAAAATCACCTCGATTTTCGGTATTTTAATCAAAACCCTGGGAAATAGTGGTCGAATGTTGGAATGGCATACCTCGTTGAATTCGTTACAAAATTTCCAACAAAGTGTCATTTACAGAAAAAAAACTGCATTTGAACAAATTTTTGAAAAAAAATGACGACCCCCACCCTTATGACAACGCCAAAATCCGAAGAAAATCACCTCGATTTTTCGGTATTTTAATCAAAACCCTGGGAAATAGTGGTCGAATGTTGGAATGGCATACCTCGTTGAATTCGTTACAACATTTCCAACAAAGTGTCATTTACAGAAAAAAAATTGCATTTGAACAAATTTTTGGAAAAAAATGACGACCCCCACCCTTATGACATCGCCAAAATCCGAAGAAAATCACCTCGATTTTCAGTATTTTAATCAAAACCCTGGGAAATAGTGGTCGAATGTTGGAATGGCATACCTCGTTGAATTCGTTACAAAATTTCCCAACAAAGTGTCATTTACAAAAAAAACTGCATTTGAACAATTTTTGAAAAAAAATGACGACCCCCACCCTTATGACAACGCCAAAATCCGAAGAAAATCACCTCGATTTTCGGTATTTTAATCAAAACCCTGGGAAATAGTGGTCGAATGTTGGAATGGCATACCTCGTTGAATTCGTTACAACATTTCCAACAAAGTGTCATTTACAGAAAAAAACTGCATTTGAACAAATTTTTGGAAAAAAATGACGACCCCCACCCTTATGACAACGCCAAAATCCGCAAGAAAATCACCTCGATTTTCGGTATTTTAATCAAAACCCTGGGAAATAGTGGTCGAATGTTGGAAATGGCATACCTCGTTGAATTCGTTACAAAATTTCCAACAAAGTGTCATTTACAGAAAAAAATTGCATTTGAACAAATTTTGAAAAAAATGACGACCCCCACCCTTATGACAACGCCAAAATCCGAAGAAAATCACCTCGATTTTTCGGTATTTTAATCAAAACCCTGGGAAATAGTGGTCGAATGTTGGAATGGCATACCTCGTTGAATTCGTTACAACATTTCCAACAAAGTGTCATTTACAGAAAAAAACTGCATTTGAACAAATTTTTGGAAAAAAATGACGACCCCCACCCTTATGACAACGCCAAAATCCGAAGAAAATCACCTCGATTTTCGGTATTTTAATCAAAACCCTGGGAAATAGTGGTCGAATGTTGGAATGGCATACCTCGTTGAATTCGTTACAAAATTTCCAACAAAGTGTCATTTACAGAAAAAAATTGCATTTGAACAAATTTTTGAAAAAAAATGACGACCCCCACCCTTATGACAACGCCAAAATCCGAAGAAAATCACCTCGATTTTCGGTATTTTAATCAAAACCCTGGGAAATAGTGGTCGAATGTTGGAATGGCATACCTCGTTGAATTCGTTACAAAATTTCCAACAAAGTGTCCTTTACAGACAAAAAATATCATTTGAACAAATTTTTGGAAAAAAATGATGACCCCCACCCTTATGACAACGCCAAAATCCGAAGAAAATCACCTCGATTTTCGGTATTTTAATCAAAACCCTGGGAAATAGTGGTCGAATGTTGGAAATGGCATACCTCGTTGAATTCGTTACAAAATTTCCAACAAAGTGTCATTTACAGAAAAAAAATATCATTTGAACAAATTTTTGGAAAAAAAATGATGACCCCCACCCTTATGACAACGCCAAAATCCGAAGAAAATCACCTCGATTTTCGGTATTTTAATCAAAACCCTGGGAAATAGTGGTCGAATGTTGGAATGGCATACCTCGTTGAATTCGTTACAAAATTTCCAACAAAGTGTCATTTACAGAAGAAAAAACTGCATTTGAACAATTTTTGAAAAAAAATGACGACCCCCACCCTTATGACAACGCCAAAATCCGAAGAAAATCACCTCGATTTTTCGGTATTTTAATCAAAACCCCGGGAAATAGTGGTCGAATGTTGGAATGGCATACCTCGTTGAATTCGTTACAAAATTTCCAACAAAGTGTCATTTACAGAAAAAAAATATAATTTGAACAAATTTTTGGGAAAAAAATGATGACCCCCACCCTTATGACAACGCCAAAATCCGAAGAAAATCACCTCGATTTTCGGTATTTTAATCAAAACCCTGGGAAATAGTGGTCGAATGTTGGAATGGCATACCTCGTTGAATTCGTTACAAAATTTCCCACAAAGTGTCATTTACAGAAAAAAATTGCATTTGAACAAATTTTTGAAAAAAAATGACGACCCCCACCCTTATGACAACGCCAAAATCCGAAGAAAATCACCTCGATTTTCGGTATTTTAATCAAAACCCTGGGAAATAGTGGTCGAATGTTGGAATGGCATACCTCGTTGAATTCGTTACAAAATTTCCAACAAAGTGTCATTTACAGAAAAAAAACTGCATTTGAACAATTTTTGAAAAAAAATGACGACCCCCACCCTTATGACAACGCCAAAATCCGAAGAAAATCACCTCGATTTTCGGTATTTTAATCAAAACCCTGGGAAATAGTGGTCGAATGTTGGAATGGCATACCTCGTTGAATTCGTTACAAAATTTCCAACAAAGTGTCATTTACAGAAAAAAACTGCATTTGAACAAATTTTTGAAAAAAAATGACGACCCCCACCCTTATGACAACGCCAAAATCCGAAGAAAATCACCTCGATTTTCGGTATTTTAATCAAAACCCTGGGAAATAGTGGTCGAATGTTGGAATGGCATACCTCGTTGAATTCGTTACAAAATTTCCAACAAAGTGTCATTTACAGAAAAAAAACTGCATTTGAACAATTTTTGAAAAAAAATGACGACCCCCACCCTTATGACAACGCCAAAATCCGAAGAAAATCACCTCGATTTTTCGGTATTTTAATCAAAACCCTGGGAAATAGTGGTCGAATGTTGAAATGGCATACTTCGTTGAATTCGTTACAAAATTTCCAACAAAGTGTCATTTACAGAAAAAAATATAATTTGAACAAATTTTTTGGAAAAAAAAGGATGACCCCCACCCTTATGACAACGCCAAAATCCGAAGAAAATCACCTCAATTGTCGGTATTTTAATCAAAACCCTGGGAAATAGTGGTCGAATGTTGGAATGGCATACCTCGTTGAATTCGTTACAAAATTTCCAACAAAGTGTCATTTACAGAAAAAATTGCATTTGAACAAATTTTTGAAAAAAATGACGACCCCCACCCTTATGACAACGCCAAAATCCGAAGAAAATCACCTCGATTTTCGGTATTTTAATCAAAACCCCGGGAAATAGTGGTCGAATGTTGGAATGGCATACCTCGTTGAATTCGTTACAAAATTTCCAACAAAGTGTCATTTACAGAAAAAAAATATAATTTGAAAAAATTTTTGAAAAAAATGATGACCCCCACCCTTATGACAACGCCAAAATCCGAAGAAAATCACCTCAATTGTCGGTATTTTAATCAAAACTCTGGGAAATAGTGGTCGAATGTTGGAATGGCATACCTCGTTGAATTCGTTACAACATTTCCAACAAAGTGTCATTTACAGAAAAAAAACTGCATTTGAACTAATTTTTGGAAAAAAATGACGACCCCCACCCTTATGACATCGCCAAAATCCGAAGAAAATCACCTCGATTTTCAGTATTTTAATCAAAACCCTGGGAAATAGTGGTCGAATGTTGGAATGGCATACCTCGTTGAATTCGTTACAACATTTCCAACAAAGTGTCATTTACAGAAAAAAAACTGCATTTGAACTAATTTTTGGAAAAAAATGACGACCCCCACCCTTATGACATCGCCAAAATCCGAAGAAAATCACCTCGATTTTCAGTATTTTAATCAAAACCCTGGGAAATAGTGGTCGAATGTTGGAATGGCATACCTCGTTGAATTCGTTACAAAATTTCCAACAAAGTGTCATTTACAGAAAAAAAATATAATTTGAACAAATTTTTGGAAAAAAATGATGACCCCCACCCTTATGACAACGCCAAAATCCGAAGAAAATCACCTCAATTGTCGGTATTTTAATCAAAACCCTGGGAAATAGTGGTCGAATGTTGGAATGGCATACCTCGTTGAATTCGTTACAAAATTTCCAACAAAGTGTCATTTACAGAAAAAAAATTGCATTTGAACAAATTTTTGAAAAAAAAATGACGACCCCCACCCTTATGACAACGCCAAAATCCGAAGAAAATCACCTCGATTTTCGGTATTTTAATCAAAACCCAGGGAAATAGTGGTCGAATGTTGGAATGGCATACCTCGTTGAATTCGTTACAAAATTTCCAACAAAGTGTCATTTACAGAAAAAAAACTGCATTTGAACAAATTTTTGAAAAAAATGACGACCCCCACCCTTATGACAACGCCAAAATCCGAAGAAAATCACCTCGATTTTCGGTATTTTAATCAAAACCCTGGGAAATAGTGGTCGAATGTTGGAATGGCATACCTCGTTGAATTCGTTACAAAATTTCCAACAAAGTGTCATTTACAGAAAAAATTGCATTTGAACAATTTTTGAAAAAAATGACGACCCCCACCCTTATGACAACGCCAAAATCCGAAGAAAATCACCTCGATTTTCGGTATTTTAATCAAAACCCTGGGAAATAGTGGTCGAATGTTGGAATGGCATACCTCGTTGAATTCGTTACAAAATTTCCAACAAAGTGTCATTTACAGAAAAAAATTGCATTTGAACAAATTTTTGAAAAAAATGATGACCCCCACCCTTATGACAACGCCAAAATCCGAAGAAAATCACCTCGATTTTCGGTATTTTAATCAAAACCCTGGGAAATAGTGGTCGAATGTTGGAATGGCATACCTCGTTGAATTCGTTACAAAATTTCCCACAAAGTGTCATTTACAGAAAAAAATTGCATTTGAACAAATTTTTGAAAAAAAAATGACGACCCCCACCTTTATGACAACGCCAAAATCCGAAGAAAATCACCTCGATTTTTCGGTATTTTAATCAAAACCCCGGGAAATAGTGGTCGAATGTTGGAATGGCATACCTCGTTGAATTCGTTACAAAATTTCCAACAAAGTGTCATTTACAGAAAAAAAATATCATTTGAAAAAATTTTGGAAAAAAATGATGACCCCCACCCTTATGACAACGCCAAAATCCGAAGAAAATCACCTCAATTGTCGGTATTTTAATCAAAACCCTGGGAAATAGTGGTCGAATGTTGGAATGGCATACCTCGTTGAATTCGTTACAAAAATTCCAACAAAGTGTCATTTACAGAAAAAAATAGAATTTGAACAAATTTTTGGAAAAAAATGATGACCCCCACCCTTATGACAACGCCAAAATCCGAAGAAAATCCTCGATTGTCGGTATTTTAATCAAAACCCTGGGAAATAGTGGTCGAATGTTGGAATGGCATACGTTGATTGTTACAAAATTTTCAACAAAGTGGATTTACAGAAAAAAATGCATGAACAAATTTTTGGAAAAAAATGATGACCCCCACCCTTATGACAACGCCAAAATCCGAAGAAAATCACCTCGATTTTCGGTATTTTAATCAAAACCCTGGGAAATAGTGGTCGAATGTTGGAATGGCATACCTAGTTGAATTCGTTACAAAATTTCCAACAAAGTGTGATTTACAGAAAAAAAATTGCATTTGAACAAATTTTTGGAAAAAAATGATGACCCCCACCCTTATGACAACGCCAAAATCCGAAGAAAATTCCCTCGATTTTCGGTATTTTAATCAAAACCCTAGGAAATAGTGGTCGAATGTTGGAATGGCATACCTCATTGAATTCGTTACAAAATTTTCACCAAAGTGGAATTTACAGAAAAAAATTGCATTTGAACTAATTTTTGAAAAAAATGATGACCCCCAACCTTATGACAACGCCAAAATCCCAAGAAAATCACCTCAATTGTCGGTATTTTAATCAAAACCCTGGGAAATAGTGGTGGAATGTTAAAATGGCGTACCTCGTTGAATTCGTTACAAAATTTTCCAACCAAGTGTCAATATACAGAAAAAAATGCATTTGAAAAATTTTTGGAAAAAAATGATGACCCCCACCCTTATGACAACGCCAAAATCCGAAGAAAATCACCTCAATTGTCGGTATTTTAATCAAAACCCTGGGAAATAGTGGTCGAATGTTGGAATGGCATACCTTGTTGAATTCGTTACAAAATTCCAACAAAGTGTTCTTTTACAGAAAAAAAATATAATTTGAACAAATTTTTGGAAAAAAATTGATGACCCCCACCCTTATGACAACGCCAAAATCCGAAGAAAATCACCTCGATTTTCGGTATTTTAATCAAAACCCTGGGAAATAGTGGTCGAATGTTGGAATGGCATACCTCGTTGAATTCGTTACAAAATTTTCAACAAAGTGGAATTTACAGAAAAAAAATATCATTTGAACAAATTTTTGGAAAAAAATGATGACCCCCACCCTTATGACAACGCCAAAATCCCAAGAAAATTCCCTCGATTTTCGGTATTTTAATCAAAACCCTAGGAAATAGTGATCGAATGTTGGAATGGCATACCTCGTTGAATTCGTTACAAAATTCCAACAAAGTGTCTTTTACAGACAAAAAATATCATATGAACTAATTTTTGGAAAAAAAATGATGCCCCCACCCTTATGACAACGCCAAAATCCGAAGAAAATCACCTCGATTGTCGGTATTTTAATCAAAACCCTGGGAAATAGTGGTCGAATGTTGGAATGGCATACCTCGTTGAATTCGTAACAAAATTTCCAACAAAGTGTCCCCCACCCTTATGACAACGCCAAAATCCCAAGAAAATCACCTCAATTGTCGGCATTTTAATCAAAACCCTGGGAAATAGTGGTCGAATGTTGGAATGGCATACCTCGTTGAATTCGTTAAACATTTTCCAACAAAGTGTGATATACAGAAAAAAAACTGCATTTGAACAATTTGTGAAAAAAATGACGACCCCCACCCTTATGACAAAGCCAAAATCCGAAGAAAATCACCTCGATTTTTCGGTATTTTAATCAAAACCCAGGGAAAAAGTGGTCGAATGTTGGAATGGCATACGTCGTTGAATTCGTTACAAAATTTCCAACAAAGTGTTATTTACAGAAAAAAAAACTGCATGTGAACAAATTTTTGAAAAAAAAAATGACGATCCCCACCCTTATGACAACGCCAAAATCCGAAGAAAATCACCTCTATTTTCGATATTTTAATCAAAACCCTGGGAAATAGTGGTCGAATGTTGGAATGGCATACCTCGTTGAATTCGTTACAAAATTTCCCAGAAAGTGTCATTTACAGAAAAAAACTGCATTTGAACAATTTTTGAAAAAAAAATGACGACCCCCAACCTTATGACAACGCCAAAATCCGAAGAAAATCACCTCGATTTTCGGTATTTTAATCAAAACCCTGGGAAATAGTGGTCGAATGTTGGAATGGCATACCTCGTTAAATTCGTTACAAAATTTCCAACAAGGTGTCATTTACAGAAAAAAAACTGCATTTGAACAATTTTTGAAAAAAATGACGACCCCCACCCTTATGACAACGCCAAAATCCGAAGAAAATCACCTCGATTTTTCGGTATTTTAAACAAAACCCTGGGAAATAGGTCGAATGTTGAAATGGCATACATCGTTGAATTCGTTACAAAATGTCCAACAAAGTGTCATTTACAGAAATAAAAATATCATTTGAACAAATTTTGCAAAAAAAATGATGACCCCCACCCTTATGACAACGCCAAAATCCGAAGAAAATCACCTCAATTGTCGGTATGTTAATCAAAACCCTGGGAAATAGTGGTCGAATGTTGGAATGCCATACCTCGTTGAATTCGTTACAAAATTTCCCACAAAGTGTCATTTACAGAAAAAACTGCATTTGAACAATTTTTGAAAAAAAATGACGACCCCCACCCTTATGACAACGCCAAAATCCGAAGAAAATCACCTCGATTTTTCGGTATTTTAATCCAAACCCCGGGAAATAGTGGTCGAATGTTGGAATGGCATACCTCGTCGAATTCGTTACAAAATTTCCAACAAAGTGTCATTTACAGAAAAAAAATATAATTTGAACAAATTTTTGGAAAAAAAGGATGACCCCCACCCTTATGACAACGCCAAAATCCAAAGAAAATCACCTCAATTGTCGGTATTTTAATCAAAACCCTGGGAAATAGTGGTCGAATGTTGGAATGGCATACCTCGTTGAATTCGTTACAAAATTTCCAACAAAGTGTCATTTAGAGAAAAAAATTGCATTTGAACAAATTTTTGAAAAAAAATGACGACCCCCACCCTTAAGACAACGCCAAAATCCGAAGAAAATCACCTCGATTTTCGGTATTTTAATCAAAACCCTGAGAAATAGTGGTCGAATGTTGGAATGGCATACCTCGTTGAATTCGTTACAAAATTTCCAACAAGGTGTCATTTACAGAAAAAAAACTGCATTTAAACACTTTTTGAAAAAAATGACGACCCCCACCCTTATGACAACGGCAAAATCCGGATAAAATCACCTCGAAATTCGGTATTTTAATCAAAACCCAGGGAAATAGTGGTCGAATGTTGGAATGGCATACCTCGTTGAATTCGTTACAAAATTTCCAACAAAGTGTCATTTACAGAAAAAAAAACTGCATGTGAACAAATTATTGAAAAAAAAATGACGACCCCCACCCTTATGACAACGCCAAAATCCAAAGAAAATCACCTCAATTGTCGGTATTTTAATCAATACCCTGGGAAATAGTGGTCGAATTTTGGAATGGCATACCTCGTTGAATTCGTTACAAAATTTCCAACAAAGAGTCATTTACAGAAAAAAAATTGCATTTGAACAAATTTTTGAAAAAAAAAATGACGACCCCCACCCTTATGACAACGCCAAAATCCGGATAAAATCACCTCGATTTTCGGTATTTTAATCAAAACCCTGGGAAATAGGTCGAATGTTGAAATGGCATACTTCGTTGAATTCGTTACAAAATTTCCAACAAAG
This sequence comes from Drosophila kurseongensis, assembly GCA_018153305.1. Classification (NCBI taxonomy): domain Eukaryota; kingdom Metazoa; phylum Arthropoda; class Insecta; order Diptera; family Drosophilidae; genus Drosophila; species Drosophila kurseongensis. The sequence continues at coordinate 112,446 of JAECXX010000033.1, forward strand.
TGTCATTTACAGAAAAAAAATATAATTTGAAAAAATTTTTGGAAAAAAATGATGACCCCCACCCTTATGACAACGCCAAAATCCGAAGAAAATCATTTCAATTGTCGGTATTTTAATCAAAACCCTGGGAAATAGTGGTCGAATGTTGGAATGGCATACCTCGTTGAATTCGTTACAAAATTTCCCACAAAGTGTCATTTACAGAAAAAAAATTGCATTTGAACAAATTTTTGAAAAAAAAAATGACGACCCCCACCCTTATGACAACGCCAAAATCCGAAGAAAATCACCTCGATTTTCGGTATTTTAATCAAAACCCAGGGAAATAGTGGTCGAATGTTGGAATGGCATACCTCGTTGAATTCGTTACAAAATTTCCAACAAAGTGTCATTTACAGAAAAAAAACTGCATGTGAACAAATTATTGCAAAAAAATGACGACCCCCACCCTTATGACACGCCAAAATCCAAAGAAAATCACCTCAATTGTCGGTATTTTAATCAAAACCCAGGGAAATAGTGGTCGAATGTTGGAATGGCATACCTCGTTGAATTCGTTACAAAATTTCCAACAAAGTGTCATTTACAGAAAAAAAACTGCATGTGAACAAATTATTGCAAAAAAATGACGACCCCCACCCTTATGACACGCCAAAATCCAAAGAAAATCACCTCAATTGTCGGTATTTTAATCAAAACCCTGGGAAATAGTGGTAATGTTGGAATGGCATACCTCGTTGAATTCGTTACAAAATTTCCAACAAAGAGTCATTTACAGAAAAAAAATTGCATTTGAACAAATTTTTGAAAAAAAAAAATGACAACCCCCACCCTTATGACAACGCCAAAATCCGGATAAAATCACCTCGATTTTCGGTATTTTAATCAAAACCCAGGGAAATAGTGGTCGAATGTTGGAATGGCATACCTCGTTGAATTCGTTACAAAATTTCCAACAAAAAGTCATTTACAGAAAAAAACTGCATGTGAACAAATTTTTGAAAAAAAATGACGATCCCCACCCTTATGACAACGCCAAAATCCGAAGAAAATCACCTCGATTTTCGATATTTTAATCAAAACCCTGGGAAATAGTGGTCGAATGTTGGAAATGCATACCTCATTGAATTCGTTACAAAATTTCCCACAATGTGTCATTTACAAAAAAAACTGCATTTGAACAATTTTTGAAAAAAAAATGACGACCCCCACCCTTATGACAACGCCAAAATCGCAAGAAAATCACCTCGATTTTCGGTATTTTAATCAAAACCCTGGGAAATAGTGGTCGAATAATGGAATGGCATACCTCGTTGAATTCGTTACAAAATTTCCAACAAAGTGTCATTTACAGAAAAAAAACTGCATGTGAACAAATTATTGAAAAAAAAATGACGACCCCCACCCTTATGACAACGCCAAAATCCAAAGAAAATCACCTCAATTGTCGGTATTTTAATCAATACCCTGGGAAATAGTGGTCGAATGTTGGAATGGCATACCTCGTTGAATTCGTTACAAAATTTCCAACAAAGAGTCATTTACAGAAAAAAATTGCATTTGAACAAAATTTTTGAAAAAAAAAATGACGACCCCCACCCTTATGACAACGCCAAAATCCGGATAAAATCACCTCGATTTTCGGTATTTTAATCAAAACCCTGGGAAATAGGTCGAATGTTGAAATGGCATACTTCGTTGAATTCGTTACAAAATTTCCAACAAAGTGTCATTTACAGAAAAAAAATATAATTTGAAAAAATTTTTGGAAAAAAATGATGACCCCCACCCTTATGACAACGCCAAAATCCGAAGAAAATCATTTCAATTGTCGGTATTTAAATCAAAACCCTGATAAATAGTGGTCGAATGTTGGAATGGCATACCTCGTTGAATTCGTTACAAAATTTCCCACAAAGTGTCATTTACAGAAAAAAAATTGCATTTGAACAAATTTTTGAAAAAAAATGACGACCCCCACCCTTATGACAACGCCAAAATCCGAAGAAAATCACCTCGATTTTCGGTATTTTAATCAAAACCCAGGGAAATAGTGGTCGAATGTTGGAATGGCGTACCTCGTTGAATTCGTTACAAAATTTCCAACAAAGTGTCATTTACAGAAAAAAAACTGCATGTGAACAAATTATTGCAAAAAAATGACGACCCCCACCCTTATGACAACGCCAAAATCCAAAGAAAATCACCTCAATTGTCGGTATTTTAATCAAAACCCTGGGAAATAGTGGTCGAATGTTGGAATGGCATACCTCGTTGAATTCGTTACAAAATTTCCAACAAAGAGTCATTTACAGAAAAAAAATTGCATTTGAACAAATTTTTGAAAAAAAAAAATGACAACCCCCACCCTTATGACAACGCCAAAATCCGGATAAAATCACCTCGATTTTCGGTATTTTAATCAAAACCCAGGGAAATAGTGGTCGAATGTTGGAATGGCATACCTCGTTGAATTCGTTACAAAATTTCCAACAAAAAGTCATTTACAGAAAAAAACTGCATGTGAACAAATTTTTGAAAAAAATGATGATCCCCACCCTTATGACAACGCCAAAATCCGAAGAAAATCACCTCGATTTTCGATATTTTAATCAAAACCCTGGGAAATAGTGGTCGAATGTTGGATATGCATACCTCATTGAATTCGTTACAAAATTTCCCACAATGTGTCATTTACAAAAAAAACTGCATTTGAACAATTTTTGAAAAAAAAATGACGACCCCCACCCTTATGACAACGCCAAAATCGCAAGAAAATCACCTCGATTTTCGGTATTTTAATCAAAACCCTGGGAAATAGTGGTCGAATAATGGAATGGCATACCTCGTTGAATTCGTTACAAAATTTCCAACAAAGTGTCATTTACAGAAAAAAAACTGCATTTGAACAATTTTTGTAAAAAATGACGACCCCCACCCTTATGACAACGCCAAAATCCGAAGAAAATCACCTAGATTTTTCGGTATTTTAATCAAAACCCTGGGAAATAGGTCGAATGTTGAAATGGCATACTTCGTTGAATTCGTTACAAAATTTCCAACAAAGTGTCATTTACAGAAAAAAAATATAATTTGAAAAAAATTTTTGGAAAAAAATGATGACCCCCACCCTTATGACAACGCCAAAATCCGAAGAAAATCATTTCAATTGTCGGTATTTTAATCAAAACCCTGGGAAATAGTGGTCGAATGTTGGAATGGCATACCTCGTTGAATTCGTTAAACATTTTCCAACAAAGTGTGATATACAGAAAAAAAACTGCATTTGAACAATTTGTGAAAAAAATGACGACCCCCACCCTTATGACAAAGCCAAAATCCGAAGAAAATCACCTCGATTTTTCGGTATTTTAATCAAAACCCAGGGAAAAAGTGGTCGAATGTTGGAATGGCATACGTCGTTGAATTCGTTACAAAATTTCCAACAAAGTGTTATTTACAGAAAAAAAAACTGCATGTGAACAAATTTTTGAAAAAAAAAAATGACGACCCCCACCCTTATGACAACGCCAAAATCCGAAGAAAATCACCGATTTTCGGTATTTTAATCAAAACCCTGGGAAATAGTGGTCGAATGTTGGAATGGCATACCTCGTTGAATTCGTTACAAAATTTCCAACAAAGTGTCATTTACAGAAAAAAATGCATTTGAACAATTTTTGAAAAAAAATGACGACCCCCACCCTTATGACATCGCCAAAATCCGAAGAAAATCACCTCGATTTTTCGGTATTTTAATAAAAACCCAGGGAAATAGTGGTCGAATGTTGGAATGGCATACCTCGTTGAATTCGTTACAAAATTTCCAACAAAGTGTCATTTACAGAAAAAAAAACTGCATTTGAACAAATTTTTGAAAAAAAATGACGATCCCCACCCTTATGACAACGCCAAAATCCGAAGAAAATCACCTCGATTTTTCGGTATTTTAATCAAAACCCAGGGAAAAAGTGGTCGAATGTTGGAATGGCATACGTCGTTGAATTCGTTACAAAATTTCCAACAAAGTGTTATTTACAGAAAAAAAAACTGCATGTGAACAAATTTTTGAAAAAAAAAATGACGACCCCCACCCTTATGACAACGCCAAAATCCGAAGAAAATCACCGATTTTCGGTATTTTAATCAAAACCCTGGGAAATAGTGGTCGAATGTTGGAATGGCATACCTCGTTGAATTCGTTACAAAATTTCCAACAAAGTGTCATTTACAGAAAAAAAATGCATTTGAACAATTTTTGAAAAAAATGACGACCCCCACCCTTATGACATCGCCAAAATCCGAAGAAAATCACCTCGATTTTTCGGTATTTTAATAAAAACCCAGGGAAATAGTGGTCGAATGTTGGAATGGCATACCTCGTTGAATTCGTTACAAAATTTCCAACAAAGTGTCATTTACAGAAAAAAAAACTGCATTTGAACAAATTTTTGAAAAAAATGACGATCCCCACCCTTATGACAACGCCAAAATCCGAAGAAAATCACCTCGATTTTTCGGTATTTTAATCAAAACCCAGGGAAAAAGTGGTCGAATGTTGGAATGGCATACGTCGTTGAATTCGTTACAAAATTTCCAACAAAGTGTTATTTACAGAAAAAAAACTGCATTTGAACAAATTTTTGAAAAAAAAATGACGACCCCCACCCTTATGACAACGCCAAAATCCGAAGAAAATCACCTCGATTTTCGGTATTTTAATCAAAACCCTGGGAAATAGTGGTCGAATGTTGGAATGGCATACCTCGTTGAATTCGTTACAAAATTTCCAACAAAGTGTCATTTACAGAAAAAAAAATGCATTTGAACAAATTTTTGAAAAAAAAATGACGACCCCCACCCTTATGACAACGCCAAAATCCGAAGAAAATCACCTCGATTTTTCGGTATTTTAATCAAAACCCTGGGAAATAGTGGTCGAATGTTGGAATGGCATACCTCGTTGAATTCGTTACAAAATTTCCAACAAAGTGTCATTTACAGAAAAAAAATATAATTTGAAAAAATTTTTGAAAAAAAATGACGACCCCCACCCTTATGACAACGCCAAAATCCGAAGAAAATCACCTCGATATTCGGTATTTTAATCAAAACCCAGGGAAATAGTGGTCGAATGTTGGAATGGCATACCTCGTTGAATTCGTTACAACATTTCCAACAAAGTGTCATTTACAGAAAAAAAACTGCATTTGAACTAATTTTTGGAAAAAAATGACGACCCCCACCCTTATGACAAAGCCAAAATCCGAAGAAAATCACCTCGATTTTTCGGTATTTTAATAAAAACCCAGGGAAATAGTGGTCGAATGTTGGAATGGCATACCTCGTTGAATTCGTTACAAAATTTCCAACAAAGTGTCATTTACAGAAAAAAAACTGCATTTGAACTAATTTTTGGAAAAAAATGACGACCCCCACCCTTATGACAACGCCAAAATCCGAAGAAAATCACCTCGATTTTCGGTATTTTAATCAAAACCCTGGGAAATAGTGGTCGAATGTTGGAATGGCATACCTCGTTGAATTCGTTACAAAATTTTCCAACAAAGTGTGATATACAGAAAAAAAACTGCATTTGAACAATTTGTGAAAAAAATGACGACCCCCACCCTTATGACAACGCCAAAATCCGAAGAAAATCACCTAGATTTTTCGGTATTTTAATCAAAACCCAGGGAAATAGTGGTCGAATGTTGAAATGGCATACTTCGTTGAATTCGTTACAAAATTTCCAACAAAGTGTCATTTACAGAAAAAAAATATAATTTGAAAAAAATTTTTGGAAAAAAAATGATGACCCCCCACCCTTATGACAACGCCAAAATCCGAAGAAAATCATTTCAATTGTCGGTATTTTAATCAAAACCCTGGGAAATAGTGGTCGAATGTTGGAATGGCATACCTCGTTGAATTCGTTAAAAATTTTCCAACAAAGTGTGATATACAGAAAAAAACTGCATTTGAACAAATTTTTGAAAAAAATGACGACCCCCACCCTTATGACAACGCCAAAATCCGAAGAAAATCACCTCGATTTTTCGGTATTTTAATCAAAACCCTGGGAAATAGTGGTCGAATGTTGGAATGGCATACCTCGTTGAATTCGTTACAAAATCTCCAACAAAGTGTCATTTACAGAAAAAAAACTGCATTTGAACAATTTTTGAAAAAAATGACGACCCCCACCCTTATGACAACGCCAAAATCCGAAGAAAATCACCTCGATTTTTCGGTATTTTAATCAAAACCCTGGGAAATAGTGGTCGAATGTTGGAATGGCATACCTCGTTGAATTCGTTACAAAATCTCCAACAAAGTGTCATTTACAGAAAAAAAAACTGCATTTGAACAATTTTTGAAAAAAATGACGACCCCCACCCTTATGACAACGCCAAAATCCGGATAAAATCACCTCGATTTTCGGTATTTTAATCAAAACCCAGGGAAATAGTGGTCGAATGTTGGAATGGCATACCTCGTTGAATTCGTTACAAAATTTCCAACAAAGTGTCATTTACAGAAAAAAAAACTGCATGTGAACAAATTTTTGAAAAAAAATGATGACCCCCACCCTTATGACAACGCCAAAATCCGAAGAAAATCACCTCAATTGTCGGTATTTTAATCAAAACCCTGGGAAATAGTGGTCGAATGTTGGAATGGCATACCTCGTTGAATTCGTTACAAAATTTCCCACAAAGAGTCATTTACAGAAAAAAATTGCATTTGAACAAATTTTTGAAAAAAAAAATGACGACCCCCACCCTTATGACAACGCCAAAATCCGGATAAAATCACCTCGATTTTCGGTATTTTAATCAAAACCCTGGGAAATAGGTCGAATGTTGAAATGGCATACTTCGTTGAATTCTTTACAAAATTTCCAACAAAGTGTCATTTACAGAAAAAAAATATATATTTGAACAAATTTTTTGGAAAAAAATGATGACCCCTACCCTTATGACAACGCCAAAATCCGAAGAAAATCACCTCAATTGTCGGTATTTTAATCAAAACCCTGGGAAATAGTGGTCGAATGTTGGAATGGCATACCTCGTTGAATTCGTTACAAAATTTCCCACAAAGTGTCATTTACAGAAAAAAAATTGCATTTGAACAAATTTTTGAAAAAAAAATGACGACCCCCACCCTTATGACAACGCCAAAATCCGAAGAAAATCACCTCGATTTTCGGTATTTTAATCAAAACCCAGGGAAATAGTGGTCGAATGTTGGAATGGCATACCTCGTTGAATTCGTTACAAAATTTCCAACAAAGTGTCATTTACAGAAAAAAAACTGCATGTGAACAAATTTTTGAAAAAAAAATGACGACCCCCACCCTTATGACAACGCCAAAATCCGAAGAAAATCACCTCGATTGTCGGTATTTTAATCAAAACCCTGGGAAATAGTGGTCGAATGTTGGAATGGCATACCTCGTTGAATTCGTTACAAAATTTCCAACAAAGTGTCATTTACAGAAAAAAAATTGCATTTGAACAAATTTTTGAAAAAAAAATGACGACCCCCACCCTTATGACAACGCCAAAATCCGGATAAAATCACCTCGATTTTCGGTATTTTAATCAAAACCCAGGGAAATAGTTAGTGGTCGAATGTTGGAATGGCATACCTCGTTGAATTCGTTACAAAATTTCCAACAAAGTGTCATTTACAGAAAAAAAACTGCATGTGAACAAATTTTTGAAAAAAAAATGACGACCCCCACCCTTATGACAACGCCAAAATCCGAAGAAAATCACCTCGATTTTCGATATTTTAATCAAAACCCTGGGAAATAGTGGTCGAATGTTGGATATGGCATACCTCGTTGAATTCGTTACAAAATTTCCCACAAAGTGTCATTTACAGAAAAAAACTGCATTTGAACAATTTTTGAAAAAAAATGACCCCACCCTTATGACAACGCCAAAAAGTCGCAAGAAATCACCTCGATTTTCGGTATTTTAATCAGAAACCCTGGGTAATCAGTGGTCGAATAATGGAATACTAATGGGATACCTCGTTGGATTCGTTACAAAATTTCCAACAGAGTGTCATTTACAGAAAAAAACTGCATTTGAACAATTTTTGTAACGAATGACGTCCGTATTTTAATCAAAACCCTGGGAAATTCTTCTACATTTCGATAGGTATTGATAAATTCTTACAATAAAACTGCGTTTTTACTTTTCCGAAAAAAATATAATTTGAAAAAAATTTTTGGAAAAAAATGACCCCCACCCTTATGACAACGCCAAAATCCGAAGAAAATCATTTCAATTGTCGGCATTTTAATCAAAACCCTGGAAAAAGGTCGAATGTTGAATGGCATCCTTCTTTGAATTCGTTACAAAATTCGCTGCCAAGGAAGTCTCCTTTACAAAAAAAATATTATTTGAACAAATTTTTGACAAAATGCCAATCTTCTAGCTTTTATGACAACGCCAAATTCCCGAGAAAATCACCTCAATTGTCGCTTTTCATCAAAACCCTGGGAAATAGTGGACAGACAGACGGACATACCTCGTTGACTTCGTTAAACATTTTCCAACAAAGTAGTGATCATACAGAAAAAAACTGCATTTGAACAATTTGTGAAAAAAGGTCGAAACCCTCCCTTATGACAAAGCCAAGTTCCGAAGAAAATCACCTCGATTTTTCGGTATTTTAATCAAAACCCTAGGGAAAAAGTGGTCGAATTTGGAATGGCATACGTCGTTGAATTCGTTACAAAATTTCCAACAAAGTGTTATTTACAGAAAAAAAAACTGCATGTGAACAAATTTTTTAAAAAAAAAATGACGACCCCCACCCTTATGACAACGCCAAAATCCGAAGAAAATCACCTCGATTTTTCGGTATTTTAATCACAACCCTGGAAAATAGGTCGAATGTTGAAATGGCATACTTCGTTGAATTCGTTACAAAATTTCCAACAAAGTCTCATTTACAGAAAAAAAATATTATTTGAACAAATTTTTGGAAAAAAATAATGACCCCCACCCTTATGACAACGCCAAAATCCCAAGAAAATCACCTCAATTGTCGGTATTTTAATCAAAACCCTGGGAAATAGTGGTCGAATGTTGGAATGGCATACCTCGTTGAATTCGTTAAACATTTTCCAACATAGTGTGATATACAGAAAAAAAACTGCATTTGAACAATTTGTGAAAAAAATGACGACCCCCACCCTTATGACAAAGCCAAAATCCGAAGAAAATCACCTCGATTTTTCGGTATTTTAATCAAAACCCAGGGAAAAAGTGTTCGAATGTTGGAATGGCATACGTCGTTGAATTCGTTACAAAATTTCCAACAAAGTGTTATTTACAGAAAAAAAACTGCATGTGAACAAATTTTTGAAAAAAAAAATGACGATATCCACCCTTATGACAACGCCAAAATCCGAAGAAAATCACCTCGATTTCCGATATTTTAATCAAAACCCTGGGAAATAGTGGTCGAATGTTGGAATGGCATACCTCGTTGAATTCGTCACAAAATTTCCCACAAAGTGTCATTTACAGAAAAAAACTGCATTTGAACAATTTTTGAAAAAAAAATGACGACCCCCACCCTTATGACAACGCCAAAATCCGAAGAAAATCACCTCGATTTTCGGTATTTTAATCAAAACCCTGGGAAATAGTGGTCGAATGTTGGAATGGCATACCTCGTTGAATTCGTTACAAAATTTCCAACAAAGTGTCATTTACAGAAAAAAACTGCATTTGATCAATTTTTGAAAAAAATGACGACCCCCACCCTTATGACAACGCCAAAATCCGAAGAAAATCACCTCGATTTTTCGGTATTTTAAACAAAACCCTGGGAAATAGGTCGAATGTTGAAATGGCATACTTCGTTGAATTCGTTACAAAATTTCCAACAAAGTGTCATTTACAGGAAAAAATATAATTTGAACAAATTTTTTGGAAAAAATGATGACCCCCACCCTTATGACAACGCCAAAACCCCAAGAAAATCACCTCAATTTTTTTTTTTTTTTTTGTAAATATATGCTTTATTGATTGAATCTTCTCTATATGAGACTAACAATAAGTATATCAAATCTTAAGAATATAACTTAACTTACAGTCATGTAGACTGAATTTAGACTAACGGGCCCTAATATTTATTGCTGGGCTGGTAGATCGTTACGATGCAGACGAGTTCTGTTCGAAACCCGTCTTAGGTTCCTTGCGAGATTATTTGGGTGCAGTGTAAGCTTGTTATGGTAGGCCGCTTTCTGCTTTGCTATTTCATCTTTGACCGGTGGTATGCCCAGATCCCTGTGGATGTTTTCGTTCCGAACATACCATGGTGCCCCAGTGATTGTTCGCAGGATTTTTGATTGTGAGCGCTGTATGATGTCAACGTTGCTGTTGCTCGCGTTTTCCCAGAGCTGGGAGCCGTAGGTCCAAATGGGCTTGAGGGTGGAGTTGTAGAGAAGAACTTTAAAGTCCAGACACAGGGGTGATCGAGAATTTATAATCCAGTGTAGGCTGCTAGCTTTAAGTCTGAGATGTACTTTCTTGCATTCAATGTGCCTCCGCCAGGTTAGGCGTCTGTCGAGGTGGACGCCGAGATATGTTATATCGCTGGCTTGGGGAATCTGCGTACTATTCAAAGTTAGCGGCGGGCACGATTGTCTGTTAAGGGTAAACGTTATATGTTTACACTTTTGTTCATTAATTTTGATTCGCCAGTCTGATAGCCACTTTTCAACTACCACCAAATGATCAGCCAGTTGAGCTGTTGCTCTAGTTGGGCATCTCGAGCGGCTCAGGATTGCGGTGTCGTCAGCAAATGTGGACGTAGTCAGCCTCTCGTTCGTAGGGATGTCTGCTGTGTATAGGACAAACAGGGTAGGGCCCAGGGCGCTACCTTGTGGGACTCCGGCTTCAATGTTATACTCGTTGGATGTCGTTGTATTGCATCTAACCTCAAAGACTCTGTGGTAGAGGTACGACTTAAGTAACTTATGAGTGTTTTCTGGCAGTAATGTTATGATTTTATGCATAAGGCCTTCAAGCCACACTCGGTCGAATGCCTGAGAGACGTCGAGGAATATCGCACTACAATATTCCCGATGTTCGAAGGCTGTACGAATTTCTGAAGTTATCCGGTTGACTTGCTCGATGGTTCCGTGGCTTTCACGAAACCCGAATTGATGTGCCGGGATTAAGTTTTGTTCTCTTAAATATGGTGTAATGCGCGTGAGCAGGCATTTTTCCAGTAATTTGGACAGGCACGATAGTAAGCTTATTGGCCTGTACGATGAGGGAATTGTGTGGTCTTTGCCAGGCTTCGGTATCATTATAACCACGGACTTTTTCCATTTTTTGGGGTAGTAGCCAAGTTTTGTGATCCCGTTAAATAGCTTGCATATAACATCCACTGCGCAGTTTGGAAGTTCAATTATCATTTTTGGGGTTATTAGGTCGCCCCCTGGAGCCTTTTTCGGTTTTATTTGCTTCCTAATGACGTTAGCAATTTCAGGTGTTTGAAACAAATCGGGTTAATTGCAATTTCAGAGCTAAACGGCGGTAGTTGAAGAGAGTTTGTGGCGGCGTTCGGCTGAAATACATTTCGTAGGTGTAAAGCAAATGTTTCGGCTCTGTCTTCGTCACTGCGGGCCCAAGTACCCGAGGAGTTTCTAATCGGAGTGACTGATTCTATCGGAGAGCTTAAATTTGGGTGAGCTCTCCACAAAGGATGCTTTGTACTGGTCGGCGACAGTTTCTCGATGTACCGGCGCTGCGCAAGCTCCTCTTCTTGCTTGAGGGTTTTGGTGAGTCTGCGGGTGGCATCATTATAGAGTTGCTTCGAATGGGGCGATCTGCAGGATTGCCAAACGCGTCGTAGACGTCGTTTTCCCCGAACCAGTTGTTCGATTTGCAGATTAGTTTTGTATTGGTTGCTACGCACGATTGTCTCTTCTGGTGTTGAGATTTTGGCTGCTGCCACAAGTACTGACTCCAGGGCATCAGCACAGAAGTCGATGTCGTTCTCTATGTTTAACTGTGGTGTTAGTTCAATGTGGGAACTTACGTACTTTTTGTACTTTAGCCAGTTAGTTCTAGTCGAGGTCAGCCTGAAGGGGTGCTCGATTACTTTCGGGCTTTGAAGGAGAGTTATTAAAACAGGCGAGTGGTCCGATGATAAGTCCGATAGCGATTTGGTGCTGACTAAATTTCTAGGGATGTTCTTGGTCACAGCGAAGTCAATTAAGTCCGGGAGTTTTCTGGGGTCAGCTGGCCAATATGTGGGGCTGCCAGGGGAGACATAGTCGAGTTTGTTGCTCAAATTTATGATTGCTTTATACAGTTGTCTTCCTTTGGGCGTCACTAGTCTTGATCCCCAGTGCGTGTGCTTGGCGTTGTAGTCTCCTCCTGCTATAAAGCGATCTCCGAGTGAATTGTAGAAGTCCAAGAATTGCTCTTCAGTTATTGTAAAACGCGGTGGGCAATAGACAGCGGCTATAGTGATACTGCCGTTGCCTGCTTGTAGTTTTATAGATGTAGCCTGCAAATAATTTGTTGCAAACCTCTGGTGAAAGTAGTGCTTAATGCGTTCCCTGATTAGGATTCCAGTTCCTCCGTGAGCCTTACCATCCGGGTGATCTGTGCAGTATGAAGTATAACCTCTTATTTGGAAGTTGTATTTACTTGTGAGATGCGTTTCTGCCAGCAGCATTACATCTATTTGGTTTTCATTGAGGAATTGAGTTATTTCAAGTTTGTGCCGTGAAACGCCATTGGCATTCCACATGGATATTCGAAGACAAGAAATCGATTATTTACTTTGTTGGGATGTGAGCAAATTTTGTTTTCATGAAGGACATAAATTCCATCATACCCTGTTGTAATGTCAGCATCATGGTTTCCATGCTGTTTGGTATTTGTCCTATTGCTTGCTGAGGTGTTATTATATTTTGCTCAGAGCATTGAGCTTGTGGGAACCCCGTCTGATTGGCAAGTCCTGATTTTAGGGCACTGGCGTATGAAACTCCCCCATTTGTGTTGAGGGGCCCAAATGAAGATCTGTCTGCTTTCGCAAAGAAAACATTAGGTGTGGTTTGGGATTGCACGTACGCATATCGTGCATTCTGGGAGCGTGCTTGTTTTGCTTGTTGAAACTGACTCTTCAGCTCTTTATAGACCGGGCAGCCTCTGTAGTTTGCGGTATGGTTATCTCCACAGTTAGCGCAGTTCTTTGTCTTTGGGTCTTCTTTGCTTGCAGGGCAAGGTTCGGATTTGTGGAAGCCACCACAAGCTACGCAGACTGAACGAAGACCGCAGTTGTTTCTGGTGTGTCCATACTCTTGGCAGTTTGTGCATTGTGCATTGCATTCCGCTTATGCGGTTCTTCAACAGTAATCCTTCTGTGCAACAGGTATTGCAGTTTATAGATCGGGTGCACTTCATTTTTCTTCAAGGCTCTGCTTTCAGGCTCCAGTTCGACCTTAAAGAGTGGTTGCGGCTTTTTATTTTTGTTGATAATATTAATAATATTTTTGGAGAAGAATCCTTTTTCTTTCAGTGCCTCTTTTACCTCATTGGTGGATACGTCGGGCTCTATGCCCTTTAGCACTACTTGCAAGCCCTTGCTACTCTTGAGCTGGTACGTGTAGTAGGGTTTCCTAGCCTCGTCTAGGTAATTTGTTACAGCTCTGAATTGATCTTCAGTTTTAGCTTGAAGCTTTGTTTCATGAATATTCACTTTAACAAGGGGAGTAATATAAAAGTTGTCATTCCCGACCAGCGCAACAATTTTCTTTACTAGGGTATTTGAGTTCTGTTCCCTTATGTAAATTGGTGGGGGCTTTGGTTTCTTTTGAACAGCCTGTCCAGATTCGGATTGATTATTATCAATTTCCGACAATAGGGCGAATCTGTTGTTACTAGATGCCCCTGGTTGTTCGCTGCCTTTATTAGGGCAATTTTGTTTTGGTTTATTTCCAACCATTTTATTTTGCGGGCTTAGCTTCCGTTTGATTTGGATGTAACGGTCCATGCCAGTCTGTATAGCCGGACCCACTTGTTGTTGTTTTATATTGCCTATATTGGCACTCGTACTTACACTTGGCTTTGTAGTTTTATTCGGCGCTGCAGAAGTTGCAAACGCATTCGAAATCGCGTTGTTGTTAACGGCGACCGTTGATGTTGTTGTTGCAGTGGCTGCGGTTGCAGAAATTAACGAGGTCGCAGTGCTCGTGGCTGGTGAGCTGTGAGTCGAAGCTGGGGGTGGGGTTCTACACTGCAAGCTCCATGAAGTGGGAGTTGGTGTGAGTAGGGCGGGAGAACAAGACCGTGCTCTCGCACTGTCAATGGTCAGTAGGGCTGAGTTGCTATTTGAAGAAGTTCTTTCTACTTCTGTATCACGGGTTGAGAAATAAGAAATATAACTGTTTCTCTGGTCTAGGGAGCTTCTACGCTCATTTTTTGAATCGCCGCTCATTGAGCTATCACTCGTGGCACTTCTTAGTTTTTATAATAACTTTGCACTAGTTTTTTACATAGCACTAATTATTATTTACTGTTTTTAGCAATAAGATTGCCTTTATTACACCACTCCAGTATTTTAAGTTATTGTTTTTCACTTTTGAGCGGTTTTTTTTTCCGGCTGTTGTTTGTTTTTTCACCTCAATTGTCGGTATTTTAATCAAAACCCTGGAAAATAGTGGTCGAATGTTGGAATGGCATACCTCGTTGAATTCGTTACAAAATTTCCAAAAAAGTGTCATTTACAGAAAAAAAACTGCATTTGAACAAATTTTTGAAAAAAAAATGACGATCCCCACCCTTTTGACAACGCCAAAATCCGAAGAATGTCACCTCGATTTTCGATATTTTAATCAAAACCCTGGGAAATAGTGGTCGAATGTTGGAATGGCATACCTCGTTGAATTCGTTACAAAATTTCCAACAAAGTGTCATTTACAGAAAAAAAACTGCATTTGAACAAATTTTTGAAAAAAAAATGACGATATCCACCCTTTTGACAACGCCAAAATCCGAAGAAAGTCACCTCGATTTTCGATATTTTAATCAAAACCCTGGAAAATAGTGGTCGAATGTTGGAAAAGCATACCTCGTTGAATTCGTTACAAAATTTTCCACAAAGTGTCATTTACAGAAAAAACTGCATTTGAACAATTTTTAAAAAAAAATGACGACCCCCACCCTTATGACAACGCCAAAATCCGAAGAAAATCACCTCGATTTTCGATATTTTAATCAAAACCCTGGGAAATAGTGTTCGAATGTTGGAATGGCATACCTCGTTGAATTCGTTACAAAATTTCCCACAAAGTGTCATTTACAGAAAAAGACTGCATTTGAACCATTTTTTAAAAAAAAATGACGACCCCCACCCTTATGACAACGCCAAAGTCCGAAGAAAATCACCTCGATTTTTGGTATTTTAATCAAAACCCTGGGAAATAGTGGTCGAATGTTGGATTGGCATACCTCGTTGAATTCGTTACAAAATTTCCAACAAAGTGTCATTTACAGAAAAAAAACTGCATTTGAACAATTTTTGAAAAAAATGACGACCCCCACCCTTATGACAACGCCAAAATCCGAAGAAAATCACCTCGATTTTTCGGTATTTTAAACAAAACCCTGGGAAATAGGTCGAATGTTGAAATGGCATACTTCGTTGAATTCGTTACAAAATTTCCAACAAAGTGTCATTTACAGAAATAAAAATATCATTTGAACAAATTTTTCAAAAAAAATCCGGATAAAATCACGTCGATTTTCGGAAGTTTAATCAAAACCCAGGGAAATAGTGGTCGAATGTTGGAATGGCATACCTCGTTGAATTCGTTACAAAATTTCCAACAAAGTGTCATTTACAGAAAAAAAAGCATTTGAACAAATTTTTGAAAAAAAATGACGATCCCCACCCTTATGACAACGCCTAAATCCGAAGAAAATCACATCGATTTTCGATATTTTAATCAAAACCCTGGGAAATAGTGGTCGAATGTTGGAATGGCATACCTCGTTGAATTCGTTACAAAATTTCCCACAAAGTGTCATTTACAGAAAAAAACTGCATTTGAACAATTTTTGAAAAAAAAATGACGACCCCCACCCTTATGACAACGCCAAAATCCGAAGAAAATCACCTCGATTTTTGGTATTTTAATCAAAACCCTGGGAAATAGTGGTCGAATGTTGGAATGGCATACCTCGTTGAATTCGTTACAAAATTTCCAACAAAGTGTCATTTACAGAAAAAAAACTGCATTTGAACAATTTTTGAAAAAAATGACGACCCCCACCCTTATGACAACGCCAAAATCCGAAGAAAATCACCTCGATTTTTCGGTATTTTAAACAAAACCCTGGGAAATAGGTCGAATGTTGAAATGGCATACCTCGTTGAATTCGTTACAAAATTTCCAACAAAGTGTCATTTACAGAAATAAAAATATCATTTGAACAAATTTTTCAAAAAAATCCGGATAAAATCACGTCGATTTTCGGAAGTTTAATCAAAACCCAGGGAAATAGTGGTCGAATGTTGGAATGGCATACCTCGTTGAATTCGTTACAAAATTTCCAACAAAGTGTCATTTACAGAAAAAAAAAGCATTTGAACAAATTTTTGAAAAAAAAATGACGATCCCCACCCTTATGACAACGCCTAAATCCGAAGAAAATCACATCGATTTTCGATATTTTAATCAAAACCCTGGGAAATAGTGGTCGAATGTTGGAATGGCATACCTCGTTGAATTCGTTACAAAATTTCCCACAAAGTGTCATTTACAGAAAAAAACTGCATTAGAACAATTTTTGAAAAAAAAAATGACGGCCCCCACCCTTATGACAACGCCAAAATCCGAAGAAAATCACCTCGATTTTCGGTATTTTAATCAAAACCCTGGGAAATAGTGGTCGAATGTTGGAATGGCATACCTCGTTGAATTCGCTACAAAATCTCCAACAAAGTGTCATTTACAGAAAAAAAACTGCATTTGAACAATTTTTGAAAAAAATGACGACGTCCACCCTTATGACAACGCCAAAATCCGAAGAAAATCACCTCGATTTTTCGGTATTTTAAACAAAACCCTGGGAAATATGTCGAATGTTGAAATGGCATACTTCGTTGAATTCGTTACAAAATTTCCAACAAAGTGTCATTTACAGAAATAAAAATACCATTTGAACAAATTTTTCAAAAAAAATCCGGATAAAATCACGTCGATTTTCGGAAGTTTAATCAAAACCCAGGGAAATAGTGGTCGAATGTTGGAATGGCATACCTCGTTGAATTCGTTACAAAATTTCCAACAAAGTGTCATTTACAGAAAAAAAAAGCATTTGAACAAATTTTTGAAAAAAAAATGACGATCCCCACCCTTATGACAACGCCTAAATCCGAAGAAAATCACATCGATTTTCGATATTTTAATCAAAACCCTGGGAAATAGTGGTGTGTGAATTTCCACAAAGTGTCATTTACAAAAAACGCATTGAACAATTTTTGAAAAAAAGGGGAACCCCCCCCCTAAAAAAAAAAAAAAAAAAAAAAAAATTTTATTTTAATCAAAACCCTGGGAAAAAATGTTGGAATGGCATACCTCGTTGTTCAATTTCCAACAAAGTGTCATTTACAGAAAAAACTGCATTTGAACAATTTTTGAAAAAAATGACGACCCCCACCCTTATGACAACGCCAAAATCCGAAGAAAATCACCTCGATTTTTCGGTATTTTAAACAAAACCCTGGGAAATAGGTCGAATGTTGAAATGGCATACTTCGTTGAATTCGTTACAAAATTTCCAACAAAGTGTCATTTACAGAAATAAAAATATCATTTGAACAAATTTTTCAAAAAAAATCCGGATAAAACCACGTCGATTTTCGGAAGTTTAATCAAAACCCAGGGAAATAGTGGTCGAATGTTGGAATGGCATACCTCGTTGAATTCGTTACAAAATTTCCAACAAAGTGTCATTTACAGAAAAAAAAAGCATTTGAACAAATTTTTGAAAAAAAAATGACGATCCCCACCCTTATGACAACGCCTAAATCCGAAGAAAATCACATCGATTTTCGATATTTTAATCAAAACCCTGGGAAATAGTGGTCGAATGTTGGAATGGCATACCTCGTTGAATTCGTTACAAAATTTCCCACAAAGTGTCATTTACAGAAAAAAACTGCATTAGAACAATTTTTGAAAAAAAAAATGACGGCCCCCACCCTTATGACAACGCCAAAATCCGAAGAAAATCACCTCGATTTTCGGTATTTTAATCAAAACCCTGGGAAATAGTGGTCGAATGTTGGAATGGCATACCTCGTTGAATTCGTTACAAAATCTCCAACAAAGTGTCATTTACAGAAAAAAAACTGCATTTGAACAATTTTTGAAAAAAATGACGACGTCCACCCTTATGACAACGCCAAAATCCGAAGAAAATCACCTCGATTTTTCGGTATTTTAAACAAAACCCTGGGAAATATGTCGAATGTTGAAATGGCATACTTCGTTGAATTCGTTACAAAATTTCCAACAAAGTGTCATTTACAGAAATAAAAATATCATTTGAACAAATTTTTCAAAAAAAATCCGGATAAAATCACGTCGATTTTCGGAAGTTTAATCAAAACCCAGGGAAATAGTGGTCGAATGTTGGAATGGCATACCTCGTTGAATTCGTTACAAAATTTCCAAC
The DNA here is from genome assembly GCA_018153305.1 of Drosophila kurseongensis. Classification (NCBI taxonomy): domain Eukaryota; kingdom Metazoa; phylum Arthropoda; class Insecta; order Diptera; family Drosophilidae; genus Drosophila; species Drosophila kurseongensis. The sequence goes on from JAECXX010000033.1 coordinate 131,186, forward strand.
AAAGTGTCATTTACAGAAAAAAAAAGCATTTGAACAAATTTTTGAAAAAAAAAATGACGATCCCCACCCTTATGACAACGCCTAAATCCGAAGAAAATCACATCGATTTTCGATATTTTAATCAAAACCCTGGGAAATAGTGGTCGAATGTTGGAATGGCATACCTCGTTGAATTCGTTACAAAATTTCCCACAAAGTGTCATTTACAGAAAAAAACTGCATTAGAACAATTTTTGAAAAAAAAATGACGGCCCCCACCCTTATGACAACGCCAAAATCCGAAGAAAATCACATCGATTTTCGGTATTTTAATCAAAACCCTGGGAAATAGTGGTCGAATGTTGGAATGGCATACCTCGTTGAATTCGTTACAAAATCTCCAACAAAGTGTCATTTACAGAAAAAAAACTGCATTTGAACAATTTTTGAAAAAAATGACGACGTACACCCTTATGACAACGCCAAAATCCGAAGAAAATCACCTTGATTTTTCGGTATTTTAAACAAAACCCTGGGAAATATGTCGAATGTTGAAATGGCATACTTCGTTGAATTCGTTACAAAATTTCCAACAAAGTGTCATTTACAGAAATAACAATATCATTTGAACAAATTTTTCAAAAAAAATCCGGATAAAATCACGTCGATTTTAGGAAGTTTAATCAAAACCCAGGGAAATAGTGGTCGAATGTTGGAATGGCATACCTCGTTGAATTCGTTACAAAATTTCCAACAAAGTGTCATTTACAGAAAAAAAAGCATTTGAACAAATTTTTGAAAAAAAAAATGACGATCCCCACTCTTATGACAACGCCTAAATCCGAAGAAAATCACATTGATTTTCGATATTTTAATCAAAACCCTGGGAAATAGTGGTCGAATGTTGGAATGGCATACCTCGTTGAATTCGTTACAAAATTTCCCACAAAGTGTCATTTACAGAAAAAAACTGCATTAGAACAATTTTTGAAAAAAAAATGACGGCCCCCACCCTTATGACAACGCCAAAATCCGAAGAAAATCACCTCGATTTTCGGTATTTTAATCAAAACCCTGGGAAATAGTGGTCGAATGTTGGAATGGCATACCTCGTTGAATTCGTTACAAAATCTCCAACAAAGTGTCATTTACAGAAAAAAAACTGCATTTGAACAATTTTTGAAAAAAATGACGACCCCACCCTTATGACAACGCCAAAATCCGGATAAAATCACCTCGATTTTCGGTATTTTAATCAAAACCCTGGGAAATAGTGGTCGAATGTTGGAATGGCATACCTCGTTGAATTCGTTACAAAATTTCCCACAAAGTGTCATTTACAGAAAAAAACTGCATTTGAACAATTTTTGAAAAAAAAATGACGACCCCCACCCTTATGACAACGCCAAAATTCGAAGAAAATCACCTCGATTTTCGGTATTTTAATCAAAACCCTGGGAAATAGTGGTCGAATGTTGGAATGGCATACCTCGTTGAATTCGTTACAAAATTTCCAACAAAGTGTCATTTACGAAAAAAATTGCATTTGAACAATTTTTGAAAAAAAAATGACGACCCCCACCCTTATGACAACGCCAAAATCCGAAGAAAATCACCTCGATTTTCGGTATTTTAATCAAAACCCTGGGAAATAGTGGTCGAATGTTGGAATGGCATACCTCGTTGAATTCGTTACAAAATTTCCAACAAAGTGTCATTTACGGAAAAAAAACTGCATTTGAACAAATTTTTGAAAAAAGAAATGACGACCCCCACCCTTATGACAACGCCAAAATTCGAAGAAAATCACCTCGATTTTCGGTATTTTAATCAAAACCCTGGGAAATAGTGGTCGAATGTTGGAATGGCATACCTCGTTGAATTCGTTACAAAATCTCCAACAAAGTGTCATTTACAGAAAAAAACTGCATTTGAACAATTTTTGAAAAAAATGACGACCCCCACCTTTATGACAACGCCAAAATCCGGATAAAATCACCTCGATTTTCGGTATTTTAATCAAAACCCAGGGAAATAGTGGTCGAATGTTGGAATGACATACCTCGTTGAATTCGTTACAAAATTTCCCACAAAGTGTCATTTACAGAAAAAAACTGCATTAGAACAATTTTTGAAAAAAAAATGACGACCCCCACCATTATGACAACGCCAAAATTCGAAGAAAATCACCTCAATTGTCGGTATTTTAATCAAAACCCTGGGAAATAGTGGTCGAAAGTTGGAATGGCATACCTCGTTAAATTCGTTACAAAATTTCCAACAAAGTGTCATTTACAGAAAAAAACTGCATTTGAACAATTTTTGAAAAAAATGACGACCCCCACCTTTATGACAAAGCCAAAATCCGAGGAAAATCACCTCGATTTTCGGTATTTTAATCAAAACCCTGGGAAATAGTGGTCGAGTGTTGGAATGGCATACCTCGTTAAATTCGTTACAAAATTTCCAACAAAGTGTCATTTACAGAAAAAAACTGCATTTGAACAATTTTTGAAAAAAATGACGACCCCCACCCTTATGACAACGCCAAAATCCGAGGAAAATCACCTCGATTTTCGGTATTTTAATCAAAACCCAGGGAAATAGTGGTCGAATGTTGGAATGACATACCTCGTTGAATTCGTTACAAAATTTCCAACAAAGTGTCATTTACAGAAAAAAACTGCATTTGAACAATTTTTGAAAAAAAAATGACGACCCCCACCCTTATGACAACGCCGAAATCCGAGGAAAATCACCTCGATTTTCGGTATTTTAATCAAAACCCTGGGAAATAGTGGTCGAGTGTTGGAATGGCATACCTCGTTGAATTCGTTACAAAATTTCCAATAAAGTGGAATTTACAGAAAAAAATATCATTTGAACAAATGTTTCGAAAAAATGATGACCCTTCCCTTATGACAACGCCAAAATCCGAAGAAAATCACCTCGATTGTCGATATTTTAATCAAAACCCTGGGAAATAGTGGTCGAATGTTGGAATGGCATACCTCGTTGAATTCGTTACAAAATTTCCAACAAAGTGTCATCTACAGAAAAAACTGAATTTGAACAATTTTTGAAAAAAATGACGACCCCCACCCTTATGAGAAAGCCAAAATCCGAGGAAAATCACCTCGATTTTCGGTATTTTAATCAAAACCCTGGAAAATAGTGGTCGAATGTTGGAATGGCATACCTCGTTGAATTCGTTACAAAATTTCCAACAAAGTGTCTTTTACAGACAAAAAATATCATTCGAACTAATTTTTGGAAAAAAATGATGCCCCCACCCGATTTTTCGAAGAAAATCACCTCGATTTTCGGTATTTTAATCAAAACCCTGGGAAATAGTGGTCGAATGTTGGAATGGCATACCCCGTTGAATTCGTTACAAAATTTCCAACAAAGTGTCATTTTTAGAAAAAAAATGGACTTGAAAAAATTTTTGAAAAAAAAATGACGACCCCCACCCTTATGACAACGCCAAAATCCGAAGAAAATCACCTAAATTGTCGGTATTTTAATCAAAACCCTGGGAAATAGTGGTCGAATGTTGAAATGGCACACCTCGTTGAATTCGTTACAAAATTTCCAACAAAGTGTCATTTACAGAAAAAACTGAATTTGAACAATTTTTGAAAAAAATGACGACCCCCACCCTTATGAGAAAGCCAAAATCCGAGGAAAATCACCTCGATTTTCGGTATTTTAATCAAAACCCTGGAAAATAGTGGTCGAATGTTGGAATGGCATACCTCGTTGAATTCGTTACAAAATTTCCAACAAAGTGTCTTTTACAGAAAAAAATATCATTTGAACTAATTTTTGAAAAAAAATGATGCCCCACCCTTTTACGCAAATAAGAAAATCACCTCGATTTTCGGTATTTTAATCAAAACCCAGGGAAATAGTGGTCGAATGTTGGAATGGCATACCTCGTTGAATTCGTTACAAAATTTCCCACAAAGTGTCATTTACAGAAAAAAACTGCATTTGAACAATTTTTGAAAAAAAAATGACGACCCCCACCCTTATGACAACGCCAAAATCCGAAGAAAATCACCTCGATTTTCGGTATTTTAATCAAAACCCTGGGAAATAGTGGTCGAATGTTGGAATGGCATACCTCGTTGAATTCGTTACAAAATTTCCAACAAAGTGTCATTTACAGAAAAAAATTGCATTTGAACAAATTTTTGAAAAAAAAATGACGACCCCCACCCTTATGACAACGCCAAAATCCGAAGAAAATCACCTCGATTTTCGGTATTTTAATCAAAACCCTGGGAAATAGTGGTCGAATGTTGGAATGGCATACCTCGTTGAATTCGTTACAAAATTTCCAACAAAGTGTCATTTACAGAAAAAAACTGCATTTGAACAATTTTTGAAAAAAAATGACGACCCCCACCTTTATGACAACGCCAAAATCCGAAGAAAATCACCTCGATTTTCGGTATTTTAATCAAAACCCTGGGAAATAGTGGTCGAATGTTGGAATGGCATACCTCGTTGAATTCGTTACAAAATTTCCAACAAAGTGTCATTTACAGAAAAAAACTGCATTTGAACAATTTTTGAAAAAAAATGACGACCCCCACCCTTATGACAACGCCAAAATCCGAAGAAAATCACCTCGATTTTCGGTATTTTAATCAAAACCCTGGGAAATAGTGGTCGAATGTTGGAATGGCATACCTCGTTGAATTCGTTACAAAATTTCCAACAAAGTGTCATTTACAGAAAAAAAACTGCATTTGAACAATTTTTGAAAAAAATGACGACCCCCACCTTTATGACAACGCCAAAATCCGAGGAAAATCACCTCGATTTTCGGTATTTTAATCAAAACCCTGGGAAATAGTGGTCGAATGTTGGAATGGCATACCTCGTTGAATTCGTTACAAAATTTCCAACAAAGTGTCATTTACAGAAAAAAAACTGCATTTGAACTAATTTTTGGAAAAAAATGACGACCCCACCCTTTATGACAAAGCCAAAATCCGAAGAAAATCACCTCGATTTTCGGTATTTTAATCAAAACCCTGGGAAATAGTGGTCGAATGTTGGAATGGCATACCTCGTTGAATTCGTTACAAAATTTCCAACAAAGTGTCATTTACAGAAAAAAAACTGCATTTGAACAATTTTTGAAAAAAATGACGACCCCCACCCTTATGACAACGCCAAAATCCGAAGAAAATCACCTCGATTTTCGGTATTTTAATCAAAACCCTGGGAAATAGTGGTCGAATGTTGGAATGGCATACCTCGTTGAATTCGTTACAAAATTTCCAACAAAGTGTCATTTACAGAAAAAAATGCATTTGAACAAATTTTGAAAAAAAATGACGACCCCACCCTTATGACAACGCCAAAATCCGAAGAAAATCACCTCGATTTTCGGTATTTTAATCAAAACCCTGGGAAATAGTGGTCGAATGTTGGAATGGCATACCTCGTTGAATTCGTTACAAAATTTCCAACAAAGTGTCATTTACAGAAAAAAAACTGCATTTGAACAATTTTTGAAAAAAAATGACGACCCCCCTTTATGAGAAAGCCAAAATCCGGAGAAAATCACCTCGATTTTCGGTATTTTAATCAAAACCCTGGGAAATAGTGGTCGAATGTTGGAATGGCATACCTCGTTGAATTCGTTACAAAATTTCCAACAAAGTGTCTTTTACAGACAAAAAATAGCATTTGAACTAATTTTTGGAAAAAAATGACGCCCCCACCCTTATGACAACGCCAAAATAAGAAAATCACCTTTTTCGTATTTTAATCAAAACCCTGAATAGTGGTCGAATGTTGGAATGGCATACCTCGTTGAATTCGTTACAAAATTTCCCACAAAGTGTCATTTACAGAAAAAAACTGCATTTGAACAATTTTTAAAAAAAAAATGACGACCCCCACCCTTATGACAACGCCAAAATCCGAAGAAAATCACCTCGATTTTCGGTATTTTAATCAAAACCCTGGGAAATAGTGGTCGAATGTTGGAATGGCATACTCTCGTTGAATTCGTTACAAAATTTCCAACAAAGTGTCATTTACAGAAAAAACTGCATTTGAACAAATTTTTGAAAAAAATGACGACCCCCACCCTTATGACAACGCCAAAATCCGAAGAAAATCACCTCGATTTTTCGGTATTTTAATCAAAACCCTGGGAAATAGTGGTCGAATGTTGGAATGGCATACCTCGTTGAATTCGTTACAAAATTTCCCACAAAGTGTCATTTACAGAAAAAAACTGCATTTGAACAATTTTTGAAAAAAAATGACGACCCCCACCCTCATGACAACGCCAAAATCCGAAGAAAATCACCTCGATTTTTGGTATTTTAATCAAAACCCTGGGAAATAGTGGTCGAATGTTGGAATGTCATACCTCGTTGAATTCGTTATAAAATTTCCAACAAAGTGTCATTTACAGAAAAAAAACTGCATTTGAACAATTTTTGAAAAAAATGACGACCCCCACCCTTATGACAACGCCAAAATCCGAAGAAAATCACCTCGATTTTCGGTATTTTAAACAGAACCCTGGGAAATAGGGTCGAATGTTGAAATGGCATACTTCGTTGAATTCGTTACAAAATTTCCAACAAAGTGTCATTTACAGAAATAAAAATATCGTTTGGACAAATTTTGAAAAAATGACGACCCCCCCCCTAAAAACAAAAAAAATCACGTCGATTTTCGGTATTTTAATCAAAACCCAGGGAAATAGTGGTCGAATGTTGGAATGACATACCTCGTTGAATTCGTTACAAAATTTCCAACAAAGTGTCATTTACAGAAAAAAAAAGCATTTGAACAAATTTTTGAAAAAAAAATGACGATCCCCACCCTTATGACAACGCCAAAATCCGAAGTAAATCACCTCGATTTTCGGTATTTTAATCAAAACCCTGGGAAATAGTGGTCGAGTGTTGGAATGGCATACCTCGTTGAATTCGTTACAAAATCTCCAACAAAGTGTCATTTACAGAAAAAAAAAAAGCATTTGAACAATTTTTGAAAAAAATGACGACCTCCACCCTTATGACAACGCCAAAATCCGAAGAAAATCACCTCGATTTTCGATATTTTAATCAAAACCCTGGGAAATAGTGGTCGAATGTTGGAATGGCATACCTCGTTGAATTCGTTACAAAATTTCCCACAAAGTGTCATTTACAGAAAAAAACTGCATTAGGACAATTTTTGAAAAAAATTACGACCCCACCCTTATGACAACGCCAAAATCCGAAGAAAATCACCTCGATTTTCGGTATTTTAATCAAAACCCTGGGAAATAGTGGTCGAATGTTGGAATGGCATACCTCGTTGAATTCGTTACAAAATGTCCAACAAAGTGTCATTTACAGAAAAAAAACTGCATTTGAACAATTTTTGAAAAAAATGACGACCTCCACCCTTATGACAACGCCAAAATCCGAAGAAAATCACCTCGATTTTTCGGTATTTTAAACAAAACCCTGGGAAATATGTCGAATGTTGAAATGGCATACTTCGCTGAATTCGTTACAAAATTTCCAACAAAGTGTCTTTTACAGAAATAAAAATATCATTTAAACAAATTTTTCAAAAAAAAATGACGACCCCCACCTTTATGACAAAACCAAAATCCGAGGAAAATCACCTCGATTTTCGGTATTTTAAGCAAAACCCTGGGAAATAGTGGTCGAGTGTTGGAATGGCATACCTCGTTGAATTCGTTACAAAATTTCCAATAAAGTGGAATTTACAGAAAAAAATATCATTTGAACAAATGTTTCGAAAAAAATGATGACCCTTCCCTTATGACAACGCCAAAATCCGAAGAAAATCACCTCGATTGTCGATATTTTAATCAAAACCCTGGGGAATAGTGGTCGAATGTTGGAATGGCATACCTCGTTGAATTCGTTACAAAATTTCCAACAAAGTGTCATTTACAGAAAAAACTGCATTTAAACAATTTTTGAAAAAAATGACGACCCCCACCCTTATGAGAAAGCCAAAATCCGAGGAAAATCACCTCGATTTTCGGTATTTTAATCAAAACCCTGGAAAATAGTGGTCGAATGTTGGAATGGCATACCTCGTTGAATTCGTTACAAAATTTCCAACAAAGTGTCTTTTACAGACAAAAAAATATCATTCGAACTAATTTTTGGAAAAAAATGATGCCCCCACCCGATTTTTCGAAGAAAATCACCTCGATTTTCGGTATTTTAATCAAAACCCTGGGAAATAGTGGTCGAATGTTGGAATGGCATACCCCGTTGAATTCGTTACAAAATTTCCAACAAAGTGTCATTTTTAGAAAAAAATGGACTTGAAAAAATTTTTGAAAAAAAATGACGACCCCCACCCTTATGACAACGCCAAAATCCGAAGAAAATCACCTAAATTGTCGGTATTTTAATCAAAACCCTGGGAAATAGTGGTCGAATGTTGAAATGGCACACCTCGTTGAATTCGTTACAAAATTTCCAACAAAGTGTCATTTACAGAAAAAAAATATAATTTGAACAAATTTTTGTAAAAAAATGACGACCCCCACCCTTATGACAAAGCCAAAATCCGAAGAAAATCACCTCGATTTTTCGGTATTTTAATCAAAACCCAGGAAAATTGTGGTCGAATGTTGGAATGGCATACCTCGTTGAATTCGTTACAAAATTTCCCACAAAGTGTCATTTACAGAAAAAAACTGCATTTGAACAATTTTTGAAAAATAAATGACGACCCCCACCCTCATGACAACGCCAAAATCCGAAGAAAATCACCTCGATTTTTGGTATTTTAATCAAAACCCTGGGAAATAGTGGTCGAATGTTGGAATGGCATACCTCGTTGAATTCGTTACAAAATTTGCAACAAAGTGTCATTTACAGAAAAAAAACTGCATTTGAACAATTTTTGAAAAAAATGACGACCCTCACACTTATGACAACGCCAAAATCCGAAGAAAATCACCTAAATTGTCGGTATTTTAATCAAAACCCTGTGAAATAGTGGTCGAATGTTGGAATGGCATACCTCGTTGAATTCGTTACAAAATTTCCAACAAAGTGTCATTTACAGAAAAAACTGCATTTAAACAATTTTTGAAAAAAATGACGACCCCCACCCTTATGAGAAAGCCAAAATCCGAGGAAAATCACCTCGATTTTCGGTATTTTAATCAAAACCCTGGAAAATAGTGGTCGAATGTTGGAATGGCATACCTCGTTGAATTCGTTACAAAATTTCCAACAAAGTGTCTTTTACAGACAAAAAATATCATTCGAACTAATTTTTGGAAAAAAATGATGCCCCCACCCGATTTTTCGAAGAAAATCACCTCGATTTTCGGTATTTTAATCAAAACCCTGGGAAATAGTGGTCGAATGTTGGAATGGCATACCCTGTTGAATTCGTTACAAAATTTCCAACAAAGTGTCATTTTTAGAAAAAAAATGGACTTGAAAAATTTTTGAAAAAAAATGACGACCCCCACCCTTATGACAACGCCAAAATCCGAAGAAAATCACCTAAATTGTCGGTATTTTAATCAAAACCCTGGGAAATAGTGGTCGAATGTTGAAATGGCACACCTCGTTGAATTCGTTACAAAATTTTCAACAAAGTGTCATTTACAGAAAAAAAATATAATTTGAACAAATTTTTGTAAAAAAATGACGACCCCCACCCTTATGACAAAGCCAAAATCCGAAGAAAATCACCTCGATTTTTCGGTATTTTAATCAAAACCCAGGGAAATTGTGGTCGAATGTTGGAATGGCATACCTCGTTGAATTCGTTACAAAATTTCCCACAAAGTGTCATTTACAGAAAAACACTGCATTAGAACAATTTTTGAAAAAAAAATGACGACCCCCACCCTCATGACAACGCCAAAATCCGAAGAAAATCACCTCGATTTTTGGTATTTTAATCAAAACCCTGGGAAATAGTGGTCGAATGTTGGAATGGCATACCTCGTTGAATTCGTTACAAAATTTCCAACAAAGTGTCATTTACAGAAAAAAAAACTGCATTTGAACAATTTTTGAAAAAAATGACGACCCCCACCCTTATGACAACGCCAAAATCCGAAGAAAATCACCTCGATTTGTCGGTATTTTAAACAAAACCCTGGGAAATAGGTCGAATGTTGAAATGGCATACTTCGTTGAATTCGTTACAAAATTTCCAACAAAGTGTCATTTACAGAAATAAAAATATCGTTTGGACAAATTTTTCAAAAAAATCACGTCGATTTTCGGTATTTTAATCAAAACCCAGGGAAATAGTGGTCGAATGTTGGAATGGCATACCTCGTTGAATTCGTTACAAAATTTCCAACAAAGTGTCATTTACAGACAAAAAAAGCATTTGAACAAATTTTTGAAAAAAAAATGACGATCCCCACCCTTATGACAACGCCAAAATCCGAAGTAAATCACCTCGATTTTCGGTAATTTAATCAAAACCCTGGGAAATAGTGGTCGAATGTTGGAATGGCATACCTCGTTGAATTCGTTACAAAATCTCCAACAAAGTGTCATTTACAGAAAAAAAAACTGCATTTGAACAATTTTTGAAAAAAATGACGACCTCCACCCTTATGACAACGCCAAAATCCGAAGAAAATCACCTCGATTTTCGATATTTTAATCAAAACCCTGGGAAATAGTGGTCGAATGTTGGAATGGCATACCTCGTTGAATTCGTTACAAAATTTCCCACAAAGTGTCATTTACAGAAAAAAACTGCATTAGGACAATTTTTGAAAAAAAATTACGACCCCCACCCTTATGACAACGCCAAAATCCGAAGAAAATCACCTCGATTTTCGGTATTTTAATCAAAACCCTGGGAAATAGTGGTCGACTGTTGGAATGGCATACCTCGTTGAATTCGTTACAAAATCTCCAACAAAGTGTCATTTACAGAAAAAAAACTGCATTTGAACAATTTTTGAAAAAAATGACGACCTCCACCCTTATGACAACGCCAAAATCCGAAGAAAATCACCTCGATTTTTCGGTATTTTAAACAAAACCCTGGGAAATATGTCGAATGTTGAAATGGCATACTTCGCTGAATTCGTTACAAAATTTCCAACAAAGTGTCTTTTACAGAAATAAAAATATCATTTGAACAAATTTTTCAAAAAAAAATGATGACCCCCACCCTTATGACAACGCAAAAATTCGAAGAAAATCACCTCAATTGTCGGTATTTTAATCAAAACCCTGGGAAATAGTGGTCGAAAGTTGGAATTCCATACCTTGTTGAATTCGTTACAAAATTTCCAACAAAGTATCATTTACGGAAAAAATTTTGGACTTGAACAAATTTTTGATAAAAAAAAAAAGGACGACCCCCACCCTTATGACAATGCCAAAATCCGAAGAAAATCACCTCGAAATTCGGTATTTTAATCAAAACCCTGGGAAATAGTGGTCGAATGTTGGAATGGCATACATCGTTGAATTCGTTACAAAATCTCCAACAAAGTGTCATTTACAGAAAAAAAACTGCATTTGAACAATTTTTGAAAAAAATGACGACCTCCACCCTTATGACAACGCCAAAATCCGAAGAAAATCACCTCGATTTTTCGGTATTTTAAACAAAACCCTGGGAAATATGTCGAATGTTGAAATGGCATACTTCGCTGAATTCGTTACAAAATTTCCAACAAAGTGTCATTTACAGAAAAAAACTGCATTTGAACAATTTTTGAAAAAAAATGACGACCCCCACCCTTATGACAAAGCCAAAATCCTAGGAAAATCACCTCGATTTTCGGTATTTTAATCAAAACCCTGGGAAATAGTGGTCGAGTGTTGGAATGGCATACCTCGTTGAATTCGTTACAAAATTTCCAACAAAATGGAATTTACAGAAAAAATATCATTTGAAGAAATGTTTCGAAAAAAATGATGACCCTTCCCTTATGACAACGCCAAAATCCGAAGAAAATCACCTCGATAGTCGATATTTTAATCAAAACCCTGGGAAATAGTGGTCGAATGTTGGAATGGCATACCTCGTTGAAATCGTTACAAAATTTCCAACAAAGTGTCATTTACAGAAAAAAACTGCATTTGAACAATTTTTGAAAAAAATGACGACCCCCACCCTTATGAGAAAGCCAAAATCCGAGGAAAATCACCTCGATTTTCGGTATTTTAATCAAAACCCTGGAAAATAGTGGTCGAATGTTGGAATGGCATACCTCGTTGAATTCGTTACAAAATTTCCAACAAAGTGTATTTTACAGACAAAAAATATCATTCGAACTAATTTTTGGAAAAAAATGATGCCCCCACCCGATTTTTCGAAGAAAATCACCTCGATTTTCGGTATTTTAATCAAAACCCTGGGAAATAGAGTCGAATGTTGGAATGGCATACCCCGTTGAATTCGTTACAAAATTTCCAACAAAGTGTAATTTTTAGAAAAAAAATGGACTTGAAAAAATTTTTGAAAAATAAATGACGACCCCCACCCTTATGACAACGCCAAAATCCGAAGAAAATCACCTCAATTGTCGGTATTTTACTCAAAACCCTGGGAAATAGTGGTCGAATGTTAAAATGGCGTACCTTGTTGAATTCGTTACAAAATTTTCAACAAAGTGGAATTTACAGAAAAAAATATCATTTGAACAAATGTTTCGAAAAAATAATGACCCTTCCCTTATGACAACGCCAAAATCCGAAGAAAATCACCTCGATTTTCGATATTTTAATCAAAACCCTGGGAAATAGTGGTCGAATGTTGGAATGGCATACCTCGTTGAATTCGTTACAAAATTTCCAACAAAGGGTCAGTTACAAAAAGAAAACTGCATTTGAACAATTTTTGGAAAAAAATGACGACCCCCACCCTTATTACAAAGCCAAAATCTGAAGAAAATCACCTCAATTGTCGGTATTTTAATCAAAACCCTGGGAAATAGTGGTCGAATGTTGGAATGCCATACCTCGTTGAATTCGTTACAAAATTTTCAACAAAGTGGAATTTACAGAAAAAAAATATCATTTGAACAAATTTTTGGAAAAAAATGATTACCCCCACCCTTATGAAAACGCCAAAATCCGAAGAAAATTCCCTCGATTTTCGGTATTTTAATCAAAACCCTGGGAAATAGTGATCGAATGTTGGAATGGCATACCTCGTTGAATTCGTTACAAAATTTCCAATAAAGTGTCATTTACAGAAAAAAAACTGCATTTGAACAATTTCGATTTTTCGGTATTTTAATCAAAACCCTGGGAAATAGTGGTCGAATGTTGGAATGGCATACCTCGTTGAATTCGTTACAAAATTTCCAACAAAGTGTCTTTTACAGACAAAAAATATCATTTGAACTAATTTTTGGAAAAAATGATGCCCCCACCCTTATGACAACGCCAAAATTCGAAGAAAATCACCTCGATTTTCGGTATTTTAATCAAAACCCTGGGAAATAGTGGTCGAATGTTGGAATGGCATACCCCGTTGAATTCGTTACAAAATTTCCAACAAAGTGTCATTTACAGAAAAAAAAATGGACTTGAAAAAAGTTTTGAAAAAAAATGACGACCCCCACCCTTATGACAATGCCAAAATCCGAAGAAAATCACCTCAATTGTCGGTATTTTACTCAAAACCCTGGGAAATAGTGGTCGAATGTTAAAATGGCGTACCTTGTTGAATTCGTTACAAAATTTTCAACAAAGTGGAATTTACAGAAAAAAAAACTGCATTTGAACAAATTTTTGAAAAAAAATGACGACCTCCACCCTTATGACAACGCCAAAATCCGAAGAAAATCACCTCAATTGTCGGTATTTTAATCAAAACTCTGGGAAATAGTGGTCGAATGTTGAAATGGCATACCTAGTTGAATTCGTTAACAAATTTCCAACAAAGTGTCATTTACAGAAAAAAATAGCATTTTAACTAATTTTAAGAAAAAAATGATGACCCTGCCCTTATAAAAACGCCAAAATCCGAAGAAACTCACCTCGATTTTCGGTATTTTAATCAAAACCCTGGGAAATAGTGGTCGAATGTTGGAATGGCATACCTCGTTGAATTCGTTACAAAATTTCCAACAAAGTGTCATGTACAGAAAAAAAATTGCATTTCAACAAGTTTTTGAAAAAAAAATGACGACCCCCACCCTTATGACAACGCCAAAATCCGAAGAAAATTACCTAGATTTTCGGTATTTTATCAAAACCCAGGGAAATAGTGGTCGAATGTTAAAATGGCTTACCTCGTTGAATTCGTTACAAAATTTTCAACAAAGTGGAATTTACAGAAAAAAATATAATTTGAACAAATTTTTGGAAAAAAATGATGACCCCCACCCGTATGACAACGCCAAGATCCGAAGAAAATCACCTCAATTGTCGGTATTTTAATCAAAACCCTGGGAAATAGTGGTCGAATGTTGGAATGGCATACCTCGTTGAATTCGTTACAAAATTTCCAACAAAGTGGAATTTAAAGAAAAAAATATTATTTGAACAAATGTTTCGAAAAAAATGATGACCCTTCCCTTATGACAACGCCAATATCCGAAGAAAATCAGCTCGATTTTAGATATTTTAATCAAAACCCTGGGAAATAGTGGTCGAATATTGAAATGGCATGAATTACAGAAAAAAAATATCATTTGAACAAATTTTTATGAAAACGCCAAACGCCCCCACCCTTATAACAACGCCAAAATCCGAAGAAAATCACCTTGATTTTTCGGTATTTTAATCAAAACCCTGGGAAATAGTGGTCGAATGTTGGAATGGCATACCTCGTTGAATTCGTTACAAAATTTCCAACAAAGTGTCTTTTACAGACAAAAAATATCATTTGAACTAATTTTTGGAAAAAATGATGCCCCCACCCTTATGACAACGCCAAAATCCGAAGAAAATCACCTCGATTTTCGGTATTTTAATCAAAACCCTGGGAAATAGTGGTCGAATGTTGGAATGGCATACCCCGTTGAATTCGTTACAAAATTTCCAACAAAGTGTCATTTACAGAAAAAAATGGACTTGAAAAATTTTTGAAAAAAAATGACGACCCCCACCCTTATGACAATGCCAAAATCCGAAGAAAATCACCTCGAAATTCGGTATTTTAATCAAAACCCAGGGAAATAGTGGTCGAATGTTAAAATGGCATACCTCGTTGAATTTGTTACAAAATTTTCAACAAAGTGGAATTTAGAGAAAAAAATATAATTTGAACAAATTTTTGGAAAAAATGATGACCCTGCCCTTATAAAAACGCCAAAGTCCGAAGAAACTCACCTCGATTTTTCGATATTTTAATCAAAACCCTGGGAAATAGTGGTCGAATGTTGGAATGGCATACCTCGTTGAATTCGTTACAAAATTTTCAACAAAGTGTCATGTACAGAAAAAAAATTGCATTTCAACAAGTTTTTGAAAAATAAATATATATATTTTAATCAAAACCCTGGGAAATAGTGGTCGAATGTTAAAATGGCATACCTCGTTTAATTCGTTACAAAATTTTCAACAAAGTGGAATTTACAGAAAAAAAATATCATTTGAACAAATGTTTCGAAAAAAATGATGACCTTATGACAACGCCAAGATCCGAAGAAAATCAGCTGGATTTTAGATATTTTAATCAAAACCCTGGGAAATAGTGGTCGAATGTTGGAATGGCATATCTCGTTGAATTCGTTACAAAATTTCCAACAAAGTGTCATTTACAGAAAAAAACTGCATTTGAACAATTTTAAAAAAAAAAATGACGACCCGCACCCTTATGACAAAGCCAAAATCCGAAGAAAATCACCTCGATTTTCGGTATTTTAATCAAAACCCTGGGAAATAGTGGTCGAATGTTGAAATGGCATACCTCGTTCAATTCGTTACAATATTTCCAACAAAGTGTCATTTACAGAAAAAAACTGCATTTGAACAATTTTTGAAAAAAAAATGACGACCCCCACCCTTATGACAAAGCCAAAATCCGAAGAAAATCACCTCGATTTTCGGTATTTTAATCGAAACCCTGGGAAATAGTGGTCGAATGTTGGAATGGCATAGCTCGTTGAATTCGTTACAAAATTTCCAACAAAGTGTCATTTACAGAAAAAAAGCTGCATTTAAACAATTTTTGAAAAAATGACGACCCAAACTCTTATGACAACGCCAAAATCCAAAGAAAATCACCTCGATTTTTCGGTATTTTAATCAAAACCCTGGGAAATAGGTCGAATATTGAAATGGCATGAATTCGTTACAAAATTTGACAGACAACAAATTGCATTTGAACAACTTTTTGGAAAAAATGATGACCCCCACCCTTATGAAAACGCCAAAATCCGAAGAACATTCTTTCGATTTTCTGTATTTTAATCAAAACCCTGGGAAATAGTGGTCGAATGTTAAAATGGCATACCTCGTTGAATTCATTACAAAATTTCCAACAAAGTGTCATTAACAGAAAAAAAAATATCATTTGAACAACTTTTTGGAAAAAAATGATGAGCCCCACCCTTATAAAAACGCCAAAATCCGAAGAAAATTCCCTCGATTTTCGGTATTTTAATCAAAACCCTGGGAAATAGTGGTCGAATGTTGGAATGGCATACCTCGTTGAATTCGTTACAAAATTTCCAACAAAGTGTCTTTTACAGACAAAAAATATCATTTGAACTAATTTTTGGAAATAATGATGCCCCCACCGCTATGAAAACGCCAAAATCCGAAGAAAATTACCTCGATTTTCGGTATTTTATCAAAACCCAGGGAAATAGTGGTCGAATGTTACCATGGCTTACCTCGTTGAATTCGTTACAAAATTTTCAACAAAGTTGAATTTACAGAAAAAATATAATTTGAACAAATTTTTGGAAAAAAATGATGACCCCCACCCTTATGACAACGCCAAAATCCGAAGAAAATCACCTCAATTGTCGGTATTTTAATCAAAACCCTGGGAAATAGTGGTCGAATGTTGGAATGGCATACCTCGTTGAATTCGTTACAAAATTTCCAACAAAATGTCATTTACAGAAAAAAAATGGGATTTGAACAAATTTTTGAAAAAAAAATGACGACCCCCACCCTTATGACAAAGCCAAAATCCGAAGAAAATCACCTCGATTTTCGGTATTTTAATCAAAACCCTGGGAAATAGTGGTCGAATGTTGGAATGGCATACCTCGTTGAATTCGTTACAAAATTTCCAACAAAGTGTCATTTACAGAAAAAAACTGCATTTAAACAATTTTTGAAAAAAATGACGACCCCCACCCTTATGACAACGCCACAATCCGAAGAAAATCACCTCAATTGTCGGTATTTTAATCAAAACCCTGGGAAATAGTGGTCGAATGTTGGAATGGCATATCTCGTTGAATTCGTTAAAAAATTTCCAACAAAGTGTCATTTACAGAAAAAAACTGGGATTTGAACAATTTTTAAAAAAAAATGACGACCCCCACCCTTATGACAAAGCCAAAATCCGAAGAAAATCACCTCGATTTTCGGTATTTTAATCAAAACCCTGGGAAATAGTGGTCGAATGTTGAAATGGCATACCTCGTTTAATTCTTTACAAAATTTCCAACAAAGTGTCATTTTACAGAAAAAAAATGGACTTGAAAAATTTTTGAAAAAAAATGACGACCCCACCCTTATGACAACGCCAAAATCCGAAGAAAATCACCTAAATTGTCGGTATTTTAATCAAAACCCTGGGAAATAGTGGTCGAATGTTGAAATGGCACACCTCGTTGAATTCGTTACAAAATTTCCAACAAAGTGTCATTAACAGAAAAAAATTGCATTTGAACTAATTTTTGAAAAAAATGATGACCCCCACCCTTATAAAAACGCCAAAATCCGAAGAAAATCACCTCGATTTTTCGGTATTTTAATCAAAACCCTGGGAAATAGTGGTCGAATGTTGGAATGGCATACCTCGTTGAATTCGTTACAAAATTTCCAACAAAGTGTCTTTTACAGAAAAAAAATATCATTTGAACTAATTTTTGAAAAAAATGATGACCCCCCTTAAAGCCCTTATGAAAACGCCTTTAAAAAGATCCGTTACAAAATTTTCAACAATGTGTCATTCTTACAAAATTTCCAACAAAGTGTCATTTTTAGAAAAAAAATGGACTTGAAAAATTTTGAAAAAAAATGACGACCCCACCCTTATGACAACGCCAAAATCCGAAGAAAATCACCTAAATTGTCGGTATTTTAATCAAAACCCTGGGAAATAGTGGTCGAATGTTGAAATGGCACACCTCGTTGAATTCGTTACAAAATTTCCAACAAAGTGTCATTAACAGAAAAAAAATTGTATTTTAACTAATTTTTGAAAAAATGATGACCCTGCCCTTATAAAAACGCCAAAATCCGAAGAAACTCACCTCGATTTTTCGGTATTTTAATCAAAACCCTGGGAAATAGTGGTCGAATGTTGGAATGGCATACCTCGTTGAATTCGTTACAAAATTTCCAACAAAGTGTCTTTTACAGACAAAAAATATCATTTGAACTAATTTTTGCAAAAAAATGATGCCCCTACCCTTATGAAAACGCCAAAATCCGTTACAAAATTTTCAACAATGTGTCATTTACAGAAAAAAAAACTGCGTTTGAACAAATTTTTGAAAAAAAATGACGACCCCCACCCTTATGACAACGCCAAAATCTGAAGAAAATCACCTCGATTTTCGGTATTTTAATCAAAACCCTGGGAAATAGTGGTCGAATGTTGGAATGGCATACCTCGTTGAATTCGTTACAACATTTCCAACAAAGTGTCATTTAAGAAAAAAAATTGCATTTGAACTAATTTTTGGAAAAAAGTGACGACCCCCACCCTTATGACATCGCCAAAATCCGAAGAAAATCACCTCAATTGTCGGTATTTTAATCAAAACCCTGGGAAATAGTGGTCGAATGTTGGAATGGCATACCTCGTTGAATTCGTTACAAAATTGTCAACAAAGTGGAATTTACAGAAAAAAATATCATTTGAACAAATTTTTGAAAACGCCAAACGCCCCCACCCTTATAACAACGCCAAAATCCGAAGAAAATCACCTCGATTTTCGGTATTTTAATCAAAACCCTGGGAAATAGTGGTCGGATGTTGGAATGGCATACCTCGTTGAATTCGTTACAAAATTTCCAACAAAGTGTCATTTACTGAAAAAAATTGCATTTGAACTAATTTTTGGAAAAATATGATGACCCCCACCCTTATGACAACGCCAAAATCCGAAGAAAATCACCTTCAATTTTTCGGTATTTTAATCAAAACCCTGGGAAATAGTGGTCGAATGTTGGAATGGCATACCCCGTTGAATTCGTTACAAAATTTCCAACAAAGTGTCATTTTCAGAAAAAAATGGACTTGAAAAAATTTAAAAAAAAAAGGACGACCCCACCCTTATGACAACGCCAAAATCCGAAGAAAATCACCTAAATTGTCGGTATTTTAATCAAAACCCTGGGAAATAGTGGTCGAATGTTGGAATGGCATACCTCGTTGAATTCGTTACAAAATTTCCAACAAAGTGTCTTTTACAGACAAAAAATATCATTTGAACTAATTTTTGGAAAAAAATGATGCCCCCACCCTTATGACAACGCCAAAATTCGAAGAAAATCACCTCGATTTTCGGTATTTTAATCAAAACCCTGGGAAATAGTGGTCGAATGTTGGAATGGCATACCCCGTTGAATTCGTTACAAAATTTCCAACAAAGTGTCATTTACAGAAAAAAAAATGGACTTGAAAAAAGTTTTGAAAAAAAATGACGACCCCCACCCTTATGACAATGCCAAAATCCGAAGAAAATCACCTCAATTGTCGGTATTTTACTCAAAACCCTGGGAAATAGTGGTCGAATGTTAAAATGGCGTACCTTGTTGAATTCGTTACAAAATTTTCAACAAAGTGGAATTTACAGAAAAAAAACTGCATTTGAACAAATTTTTGAAAAAAAATGACGACCTCCACCCTTATGACAACGCCAAAATCCGAAGAAAATCACCTCAATTGTCGGTATTTTAATCAAAACTCTGGGAAATAGTGGTCGAATGTTGAAATGGCATACCTAGTTGAATTCGTTAACAAATTTCCAACAAAGTGTCATTTACAGAAAAAAAATAGCATTTTAACTAATTTTAAGAAAAAATGATGACCCTGCCCTTATAAAAACGCCAAAATCCGAAGAAACTCACCTCGATTTTCGGTATTTTAATCAAAACCCTGGGAAATAGTGGTCGAATGTTGGAATGGCATACCTCGTTGAATTCGTTACAAAATTTCCAACAAAGTGTCATGTACAGAAAAAAATTGCATTTCAACAAGTTTTTGAAAAAAAATGACGACCCCCACCCTTATGACAACGCCAAAATCCGAAGAAAATTACCTAGATTTTCGGTATTTTATCAAAACCCAGGGAAATAGTGGTCGAATGTTAAAATGGCTTACCTCGTTGAATTCGTTACAAAATTTTCAACAAAGTGGAATTTACAGAAAAAAAATATAATTTGAACAAATTTTTTGGAAAAAAATGATGACCCCCACCCGTATGACAACGCCAAGATCCGAAGAAAATCACCTCAATTGTCGGTATTTTAATCAAAACCCTGGGAAATAGTGGTCAAATGTTAAAATGGCATACCTCGTTTAATTCGTTACAAAATTTTCAACAAAGTGGAATTTAAAGAAAAAAAATATTATTTGAACAAATGTTTCGAAAAAAATGATGACCCTTCCCTTATGACAACGCCAATATCCGAAGAAAATCAGCTCGATTTTAGATATTTTAATCAAAACCCTGGGAAATAGTGGTCGAATATTGAAATGGCATGAATTACAGAAAAAAATATCATTTGAACAAATTTTTATGAAAACGCCAAACGCCCCCACCCTTATAACAACGCCAAAATCCGAAGAAAATCACCTTGATTTTTCGGTATTTTAATCAAAACCCTGGGAAATAGTGGTCGAATGTTGGAATGGCATACCTCGTTGAATTCGTTACAAAATTTCCAACAAAGTGTCTTTTACAGACAAAAAATATCATTTGAACTAATTTTTGGAAAAAATGATGCCCCCACCCTTATGACAACGCCAAAATCCGAAGAAAATCACCTCGATTTTCGGTATTTTAATCAAAACCCTGGGAAATAGTGGTCGAATGTTGGAATGGCATACCCCGTTGAATTCGTTACAAAATTTCCAACAAAGTGTCATTTACAGAAAAAAATGGACTTGAAAAAATTTTTGAAAAAAAAATGACGACCCCCACCCTTATGACAATGCCAAAATCCGAAGAAAATCACCTCGAAATTCGGTATTTTAATCAAAACCCAGGGAAATAGTGGTCGAATGTTTAAATGGCATACCTCGTTGAATTTGTTACAAAATTTTCAACAAAGTGGAATTTAGAGAAAAAAATATAATTTGAACAAATTTTTGGAAAAAAATGATGACCCTGCCCTTATAAAAACGCCAAAGTCCGAAGAAACTCACCTCGATTTTTCGATATTTTAATCAAAACCCTGGGAAATAGTGGTCGAATGTTGGAATGGCATACCTCGTTGAATTCGTTACAAAATTTTCAACAAAGTGTCATGTACAGAAAAAAATTGCATTTCAACAAGTTTTTGAAAAATAAATATATATATTTTAATCAAAACCCTGGGAAATAGTGGTCGAATGTTAAAATGGCATACCTCGTTTAATTCGTTACAAAATTTTCAACAAAGTGGAATTTACAGAAAAAAATATCATTTGAACAAATGTTTCGAAAAAAATGATGACCTTATGACAACGCCAAGATCCGAAGAAAATCAGCTGGATTTTAGATATTTTAATCAAAACCCTGGGAAATAGTGGTCGAATGTTGGAATGGCATATCTCGTTGAATTCGTTACAAAATTTCCAACAAAGTGTCATTTACAGAAAAAAACTGCATTTGAACAATTTTTAAAAAAAAAATGACGACCCGCACCCTTATGACAAAGCCAAAATCCGAAGAAAATCACCTCGATTTTCGGTATTTTAATCAAAACCCTGGGAAATAGTGGTCGAATGTTGAAATGGCATACCTCGTTCAATTCGTTACAATATTTCCAACAAAGTGTCATTTACAGAAAAAAACTGCATTTGAACAATTTTTGAAAAAAAAATGACGACCCCCACCCTTATGACAAAGCCAAAATCCGAAGAAAATCACCTCGATTTTCGGTATTTTAATCGAAACCCTGGGAAATAGTGGTCGAATGTTGGAATGGCATAGCTCGTTGAATTCGTTACAAAATTTCCAACAAAGTGTCATTTACAGAAAAAAAGCTGCATTTAAACAATTTTTGAAAAAAATGACGACCCAAACTCTTATGACAACGCCAAAATCCAAAGAAAATCACCTCGATTTTTCGGTATTTTAATCAAAACCCTGGGAAATAGGTCGAATATTGAAATGGCATGAATTCGTTACAAAATTTGACAGACAAAAAAATTGCATTTGAACAACTTTTTGGAAAAAAATGATGACCCCCACCCTTATGAAAACGCCAAAATCCGAAGAACATTCTTTCGATTTTCTGTATTTTAATCAAAACCCTGGGAAATAGTGGTCGAATGTTAAAATGGCATACCTCGTTGAATTCATTACAAAATTTCCAACAAAGTGTCATTAACAGAAAAAAATATCATTTGAACAACTTTTTGGAAAAAATGATGAGCCTTTTAAAAAATGCCACCCTTATAAAAACGCCAAAATCCGAAGAAAATTCCCTCGATTTTCGGTATTTTAATCAAAACCCTGGGAAATAGTGGTCGAATGTTGGAATGGCATACCTCGTTGAATTCATTACAAAATTTCCAACAAAGTGTCTTTTACAGACAAAAAATATCATTTGAACTAATTTTTGGAAATAATGATGCCCCCACCGCTATGAAAACGCCAAAATCCGAAGAAAATTACCTCGATTTTCGGTATTTTATCAAAACCCAGGGAAATAGTGGTCGAATGTTGGAATGGCATACCTCGTTGAATTCGTTACAAAATTTTCAACAAAGTTGGTAAAAAAAAATGACGACCCCCACCCTTATGACAACGCCAAAATCCGAAGAAAATCACCTCAATTGTCGGTATTTTAATCAAAACCCTGGGAAATAGTGGTCGAATGTTGTAATGGCATACCTCGTTCAATTCGTTACAATATTTCCAACAAAGTGTCATTTACAGAAAAAAACTGCATTTGAACAATTTTTGAAAAAAAAAATGACGACCCCCACCCTTATGACAAAGCCAAAATCCGAAGAAAATCACCTCGATTTTCGGTATTTTAATCAAAACCCTGGGAAATAGTGGTCGAATGTTGGAATGGCATAGCTCGTTGAATTCGTTACAAAATTTCCAACAAAGTGTCATTTACAGAAAAAAAACTGCATTTAAACAATTTTTGAAAAAAATGACGACCCCCACCCTTATGACAACGCCAAAATCCGAAGAAAATCACCTCAATTGTCGGTATTTTAATCAAAACCCTGGGAAATAGTGGTCGAATGTTGGAATGGCATATCTCGTTGAATTCGTTAAAAAATTTCCAACAAAGTGTCATTTACAGAAAAAACTGAATTTGAACAATTTTTAAAAAAAAATGACGACCCCCACCCTTATGACAAAGCCAAAATCCGAAGAAAATCACCTCGATTTTCGGTATTTTAATCAAAACCCTGGAAATAGTGGTCGAATGTTGAAATGGCACACCTCGTTTAATTCTTTACAAAATTTCCAACAAAGTGTCATTTTTAGAAAAAAAATGGACTTGAAAAAATTTTTGAAAAAAAATGACGACCCCCACCCTTATGACAACGCCAAAATCCGAAGAAAATCACCTAAATTGTCGGTATTTTAATCAAAACCCTGGGAAATAGTGGTCGAATGTTGAAATGGCACACCTCGTTGAATTCGTTACAAAATTTCCAACAAAGTGTCATTAACAGAAAAAAAATTGCATTTGAACTAATTTTTGGAAAAAATGATGACCCTGCCCTTATAAAAACGCCAAAATCCGAAGAAACTCACCTCGATTTTTCGGTATTTTAATCAAAACCCTGAAAATAGTGGTCGAATGTTGGAATGGCATACCTCGTTGAATTCGTTACAACATTTCCAACAAAGTGTCTTTTACAGACAAAAAATATCATTTGCACTAATTTTTGCAAAAAAATGATGCCCCTACCCTTATGAAAACGCCAAGATCCGTTACAAAATTTTCAACAATGTGTCATTTACAAAATTTCCAACAAAGTGTCATTTTTAGAAAAAAAATGGACTTGAAAAAATTTTTGAAAAAAAAATGACGACCCCACCCTTATGACAACGCCAAAATCCGAAGAAAATCACCTAAATTGTCGGTATTTTAATCAAAACCCTGGGAAATAGTGGTCGAATGTTGAAATGGCACACCTCGTTGAATTCGTTACAAAATTTCCAACAAAGTGTCATTAACAGAAAAAAAATTGCATTTGAACTAATTTTTGGAAAAAATGATGACCCTGCCCTTATAAAAACGCCAAAATCCGAAGAAACTCACCTCGATTTTTCGGTATTTTAATCAAAACCCTGAAAATAGTGGTCGAATGTTGGAATGGCATACCTCGTTGAATTCGTTACAAAATTGTCAACAAAGTGGAATATACAGAAAAAAAATATCATTTGAACAAATTTTTATGAAAACGCCAAACGCCCCCACCCTTATAACAACGCAAAAATCCGACGAAAATCACCTCGATTTTCGGTATTTTAATCAAAACCCTGGAAAATAGTGGTCGGATGTTGGAATGGCATACCTCGTTAAATTCGTTACAAAATTTCCAACAAAGTGTCATTTACAGAAAAAAAATTGCATTTGAACTAATTTTTGGAAAAATATGATGCCCCTGCCCTTATGACAACGCCAAAATCCGAAGAAAATCACCTCGATTTTTCGATATTTTAATCAAAACCCTGGGAAATAGTGGTCGAATGTTGGAATGGCATACCCCGTTGAATTCGTTACAAAATTTCCAACAAAGTGTCATTTTCAGAAAAAAAATGGACTTGAAAAAATTTTTGAAAAAAAAATGACGACCCCCACCCTTATGACAACGCCAAAATCCGAAGAAAATCACCTAAATTGTCGGTATTTTAATCAAAACCCTGGGAAATAGTGGTCGAATGTTGAAATGGCACACCTCGTTGAATTCGTTACAAAATTTCCAACAAAGTGTCATTTACAGAAAAAAAATTGCATTTGAACTAATTTTTGGAAAAAAATGATGACCCTGCCCTTATAAAAACGCCAAAATCCGAAGAAACTCACCTCGATTTTTCGGTATTTTAATCAAAACCCTGGGAAATAGTGGTCGAATGTTGGAATGGCATACCTCGTTGAATTCGTTACAAAATTTCCAACAAAGTGTCATTTTCAGAAAAAAATTGCATTTGAACAAGTTTTTGAAAAAAAAATGACGACCCCCACCCTTATGACAACGCCAAAATCTGAAAAAAATCACCTCGCTTTTTCGGTATTTTAATCAAAACCCTGGGAAATTGTGGTCGAATGTTGGAATGGCATACCTCGTTGAATTCGTTACAAAATTTTCAACAAAGTGTCATTTACAGAAAAAAAAACTGCATTTGAACAAATTTTTGAAAAAAAATGACGACCCCCACCCTTATGACAACGCCAAAATCTGAAAAAAATCACCTCGCTTTTTCGGTATTTTAATCAAAACCCTGGGAAATTGTGGTCGAATGTTGGAATGGCATACCTCGTTGAATTCGTTACAAAATTGTCAACAAAGTGGAATATACAGAAAAAAAATATCAGTTGAACAAATTTTTATGAAAACGCCAAACGCCCCCACCCTTATAACAACGCCAAAATCCGACGAAAATCACCTCGATTTTCGGTATTTTGATCAAAACCCTGGAAAATAGTGGTCGGATGTTGGAATGGCATACCTCGTTAAATTCGTTACAAAATTTCCAACAAAGTGTCATTTACAGAAAAAAATGGACTTGAAAAAATTTTTGAAAAAAAAATGACGACCCCCACCCTTATGACAATGCCAAAATCCGAAGAAAATCACCTCGAAATTCGGTATATTAATCAAAACCCAGGGAAATAGTGGTCGAATGTTTAAATGGCATACCTCGTTAAATTCGTTACAAAATTTCCAACAAAGTGTCATTTACAGAAAAAAAATTGCATTTGAACTAATTTTTGGAAAAATATGATGCCCCTGTCCTTATGACAACGCCAAAATCCAAAGAAAATCACCTCGATTTTTCGATATTTTAATCAAAACCCTGGGAAATAGTGGTCGAATGTTGGAATGGCATACCCCGTTGAATTCGTTACAAACTTTCCAACAAAGTGTCATTTTCAGAAAAAAAATGGACTTGAAAAAATTTTGAAAAAAAATTACGACCCCCACCCTTATGACAACGCCAAAATCCGAAGAAAATCACCTAAATTGTCGGTATTTTAATCAAAACCCTGGGAAATAGTGGTCGAATGTTGAAATGGCACACCTCGTTGAATTCGTTACAAAATTTCCAACAAAGTGTCATTTACAGAAAAAAATTGCATTTGAACTAATTTTTGGAAAAAATGATGACCCTGCCCTTATAAAAACGCCAAAATCCGAAGAAACTCACCTCGATTTTTCGGTATTTTAATCAAAACCCTGGGAAATAGTGGTCGAATGTTGGAATGGCATACCTCGTTGAATTCGTTACAAAATTTCCAACAAAGTGTCATTTTCAGAAAAAAATTGCATTTGAACAAGTTTTTGAAAAAAAAATGACGACCCCCACCCTTATGACAACGCCAAAATCTGAAAAAAATCACCTCGCTTTTTCGGTATTTTAATCAAAACCCTGGGAAATTGTGGTCGAATGTTGGAATGGCATACCTCGTTGAATTCGTTACAAAATTTTCAACAAAGTGTCATTTACAGAAAAAAAAACTGCATTTGAACAAATTTTTGAAAAAAAAATGACGACCCCCACCCTTATGACAACGCCAAAATCTGAAAAAAATCACCTCGCTTTTTCGGTATTTTAATCAAAACCCTGGGAAATTGTGGTCGAATGTTGGAATGGCATACCTCGTTGAATTCGTTACAAAATTGTCAACAAAGTGGAATATACAGAAAAAAAATATCAGTTGAACAAATTTTTATGAAAACGCCAAACGCCCCCACCCTTATAACAACGCCAAAATCCGACGAAAATCACCTCGATTTTCGGTATTTTGATCAAAACCCTGGAAAATAGTGGTCGGATGTTGGAATGGCATACCTCGTTAAATTCGTTACAAAATTTCCAACAAAGTGTCATTTACAGAAAAAAAATGGACTTGAAAAAATTTTTGAAAAAAAAATGACGACCCCCACCCTTATGACAATGCCAAAATCCGAAGAAAATCACCTCGAAATTCGGTATATTAATCAAAACCCAGGGAAATAGTGGTCGAATGTTTAAATGGCATACCTCGTTGAATTTGTTAAAAAAATTTCAACAAAGTGGAATTTACAGAAAAAAAATATAATTTGAACAAATTTTTGGAAAAAAATGATGACCCCCACCCTTATGACAACGCCAAGATCCGAAGAAAATCACCTCAATTGTCGGTATTTTAATCAAAACCCTGGGAAATAGTGGTCGAATGTTGAAATGGCATACCTCGTTGAATTCGTTAAAAAATTTCCAACAAAGTGTCATTTACAGAAAAAAAATTGCATTTTAACTAATTTTTGGAAAAAAATGATGACCCTGCCCTTATAAAAAAACGCCAAAGTCCGAAGAAACTCACCTCGATTTTTCGGTATTTTTATCAAAACCCTGGGAAATAGTGGTCGAATGTTGGAATGGCATACCTCGTTGAATTCGTTACAAAATTTCCAACAAAGTGTCATGTACAGAAAAAAAATTGCATTTCAACAAGTTTTTAAAAAATAAATGACGACCCCCACCCTTATGACAACGCCAAAATCCGAAGAAAATTGCCTAGATTTTCGGTATTTTATCAAAACCCAGGGAAATAGTGGTCGAATGTTAAAATGGCTTACCTCGTTGAATTCGTTACAAAATTTTCAACAAAGTGGAATTTACAGAAAAAAAATATCATTTGAACAAATTTTTGGAAAAAAAATGATTATTCCCACCCTTATGAAAACGCCAAAATCCGAAGAAAATCACCTCAATTGTCGTTATTATAATCAAAACCCTGGGAAATAGTGGTCGGATGTTGAAATGGCATACCTCGTTGAATTCGTTACAAAATTTTCAACAAAGTGGAATTTGCAGAAAAAAAAAATCATTTGAACCAATTTTTCGAAAAAATAATGACCCTTCCCTTATGACAACGCCAAAATCCGAAGAAAATCACCTCGATTTTCGATATTTTAATCAAAACCCTGGGAAATAGTGGTCGAATGTTGGAATGGCATACCTCGTTGAATTCGTTACAAAATTGTCAACAAAGTGGAATTTACAGAAAAAAAATATCATTTGAACTAATTTTTGGAAAAAAAAATGATGACCCTGCCCTTATAAAAACGCCACAGTCCGAAGAAACTCACCTCGATTTTTCGGTATTTTAATCAAAACCCTGGGAAATAGTGGTCGAATGTTGGAATGGCATACCTCGTTGAATTCGTTACAAAATTTCCAACAAAGTGTCATGTACAGAAAAAAAATTGCATTTCAACAAGTTTTTGAAAAATAAATGACGACCCCCACCCTTATGACAACGCCAAAATCCGAAGAAAATTGCCTCGATTTTCGGTATTTTATCAAAACCCAGGGAAATAGTGGTCGAATGTTAAAATGGCTTACCTCGTTGAATTCGTTACAAAATTTTCAACAAAGTGGAATTTACAGAAAAAAATATAATTTGAACAAATTTTTGGATAAAAATGATGACCCCCACCCTTATGGCAACGCCAAAATCCGAAGAAAATCACCTCAATTGTCAGTATTTTAATCAAAACCCTGGGAAATAGTGGTCGAATGTTAAAATGGCATACCTCGTTTAATTCGTTACAAAATTTTCAAAACAAATTGGAATTTAGAGAAAAAAAATATCATTTGAGCAAATGTTTCGAAAAAAATGATGACCCTTCCCTTTTGACAACGCCAAGATCTGAAGAAAATCAGCTCGATTTTAGATATTTTAATCAAAACCCTGGGAAATAGTGGTCGAATGTTGGAATGGCATACCTCGTTGAATTCGTTACAAGATTTCCAACACAGTGTCATTTACAGAAAAAAACTGCATTTGAACAATTTTTAAAAAAAAAATGACGACCCCCACCCTTATGACAAAGCCAAAATCCGAAGAAAATCACCTCGATTTTCGGTATTTTAATCAAAACCCTGGGAAATAGTGGTCGAATGTTGGAATGGCATAGCTCGTTGAATTCGTTACAAAATTTCCAACAAAGTGTCATTTACAGAAAAAAAACTGCATTTAAACAATTTTGAAAAAAATGGCGACCCCCACCCTTATGACAACGCCAAAATCCGAAGAAAATCACCTCAGTTGTCGGTATTTTAATCAAAACCCTGGGAAATAGTGGTCGAATGTTGAAATGGCATACCTCGTTAAATTCGTTACAAAATTTCCAACAAAGTGTCATTTACAGAAAAAAACTGCATTTGAACAATTTTTAAAAAAACAAGAAGAAAATTTCCGAATTATACTTCCAAATATTATATGATGCATTCTTAACACTCATAAAAATCCAACTTTCTAACTTAAAAAACACCAAAGTTATGGATTTCCAATAGTGGCGGCTATAGATATAGTCCCGATCCCTATGAAATTTTAGGTCGATTGATTGGCCAATATAAACCCATAGAAAATCCCAACTTCCTAACTTTACAAATCCCAAAGTTTGGCATTACCGATAATAGTTTTAGCAGCTATGGATATAGTCAGCCGATCCTTATAAAATTTGGTAGGCAGATTGAAATATAAACCATAGAAAATCCCAACTTCCTAAACAAATCCCAAATTTGGTATTATCAATCAAAACTTGGGATATAGTGGCCGATTGTTGGAATTTGGGTCGGATTTGCAAATAAAATACCCGAAATCCCAACTTTAACTTAACAGACACAAAGTTATGGCATTTGATCAATCAGTTATATGGAGTATGGGATATAGTTGCCCCTATACTGCGTGCAAAGGATCGAAGGCTGTCGAGTTTCGGTATCTTTAAAACTGGGACTAGTTCGCGTGAACAGACACGGGACGACGGAATTTATCAACCAGGGGTTCTGATCGAAATATTTGGGTATTTTGACCAAATTATAATCTCTGTAAAAAATGACGACCCCCACCCTTATGACAAAGCCAAAATCCGAAGAAAATCACCTCGATTTTCGGTATTTTAATCAAAACCCTCGGAAATAGTGGTCGAATGTTGGAATGGCATAGCTCGTTGAATTCGTTAAAAAATTTCCAACAAAGTGTCATTTACAGAAAAAAAATTGCATTTTAACTAATTTTTGGAAAAAAAATGATGACCCTGCCCTTATAAAAAAACGCCAAAGTCCGAAGAAACTCACCTCGATTTTTCGGTATTTTTATCAAAACCCTGGGAAATAGTGGTCGAATGTTGGAATGGCATACCTCGTTGAATTCATTACAAAATTTCCAACAAAGTGTCATTTACAGAAAAAAAAAATCATTTGAACAACTTTTTGGAAAAAAATGATGAGCCCCACCCTTATAAAAACGCCAAAATCCGAAGAAAATTCCCTCGATTTTCGGTATTTTAATCAAAACCCTGGGAAATAGTGGTCGAATGTTGGAATGGCATACCTCGTTGAATTCATTACAAAATTTCCAACAAAGTGTCTTTTACAGACAAAAATATCATTTGAACTAATTTTTGGAAAAAATGATGCCCCCACCGCTATGAAAACGCCAAAATCCGAAGAAAATTACCTCGATTTTCGGTATTTTATCAAAACCCAGGGAAATAGTGGTCGAATGTTACCATGGCTTACCTCGTTGAATTCGTTACAAAATTTTCAACAAAGTGGAATTTACAGAAAAAAATATAATTTGAACAAATTTTTGGAAAAAAATGATGACCCCACCCTTATGACAACGCCAAAATCCGAAGAAAATCACCTCAATTGTCGGTATTTTAATCAAAACCCTGGGAAATAGTGGTCGAATGTTGGAATGGCATACCTCGTTGAATTCGTTACAAAATTTCCCACAAAGTGTCATTTACAGAAAAAAACTGCATTTGAACAATTTTTGAAAAAAATGACGACCCGGTCCCTTATGACAACGCCAAAATCCGAAGAAAATCACCTCGATTTTTCGGTATTTAAATCAAAACCCTGGGAAATAGGTCGAATGTTGAAATGGCATGAATTCGTTACAAAATTTTCAACAAAGTGGAATTTACAGAAAAAAATATCATTTGAACAAATTTTTGGAAAAAAATGATGACCACCACCCTTATGACAACGCCAAAATCCAAAGAAAATCACCTCGATTTTTCGGTATTTTAATCAAAACCCTGGGAAATAGGTCGAATATTGAAATGGCATGAATTCGTTAAAAAATTTTCAACAAAGTGTCTTTTTACAGACAAAAAATTGCATTTGAACAGCTTTTTTGGAAAAAAATGATGACCCCCACCCTTATGAAAACGCCAAAATCCGAAGAAAATTCTTTCGATTTTCTGTATTTTAATCAAAACCCTGGGAAATAGTGGTCGAATGTTGAAATGGCATACCTCGTTGAATTCGTTACAAAATTTTCAACAAAGTGTCATTTACAGAAAAAAAATATAATTTGAACAAATTTTTGGAAAAAAATGATGACCACCACCCTTATGACAACGCCAGTTCCGCGCTAGATGCCCAATTTTATTGCAGGCGATATATTTTCTGTTCTCCTTTGGTGCCGTTTCCTTCGCATAGCTGTACTTCTGCTTGCTGTACTTATGCCGGCTTCCGTACATTGCGCCTGGATCGTCTTGTTCGCTTTTTGTTTTACGCGCACTAGATTCTTCTAGCATTTTGACACGAAGTACACTTGGACCTGGCAAGTCGTCTCTGGATTCCATTGCGTACCGAAATGTTTCGTACGATTCCGGTAAACTGTATAGCAATAGTATTGCTAACAGATCGACACCAATTTCAACTCCAATTTCCTTGAGTTTGGCCACGGCGTCGAAGAAATCATGGATATGTTGGCGTACATCTCCATCCTCAGACATTCGTGATAGAGCGATCATTTTCAAAAGGCCAGCTTTTTGCACGGGGCCTCTTGATTGAAACTGCTCCTGAAGTTTTAGCCAACAAGCATGTGAGGTTTCGCAACCGTCCAGTAGTGGCAACTCGGACGCGCAAATGGACAACATTATGTCCGCTCGGGCCTTTTAATCTTGCCGCCACCATGCCACCTTTTTGTCTTCTTCAGACGGGCATTCTTGTGTACCGCTTACATACTGCCATAAATCGTTTTTCACTAATACGGCACGCATCTTTAATTGCGCCTCGATCTTGTTAAACGCACCTGCCATTTTTGATTTCGCGACTTGGTTCCTCCGTACAAGATTGTGGCTGGGACCATAACCTGTGAGAATGTGTGGAATTCTTTGCATGAATTACCCCCAGTAAATCCGTTCCGAAATAATAACACCACGAGTGAACGTTAAGTTCATAGGAAATTATAACTATATTTGCTAATAAGCCGTGTCTCTTCTTTTCACGGTGAAGCACAATGTCGAAGTAGTTTAAGTCTAAGTGATGTGACCAGTTTGTTACTTTGTAAATAATACTCCATATTACAACAAAAATATCATTTGGAAACATTTTTTGGAAAAAATCATGACCCCCACCCTTAGGACAAGCCCCAGGTCCGGAGAAAAAATCACCTCGATGTTTCGGTTTTTTTAACAATAACCTCGGGAAATAGTGGTCGAATGTTGGAATTGCATACCTCGTTGCATTCGTTTCAGCATTTCCAGCAAAGTGGCATTTACAGAAATCTCTATATATATAGCTATCAGTAAGAAAACTGGGAATCAACGCACAACCAAAACCACTGGCTAACAATATTAATATGCATTTTTATTACATTCTAATAACTTTAAACTGATTTGCTAAGATTTACTGGGCCTCCCCAAGTGTCCCCAATCGCTTCCAATTGGAAAAAAGGTCAATTTTCCTTTCAAAAATTCTGAACGCTAAACCGTTTAACCAATCGAATCCGTGTTTTCGCCCATAAATAGTTTAAGACATTAAAAATGTTTTATAAATTTGACCGCTTAGATTTAAGGCTTTTTACTATTTTTAACACCCGTTATAAAATTACAATTTAGCCAAAAATATCTTCAAACGTCGAAAAATGGCACTTCTAAGCTAAAGTTTTTCCTTAAGCTTTAACGATTCATTTGATGGTTTCACCAAAGCTCAAGCTATCTTCTAAACAAAGAAACTAAGCAAAAAGTCGACCTATTATCGAATTTAAGTGTCTCCATAAGCATCATACGTTTTCTGCCTGCATATTGCTATCTCTCTCAGCATTTTCAAACAAATTGTCAACAAATGATTCCGTCTCCCTCCCTCTCCCACTGCCTTGCATTTCCCTGCGCTTCCTTATCCAGCATACGCTTGCATATATATATATCTTGTGACGCTGCGCGCACAATAAAAGTATGAAATAAATGAATAAATGAATAAAAGGAATGAAAACAATCAAAAGAAGCATTTAATTTAAAATTCAAACTAAGAACGCGCGCGCGCCAACGATCGAGCATGTAGGGTCACACTAGATCGAGAGAGATGGTCACACATAGACCGGCAAATCCCACAGGCAACGGGCACACTAAATCTCGCCGAGCCCTATATAAGACGGACCACGGGCCATAGAAGATCACTTAGCAGCCAACCGTCTAAGGGTGCAGGATTAACTCCCCAGTGGTGGTAAGCAGCGAAGTCATTTTTTTGGTGGACTAGATCATTCGATCCAAGTCCGCTTATCCATAGTAGTTAGCGCCTTAGCTTAGTAGTAGTCCCTCCTCCTGGAGGTATCCCTAGGAGACGTCTGATTTCAGGATCACACCTCCTTACGGCACGGTTCACCGGCTGATCTCTCTCTCTCTTGTGGCTGACCTCAGGGTCCCCAAGTACTGATCTCTCTCTCTCTCTTGTGGCTGACCTCAGGGTCCCCAAGTACTGATCTCTCTCTCTCTCTTGCGGCTGACCTCAGGGTCCCCCAAGTACTTCTCTCTCTCTCTTGTGGCTGACTTCAGGGTCCCCAAGCAACAAACTCTCTCTCTTGTGGCTGACTTCAGGGTCCCCAAGCAACAAACTCTCTCTCTTGTGGCTGACTTCAGGGTCCCCAAGCACAAATTCTCTCTCTTGTGGCTGACTTCAGGGTCCCCAAGCAA
This sequence comes from Drosophila kurseongensis, assembly GCA_018153305.1. Lineage (NCBI taxonomy): Eukaryota > Metazoa > Arthropoda > Insecta > Diptera > Drosophilidae > Drosophila > Drosophila kurseongensis. Next base: position 165,668 of record JAECXX010000033.1, read on the forward strand.
CAAACTCTCTCTCTCTTGTGGCTGACTTCAGGGTCCCCAAGCACAAATTCTCTCTCTTGTGGCTGACTTCAGGGTCCCCAAGCAACAAACTCTCTCTCTCTCTTGTGGCTGACTTCAGGGTCCCCAAGCACAAACTCTCCCTATTGTGGCTGACTTCAGGCCCCCCACGCACCCCATTCTCATTTCAGGCAACACATCCCGTATTGGTCCTCCCGAACAGCGGAACGACCCCGATACCAGGTATTCTAAGTGGACGAAGGAAGCAAAGGCGGCACCCCGGCAAATCAGAGAACTCGCTCGTTGTTAATCAAATGTTAAGATATTTACTGAAATAAAACCTAATCTTAATCAATTACTAAGTAATTTCCCACGACTTCTACTCTGGGCTGGGTCGGAACTCTCTTTCAGCAACCACGCCTGACACAAACAAATTCTTGTGACAAACCCTGGCCATCCCTGAGCCACCCGACAGCGACGAACCGTCACAGTGGCGCCCGAACAGTTTAAAGTGGTTGCAAGAGGTAAACCGACACCAGCAGAGTAATGTCGAGCTGGGTATATCTGGCACCAAAGAGCGAACTAACGAAATACACGGAAGAGTTCGGATTAGGAACGGCAGAAAAAAGTGAAGACTTAAGACGTTTGCTGGCAGCGTTCGCCAAAAGAACGGATCATACGGAAACAGTCAGACAAAGACTCGCAGAACTGACAGAAAAATATAAGAGAGAAAAAAGGCGAAAGAAACAATTCCGGCGATCGTGGTAACCAGGGAAAGGGAGGAGATAATGGACACCAAAGGAGCAAGTCGAGGGGACGAAACGGAAGGAAAGACAGAAATAAAAATGGAAACAGAAGTTATAGACCGGGTACGCGGATGGGGCATCCGGTACCAAGGAACAACAAACCCGCTGGAGTTCCTAAGCAAAATGGAACAGTGGGCAGGCGGATACGGAATACGGAAGGACCAGCTGATACAGACGATGCCATTCATCCTGGAGGGGATCGCAAGTGATTGGTGGAACACCACGCCGAGCAGGATCGTAACATGGACTCAGCTCAGAACAGAACCTCTAGAATACTTTTTGCCGCCGAGGTATGAGGAACAGTTGGAGAATCAGATTGCACAGATGAAACAGAGAGAAACGGAACCCGTAAGAGAATACGCAATGGGGCTACGAAAACTGATGCAATTCACGAAACTCTCAGAAGAGGCCAAACTGGACCGAGTGTACAAAAACAGCAGGAGCAAGATAAAGCTGTACGCTAGGAGGGCAGGATTCAACTCGCTGACAGAGTTCCTCAAACTAGCGGAGGAGGTAGAAGGAATAGAGGCGGAGGACCGGGCACTGGCAATCCAACCTGTGCAGCAGCTGAGACCAGAGATATGCATGCGCTGCGGAGGAACCGGACATGGTGCACGCACGTGCAACAACCCACCGAGGCTGTTTTGCTGGGTATGTGGAAAAAACGGTACGAGAACCACGGAGTGCTGCAGGGCTGGGCTGGGAAACGCAGGAGGCCTGAGCAGATGAAGCTGGCAGCTCAGGCGGCAACAAAAGATACAGCAGCAGGGGAACAGTTGTATTGCGACGTGTTCCAAATAGTAGCCAGGATAAGGGTCGGAAACAGGACAGCAAAAGGAATCGTAGACACAGGAGCGTCCAGGAGCGCTATAAGCAGAAACAGATATCAAGATCTGAAACACCAGGGCAAATGGTGTGGAGCCCGTGCAGAGATAACAATGGCCAACGGAACGACGCAGAAGGCGATAGGAGAATTCACAGCAGAAGTCCAATTTGGAGGAAAATTGTTCAGTGTGTCGTTTATGATACTGGCAGAAGTAGCAGGAGGAATACTGCTAGGGATGGACTTTTTGGCAGTGGTACATAGCACGCTGAGGTGTGGAAACTTAGAGCTGGAAATAAGAGAGCCCAGAGGCGAAGAAGAACAACCGGAGACAAGTACAGAGCAAGAAGACACGACAGGGGAACCATCCGAAAAGGAAGTGCAAGACTTTCTGGAGACACAAAGGCAAGTATTTGAAGGAATGCAGGGAACAAGTAATATAACAAAGCATAAGATTTACCTCAAGGATGATAAACCGATTAAACAAAGGTACTATCCTCGAAATCCGAAACAGCAGGCAATCATCAACGAACAGGTGAACGAGTTGTTGGCACTGGGACTCATAGAACCCTCACGTAGCCCGTATAGCGCGCCAGTAGTGCTAGTGAGAAAGAAGAACAACGAGTGGAGAATGTGTGTTGACTATCGACTACTGAACGACAAGACAGAAAAAGACGCCTATCCGGTACCAAGAATGAATTTCATATTGGACCAGTTAAGAGAGGCAAAGTTCATAAGTACAATAGATCTCAAGTCAGGATACTGGCAGATCCCAATGGATAGAGATAGTAGACAATACACGGCATTCACCGTCCCCGGACGTGGACTGTTCCAGTGGAAAGTTATGCCATTTGGGCTAACCACAGCTCCCGCAACGTTTCAAAGAGCACTGGACTCAATAATAGGGCCCGAAATGGAACCGTTTGCATTTGCATATCTGGACGACATTGTGGTTATTGGCCGGAGCAAACGGGAACATCTGGAGAAGCTAACAGAGGTATTCAGGAGACTACAGAACGCTAACCTGCGGATTAATCCGGACAAATGCCACTTCTTCCAAAAGGAGCTAAAGTACCTTGGACACGTCATAAGCGATCGGGGCATACGGACAGACCCGGACAAAGTAGCGGCAATTCGAGACTTACCAGCACCGAGATCCACAAAGGAAGTACACAGCTTTTTAGGAATGGCGTCATGGTACCGACGGTTCATACCAAATTTCACCGAACAGGCAGGAGCGTTGCAAGGGTTTGATCAGGAAAGGACAAAAATTTGAATGGACCAAGGAACAACAGGAATCGTTTGACCAACTGAAAACGAGCCTAACAAAGGCACCAGTACTGGCATGCCCCGATTTCACAAGGCAATTTAAACTGCAAACGGATGCCAGCGACTTAGGCGTAGGTGCGGTCTTAACGCAGGACGGAGAGGACGGGGAGCACGTGATAGCGTTTGCCAGCAGGAGGTTGAGTAAAGTAGAGAACAATTACAGCGCAACTGAAAAAGAATGCTTAGCAATATATTGGGGCATCAACAAGTATAAGATGTACCTCGAAGGCTATCGGTTCATAGTGATAACAGACCACATGGCTTTGAAGTGGCTAAACTCAATAGAAAGCCCGTCGGGAAGAGTAGCCAGATGGGCGCTAGGCCTACAACCATTCCAATTTGAAGTCCAGTACAGAAAGGGAAAATGGAAGGCGGTAGCAGACGCCTTATCCAGAGCACCACAGAACGAGTTAAAAACAATACGGTACACGGAGACATGGATTGAGGAAAAATACAAGGAACTGGAACGAGACCCAAAAAACACGGAATTCAAAATAGAGGCGGGCAGGCTATATAAACTAGGTAGCAATCGGAGAGACACACAACCATGGAAATTGTGCATAAATGAAGATGAAATTCAACAGGTGTTAACAGAAAGCCACAGTACAGCAGAAGCAGGACACCTAGGCATGTTCAAGACACTGAGGAGGGTAAAGAACCGATATTTCTGGCCACGAATGAACAAGGACGTAAGGAAATACATCCAGAAATGCGAGTGTTGCCAAAAATACAAGGTGTCGCAACAGAAAAAAGCTGGGAAGATGCTGACAAAAGTGGCAGAAGCACCGTGGAATACCATATGTGTGGATTTCGTGGGACCTCTACCCAGATCAAAGCACGGGAACACCACACTATTAGTAATAGTGGACAAATTCTCGAAGTGGGTAGAACTTGCAGCAATCAGACAGGCTACAGCGGACGCATTCCTACGAGTCTTTAGAGAAAGGGTAATTGCGAGAGTTGGGTCACCAAAAACTCTGATCTCGGACAATGGGGTCCAGTTCACAGGAGGAAAAACAAGAAAGGCCATGGAAAAATGGGGGATACGGCAACAGTTGACGGCACCGTACACGCCCCAGGAGAACCCTACCGAGCGAACGAATCGAACAGTTAAAACGATGATCGCACAGTTAACAGGAGAAGATCAGACCACGTGGGACGAACATTTACCAGAGCTAATGTTGGCATACAATAGTAGTATATCGGAATCTACAAAATATAGCCCTGCACAGCTAGTATTCGGCAAAGAGCTAAGATTACCAAACACGATGTTCGACAGAGTAACAAAAGGATCGGGGTTACAGGAGGAAAGTATAGAACAACGATGGAACAGGTTAAAATGTGTACGAAAAGAGGCAACGCAGTATACAGAAGAAGCCGCGGAACAACAAAAACATCACTACAATCTACGAAAAAGGGACTGGAAACCAGATGTCGGGGACTTGGTATGGTGCAAGACGCACTATCTGTCAAAAGCGGCAGAAAAATTTAACGCCAAACTAGCACCAAAATACGACGGCCCCTGGAAGGTAACCAATTTCGTGTCACCAGTGATCATGACAGTGAGAGACCAGAACACCAGAAAAACAAAGAGAGTATACATCGGAAACGTCAAACAGTACGTAGGAACAAATACAATACAGAACGAACACGATGCACTATCAACACATAAAAAAGCACAATCTATCATTGAATACACATAACCAAACATTACACAAATGCCACTACTCCACAGCACACAACGCATATAACATTAGTCATCTCACTACACCATACCCTAAACGTAAACCAACACTACACCATAACCATAACACAACACTACATCCTACACCAAAACTAAACGTTAAGCCTAACACAAACATTTGTCTCATTACAGAAAAGATGGACAAGTTTACGGAGGCGGCACGAAGATTCCGGGACAGACACGCAAAGTTACGGGCGGCGCAAACGATGGCAAAACTTATAGCGCCAGTACCGATGGCAGGAACCGTTCGGAAGAGGACACTATCGGCACAAAGGAAAGCCACGGCAACAACCGGGAGTATCCAGTCCGGGCAAAGCAATAGCCAAACGGGCAACCGAGACACCGGCAACCGAGACCGGGCACCCGAGACACCGGATAGGGATATACTTGAGCTCCATGAGGAAGAGCCGAACGACGAGGGATGGACGTTACCAGAGGGAGCGATACTGTCCAGAATAGCCAGAAACAAAATTAAGGAGAAGCTGGTAGGGAAGAAACCCGGGAAGCAACAGGGCTGGCTGGTGGAAGATGAAGAAGGGACGAGGCGAGTAATTTCAAATAGGGGAAACTTTGTCACAATTATGCAACACCACTCAAATCCATGACGGGGGGGGAGTGTGACGCTGCGCGCACAATAAAAGTATGAAATAAATGAATAAATGAATAAAAGGAATGAAAACAATCAAAAGAAGCATTTAATTTAAAATTCAAACTAAGAACGCGCGCGCCAACGATCGAGCATGTAGGGTCACACTAGATCGAGAGAGATGGTCACACATAGACCGGCAAATCCCACAGGCAACGGGCACACTAAATCTCGCCGAGCCCTATATAAGACGGACCACGGGCCATAGAAGATCACTTAGCAGCCAACCGTCTAAGGGTGCAGGATTAACTCCCCAGTGGTGGTAAGCAGCGAAGTCATTTTTTTGGTGGACTAGATCATTCGATCCAAGTCCGCTTATCCATAGTAGTTAGCGCCTTAGCTTAGTAGTAGTCCCTCCTCCTGGAGGTATCCCTAGGAGACGTCTGATTTCAGGATCACACCTCCTTACGGCACGGTTCACCGGCTGATCTCTCTCTCTTGTGGCTGACCTCAGGGTCCCCAAGTACTGATCTCTCTCTCTCTTGTGGCTGACCTCAGGGTCCCCAAGTACTGATCTCTCTCTCTCTCTTGCGGCTGACCTCAGGGTCCCCCAAGTACTTCTCTCTCTCTCTTGTGGCTGACTTCAGGGTCCCCAAGCAACAAAACTCTCTCTCTTGTGGCTGACTTCAGGGTCCCCAAGCAACAAACTCTCTCTCTCTTGTGGCTGACTTCAGGGTCCCCAAGCACAAATTCTCTCTCTTGTGGCTGACTTCAGGGTCCCCAAGCACAAATTCTCTCTCTTGTGGCTGACTTCAGGGTCCCCAAGCAACAAACTCTCTCTCTCTTGTGGCTGACTTCAGGGTCCCCAAGCACAAACTCTCCCTATTGTGGCTGACTTCAGGCCCCCCACGCACCCCATTCTCATTTCAGGCAACACATCCCGTATTGGTCCTCCCGAACAGCGGAACGACCCCGATACCAGGTATTCTAAGTGGACGAAGGAAGCAAAGGCGGCACCCCGGCAAATCAGAGAACTCGCTCGTTGTTAATCAAATGTTAAGATATTTACTGAAATAAAACCTAATCTTAATCAATTACTAAGTAATTTCCCACGACTTCTACTCTGGGCTGGGTCGGAACTCTCTTTCAGCAACCACGCTTTATAATTGTCATTTTTTCTTCGTGATTTTCTCCGGATTTGGCCTTGTCGTAAGGGTGGGGGTCATGACGTTTTTCCAAAAAAAAATTTGTAATAATATTTTATTTCTGTAAATGCTACTTTGTTGGAAATGTTGTAACGAATTCAACGAGGTATGCCATTCCAACATTCGACCACTATTTCCAAGGGTTTTGATTAAAAAACCGAAAAATCAAGGTAATTTTTTTCGGATTTTGGCGTTGTCATAAGAGTGGGGGTCATGATTTTTTTTCAAACAAATTTTTCAAATGATATTTTATTTCTGTAAATGCCACTTTGTTTGAAATGTTGTAACGAATTCAACGAGGTATGCCATTCCAACATTCGACCACAACTTCCAAGGGTTTTGATCATAAAACCGAAAAATCGAGGTGATTTTCTCCGGACTTGGGCCTGGTCCTAAGGGTGGGAGTCATAATTTTTTAAAAAAAAATTTTTTAATAATTTTTTTTTCTGTAAATGACACTTTGTTGGAAATTTAGTAACGATTTCAATGTGGTATGCCATTCCAACATTCGACCACTATTTCCCAGGGTTTTTATTAAAAAACGGAAAAATCGATGTGATTTTTTCAGGATTTTGGCGTTGTGATAAGGGTGGGGACCATGATTTTTTTTCGAAAAAATTGTTTAATTGATATTTTATTTCTGTAAATGCCACTTTGTTGGAAATGTTGTAACGAATTCAACGAGGTATGCCATTTCAACATTCGACCACTATTTCCAAGGGTTTTGATTTAAAAACCGAAAAAAAACGTGGTGATTTCCTTCGGAATTTAACGTTGTTGTTTGATGGGGTTCCTGATTTTTTTTCGAAATGTTTTTAATTGATATTTTATTTCCGTAAATGTCACTTGTTGGAAATGTAACGAATTTAACGAGGTATGCCATTCCAACATTCGACCACTATTTCCAAGGGTTTTAATTAACAATACGAAAAATCGCGGTGATTTTCTTCGGATTTTGGCGTTGTCATAGGGGTGGGGGTCATGATTTTTTTCGAACAAATTTTTCAATTAATAATTTATTTCAGTAAATGACACTTTTTTAAAAATGATGTAACGAATTTAACGAGGTATGCCATTCCAACACGACCACTATTTCCAAGGTTTTGGATTAAAAACCCGAAAAATCGAGGTGATTTTATCCGGATTTTGACTTTGTCATGAGGGTAAGTGTCATGGTTTTTTAAAAAAAAATTTTTCATATAATATTTTTTTCTGTAAATGGCACTTTGTTGGAAATTTTGTAACAAATTCAACGAGGTAAGCCATTTAAACATTCGACCACTATTTCCAAGGGTTTTAATTAAAACAAGAAAGGAAAGCAAACTGCGGGCGGAGCCGAAGTTGAAATACCCCTCCAGAATATTCTGTAAATTATATTCTCCAAAATTATTCATTTGATGCATTCTTAATACTCACAAAAAATCCCAACTTCCTAACTTTAAAAACACCAAAGTTATGGCATTTCCAATCGTTCAGCTATATGACAGCTATAGGATATAGTCGGCCGATCCTTATGAAATTGGGTAGGTCAGATTGATTGGCCAAAAATAAAACCCATAGAAAATCAACTTCCAACCAACTTCCTAACTTTACAAACACCAAAGTTATGGAATTTCCTATCAATCACTTATATGGCAGCTATAGGGTGTAGTCGGCCGATCCCGGCCGTTCCGACTTATATACTGCGTGCAAAGGAAAGAAGGGTGTGTGCAAAGTTTCAATTCGATATCTTTAAAACTGAGAGACTAGTTTGCGTAGAAACAGACAGACGGACAGACGGACATGCTTACATATATCAACTCAGGACGCGATCCTGATCGAGAATATAATAACTAATATGCTGATATAAAAATAAAGCAAAACATTTTTAGATAGAATCATTAATTTTTTATTAAATACAAGTGACTTCATTAATTTATCTCTTATAAATAATTTATTAAAAATAAAAAACAATGGACCAAATTTCCCTGAACAAAATTATTGGCACACTTGGGTTTTAGTTAACTATTTTGTTAAAACTTTATCGATTTGGCCACTTTTTTTAAATTATCACGTTTGCCTCTATAATCTTAATGGCATAATGATTAATTTTATAACTAAATTTGTTTTAGTGCCTTAAAATAAAGGAAAAGTTGTTTGACTTTACAAGGTAACAATAAAATCAACCGCAAGTGTCCAAAAATTAAAATTTAATAAGCAGGATCAATGCAAATCGAATGTCAACATTGGGGGAATGATGCCCAGAAGCCCTTTTTTTACCATTCGAAGTCCTTTGCGACATTTTAAAGGACTTACGCAGTTGCAAAATGCTGGGCACAATGGCAAATCCATGGCTTTGAGTGGCCAGGAAAGCGTAAGGATCGTATAAAAGGACAATTTCAAGCCCCAGATCTCCTCGACACGTATCAAAGTTAATGATAAGAAGGACTTTGGTAAGGATATTCACCCAACAGCCTTTTTTGTACAGGGAAATTTGGTCCATTCTTTGGTTTTTATTTTTATACCCTTGCAGAGGGTATTATAATTTCAGTCAAAAGTTTGCAACGCAGTGAAGGAGACATTTCCGACCCTATAAAGTATATATATTCTTGGTCAGCATCACCAGGAGAGTCGATCTAGCCATGTCCGTCTGTCCGTTCGTCTGTCCGTTTCTACGCAAACTAGTCCCTCAGTTTTAAAGCTATCTGCTTGAAATTTTCCCAAAAGTTGTCTTTCTATTGCAGGTTTCTTGTTAATAAATTATTTATAAGAGATAAATTAATGAAGTCACTTGTATTTAACAAAAAATTAATGATTCTATCCAAAAGAAGAACAAGAAAGGAAAGCTAACTTCGGGCGGAGCCGAAGTTGATATACCCTTGCAGAATATTCTGTAAATTATATTCTCCAAAATTATTCATATGATGCATTTTAACACTCATAAAAAATCCCAACTTCCTAACTTCAAAAACACCAAAGTTATGACATTTCCAATCGTTCAGTTACATGGCAGCTATAGGATATTGTCGTCTGAAAGAAGGGTGTGTTTCAGTTTCAATTCGATAGCTTTAAAACTGAGAGACTAGTTTGCGTAGAAACAGGCAGACGGACAGACGGACAGACGGACATGGCTATATCAACTCAGGAGGTGATCCTGATCAAGAATATATATACTTTATAGGGTCGGAGATGTCTCCTTTACTGCGTTGCACACTTTTGACCAAAATTATAATACCCTCTGCAAGGGTATAAAAACGAAAAATCGAGGTGATTTTATCCGGATTTTGGCTTTGTCATGAGGGTGGTGGTCATGATTTTTTTTCTGTAAATGCGACTTTGTTCGAAATGTTGTAACGAATTCCACAAGGTATGCCATTCCAACATTCGACCATTATTTCCCAGGGTTTTGATTAAAACCCGAAAAATCGAGCTGATTTGATCCGGATTTTGGCTTTGTCATAAGGGTGGGGGTCATGGTTTAAAAAAAAAAAAATTCAAATGATAAATGATTTTTTTAATGTAAATGACACTGTGTTGGAAATTCCAACATTCGACCACTTTTCCAAGGGTTTTGTTTAAAAAACCGAAAAATCGAGGTGATGTTATCCGGATTTTGGGTTTGTCATAAGGGTGGGGGTCATGGTTTTTTTTTCGAAAACATTTTCAAATGATATTTTTTTGTTTCTGTAAATGCCACTTTGTTGGTTATTTTGTAACGAATTCAACGAGGTATGCCATTTCAACATTCGACCACTATTTCCCAGGGTTTTGATTAAAAAAACGAAAAATCGAGAAGATTTTCTTTGTATTCTGGCGTTGTCATAAGGATGGGGGTCATGATTTTTGTTCGCAAAATTTTTTGAATTGTTATTTTATTTCTGTAAATGCCACTTTCTTGAAAATGTTGTAACATGGGGTCATGGTTTAAAAAAAAAATTCAAATGATAAATGATTTTTTTAATGTAAATGACACTGTGTTGGAAATTCCAACATTCGACCACTTTTCCAAGGGCTTTGTTTAAAAAACCGAAAAATCGAGGTGATGTTATCCGGATTTTGGGTTTGTCATAAGGGTGGGGGTCATGGTTTTTTTTCGAAAACATTTTCAAATGATATTTTTTGTTTCTGTAAATGCCACTTTGTTGGTTATTTTGTAACGAATTCAACGAGGTATGCCATTCCAACATTCGACCACTTTTTCCAAGGGTTTCGATTAAAAAACGGAGAAATCGAGCTGATTTTCTCCGGATTTGGGCCTTGTCCTAAGGGAGGGGGTCATGGGTTTTTTTCAAAACAATTTTCAAATGATAATTGTTTTTCTGTAAATGCCACTTTGTTGGAAATGTTGTAACGAATTCAACAAGGTATGCCATTCCAACATTCGACCACAATTTCCCAGGGTTTTGATTAAAAAAGGAGAAATCGAGCTGATCTTATTCGGATTTTGGCTTTGTCATAAAAGTGGGGGTCATGGTTTTTTTTAAAAAAAATTTTTCAAATGGTATTTTTTTTCTGTAAATGCCACTTTGTTGGAAACTTTGTAACGAATTCGACGAGGTATGCCATTCCAACATTTTATTTATTTTCTATAAGTGACACTTTGTTGGAAATTTCGTAACGAATTCAACGAGGTATGCCATTTCAACATTCGACCACTATTTCCCAGGGTTGTGATTAAAACACCAAAAAATCGAGGTGATTTTCTCCGGATTTGGGCCTTGTCATAAGCGTGGGGGTCATGGTTTTTTTTTTTTAAATGTAAGTGACACTTTGTGGGAAATTTTGTAACGAATTCAACGAGTTTTGCCATTTAAACATTCGACCACTATTTCCCAGGGTTTTGATTAAAAAACCGAAAAATCGAGGTGATTTTCTCCGGATTTGGGCCTTGTCCTAAGGGTGCGGGTCATGATTTTTTTCCAAAAATGATAGTTTTTTCTGTAAATGCCACTTTGTTGGAAATTGTGTAACGAATTCAAGGCGGTATGCCATTCCAACATTCGACCAGTATTTCCCAGGGTTTTGATTAAAAATACGAAAAATCTCGGTAATTTTCTCCGGACTTGGGCCTTGTCCTAAGGGTGGGGGTCCTGATTTTTCTTCAAAAAAAGTTTTTATATGATATGTTTTTCTGTAAATGACACTTTGTTGGAAATTTTGTAACAAATTCATCGAGGTATGCCATTCCAACATTCGACCACTATTTCCAAGGGTTTTGATTAAAAAACCGAAAAACCGAGGTGATTTTCTTCGGAATTTGGCGTTGTCAGAAGGGGGGGGTCATGAATTTTTTTTGCATAATTTTTTCAATTGTTATTTTATATCTGTAAATGCCACTTTGTTCGACATGTAACGAATTCAACGAGGTATGCTATTCCAACATTCGACCACTATTTCAAGGGTTTTGATTAAAAAACCGAAAAATCGAGGTGATTTTCTTCGGATTTTGGCGTTGTTGTAGGGTGGGGGTCATGATTTTTTTTCTCAAAATTTTTTTCAATTGTTATTTTTTTTCTGTAAATGCCACTTTCTTGGAAATGTGTTAACGAATTCACCGAGGTATGCCATTCCAACATTCGACCACTTTTCCAGGGGTTTTGTTTAACAAACCGAAAAATTGAAGTGATTTTATCCGGATAGGGGTTTGTCCTAAGGGTGGGGGTCATGGGCTTTTTTCCAAAAAAATTTTTAAATTATATTTTTTTCTGTAAATGACACTTTGTTGGAAATTTCGTAACGAATTCAACGAGGTATGCCAATTCAACATTCGAACACTATTTCCCAGGGTTTTGATTAAAAATTGAGAAATCGAGCTGATTTTATACGGATTTTGGCTTTGTCATAAGCATGGGGGGTCATTGTTTTTTTTCAAAAAATGTAAGTGACACTTTGTTGGAAATTTTGTAACGAATTCAACGAGGTATGCCATTCCAACATTCGACCAATTTTCCAAGTGTTTTGTTTAAAAAAACCGAAAAATTGGAAGTGATTTTATCCGTTTTGGGTTTGACCTAAGGGTCATGGGCTTTTTTTCAAAAATGTAAAACACACTTTGTTGGAAATTTTGTAACGAATTCAACAAGGTATGCCATTGCAACATTTGATCACTATTTCCCAGGGTTTTGATTAAAAACCGAAAAATCGGAGGTGATTTTCTCCGGATTTGGTCCTTGTCCTAAGGGTGGGGGTCATAATTTTTTTCAAAATTATATTTTTTCTGTAAAATGACACTTTGTTGGCAATTTGGTAACGAATTCAACGAGGTATGCCAATTCAACATTCGACAACTATTCTAAATGACACTTTGTTGGAAATGTTGTAACGAATTCAACGAGGTATGCCATTCCAACATTCGACCACTATTTTCAAGGGTTTTGATTAAAAACCAAAAAATCGAGGTGATTTTCTCTGGATTTGGGCCTTGTCTTAAGGAGGTGGTCATGATTTTTTTCCAATAAAAAATTTTTTAATTACATTGTTTTTCTGTAAATACCACTTTTTGGGATACTTTGTAACGAATTCAACGAGGTATTCGACCAGTTTTCCAAGGGTTTTGATTAAAAAACCCAAAAATCGAGGTGATTTTATCCGGATTTCAGCCTTGTCCTAAGGGTGGGGGTCATGATTTTTTTCCAATAAAAATTTTTTAATGATATTTATTTTCTATAAGTGACACTTTGTTGGAAATTTCGTAACAAATTCAACGAGGTATGCCATTTCAACAGTTTTTTGGTTTTTTTTCGAAAAATTGTTTAAACGATATTTTTTTTTCTGCAAATGCCTCTTTGTTGGAAACTTTAAAACGAATTCAGCGAGGTATGCCATTCCAACATCCGACCACTATTTCCCAGGGTCTTGCTTAAAACATCGAAAAATAGAAGTGATCAAATGTTTCAAATTATATTTTTGCTGTAAATGCCACTTTGTTGGAATCTTTGTAGCGAATTCAACGAGGTATGCCATTCCAACATTCGACCACTATTTCCCAGGGATTTGATTAAAAACCGAAAAATCGAAGTGATTATATCCGGATTTTGGCGTTGTCATATATGTGGGAGTCATGATTTTTTCCAAAAAAATATTTAAATGATATTTTTGTCTGTAAATTACACTTTGTTGGAAATGTTGTAACGAATTCAACGAGGTATGCCATTCCAACATTCGACCACAATTTTCAAGGGTGTTGATTAAAAACCAGAAAAATCGAGGTGATTTAGCGGATTTTGGCCTTTTGTCATAAGGGTGGGGGACATGTTATTTTTACGAACAAAATTTTCAAATGATATTTTTATTCTGTAAATGCCACATTGTTGGAAACTTTGTAACAAATTCAAAGAGGTATGCCATTCCAACATTCGACCACTATTTTCCAGTGTTTTGATTAAAATACCGAAAATCGAGGTGATTTTCTTCGGATTTTGGAGTTGTCATAAGGGTGGGGTCAAGGTTTTTTTAAAAAAATTTTCAAATGATATTTTTTGATTCTGTAAATGCCACTTTGTTGGAAACTTTGTGACGAATTCAACGAGGTATGCCATTCCACATTCGATCACTATTTCCCAGGGTTTTGATTAAAAACCAAAAAATCGAGGTGATTTTTCCGGATTTGGGCATTGTCAGTAAAGTGAGGGTCATAATTTTTTTCCAAAATATTTTTTTCAATGATATTTTTTTTCTGTAAATGACACTTTGTTGGAAATGTTGTAACGAATTGAACGAGGTATGCCATTCTAACTTTTGACCACTATATCCCATTGTTTTGATTAAAAAAAGGAGAAATCGAGCTGATCTTATTCAGATTTTGGCTTTGTCATAAGGGAGGGGGTCATGGTTTTTTTTTTTTTTAAATTTCAAAAAGTATTTTTTTGCTGTAAATGCCACTTTGTTGGAAACTTTTTAACGAATTCAACGAGGTATGCCATTCCAACATTCGACCACTATTTCCCAGGACTTTGATTTAAAAACCAACAAATCGAGGTGATTTTCTTCGAATTTTGGCGGTGTCATAAGGGTGGGGTCATGAATTTTTCGCAAAATTTTTCAATTGTTATTTTATTTCTGTAAATGCTACCTTCTTGTAAATTTTGTAACGAATTCAACGAGGTATGCCAGTTTAACATTCGACCACTATTTTCCAGGGTTTTGATTAAAAAAAGAGAAATCTGCTGATCTTATTCGGATTTTGGCTTTGTCATTAGGGTGTGTAGGATTTCTACCGAAATCTGTTTGCTGAAAATATTTTGTTGTGTGCCGCAAGTACAGAACCAGTGGCAAAAGTCGCCGCAATAAGTACAGAACAAATTGAGCTGCGGAGAAGTGAATACGTCAAGATTTCTTTTCGTACTAATTTTATTGAGCATGGATCCGGGTTTATATACATGATTTGGGTTTACAAGGATATTTACTTAGGTCTAGTTTAGATAAATGGACAACAAGGTTTATTATCAGTTTACAGCAATAATAGCCTAAATAAGGGTTCAAATTTCCCAAGGGTTATGACAGATGGTGTGAAGGCACGTCCGTCGGATGGGTGCATATGGTTTATGACCCGTTATCACATGCAGATGTGCACAGGGTCAACGTGTGTGTATTTAGGTCAACGTAGCTATCAGCAATGAACGAATTTCTGCTAAGTCGAAATCGTACATACTCCCGGCCGTTGAACTGATGTTCAACAATCGTTAATGTTGATCGTGAAGGGCTGGATCGAAGAACCGCCTCTATTTACAGTTGTGGTCGGCATCTGATTCAGCTGAAGGTTATTTCTAGGTTTTCCCCATTTCTTTATAAAATGACTAATGACAATGATTATTAAAAAAACTAATGCAATATAAAGAGCAATGTGATGATGTTCAATAGTCTCAAGATTATGTGGTAATTTAAAACTATTGGGAGGAAAGAGTTGCGCTTCTCGTTGATACAACTCTTTGTATTTAAGGTTTGGGTCCTCCTTCGAACTTGTAGAGGTAGATCTTGTTGAATTCAGTCGTAGATTTTCAGTGAGTTCACCTTCTCCAAAGCGAGCATACGATGTACGTTATTCGGTTTCCAGCACATCTTGACTTGTAACTGTCATTAAAGAATTTCGAATGGTGCATCCAGGTTTTGCAATCATAAATCCTGAACCCTTTAAATTTATATTAGAGGTTCCGCCTAAGCAAACTGCAGATAATGTTAGCGTGGATCTTGTTGTAAAGATCCATTGATTTCTGGCATGTGTTCTTAACCAGACAAAAGGTCTTTCTGTCTTTATTAAGTTGCAAGAAGAATCCGTTTTATTATAAAACATTTGCATTTCACAGCTAGTTTCCGAAGAAAACATTTCTTGTTTGTTATTTATATATATAAAACTGTTCATTAAAAACTAAGAATCAACGCACAGCCCTAATTAAATGACCCTATTAAAT